>JARK01001346.1:1276767-1307827 GCA_000688135.1 Ancylostoma ceylanicum | reverse complement strand
TCTTTGAACTCGAACGGCGTCAATCCTGTAGTACTGGTTTGGGCAATAAGTTCGTGCGGTTTTTCTGGCGCACTAGAAGTACTGCTTTTCATCAAGAATATAAATCACAACAAGTGATTCATGTAACCCCTTTCCTTCGCTATTGATGCTGTCAGAGAAGGAGCAGCTCTCCAGTTTCCTTTCCATGAAAAGCTTCATTGTTTGAAACGATCCAATTTGTGACTCTCAGCTGCAACTTTTTAATGAAACTCTGGAAATTGCCCAAGGAAATAGCCGGACCAAGTGGTTGTGGACTGCTGCAGGCTTGTACAAGTTGTACGAGTGGAATTCCCTTTTATTCTAGCATACCGGATGCCGTTTTGGTGGAAGTTGCCCAGAGGCGACGCGCCTCCTCAATGTGAGGGGTCACCTCGTAGTGAGCCCTTCAAAGTCTTTTCGCGAACAAAATCAGTTGAACCTAGATGTCGCTGGAATTCAACATTCTTAGTGGTTCTTCTTCACATATACAGCAAAATCTGGCGCGTAAACGTCTCATTGCTCTTCAAACTCCGCTTTTAGAAGGGAGACATCCTTTGGGCTAAAATTAACCTCTCTGAGGTATATATATTGCCTTCTGAATTGCATTCATTCCACGATAGAAGGTCAACTGTAAGATCGATCGGAGGTTGTCGTCATAGTCAAAATGGTTCTTCACACTCCAGGCGATAGAAAATGAGATGTGGAGAGAATTGAGGAAAGCAGGCTCGCCTAGTTACTCTCCTTCTTCCCTCACGATGATACACACCCGCATGGTTATTGTGACAATCTCAAAGCTCGCATAAAAATATATACACAGAAACGGTGTACGATCACTATTAGGTCGTCAAGTATGAAATTTCTGATTTTATGAGCGATCAATTTGACAGTCGCTATTTTCGAAGGTTTACTAGATCACTCCTCATCTTTCTTTTCATTATAGAGGTACATCATCCCTCTTTCAAAATTAACTCCTTATTTCTTACCAGCTTTTAAATTTCTGTTTGGATGTAATTTTTGTGAAACTACTCAAAGACCAAAAATCGTGTCATTTTATAACATGGTTCCATCTTCGAGTCAACAATGCCGAGAAGGCTAAAAGCAGCAGTGGAGTGTTAAGTGGACATCTGGCTAGTGAACGCACTTTGCAGCATTTGTTTTGGGAGATCCCCCAAGATGACATAAAGCTGCGAAGTGAGTCTTATGATGAACCTGCGTAAAGATTATATGGAAGATGTGGCGCAAGCGTATAGGAGTTAAACTAGGCCTGTGTAAGCATCATGGTGTGACCTTCATAATTCAATAATGTTTAGGTATGCAAGGCACTACATACGTCAATTAAAGATGAGTCGGTAAACAAATTTCTACAATTTAACCCTCAAAAATGGGTGCCAAATTTTGACCATTTTTCACAAAACCATGCTGCTTAAGCCAGAGGGGCAGGGGTGGAAACCCACCTGCCACTCATTGTGCTGACCAAACCTAACTCTACTCGGTCAGAACTCCTTTCAGGAATTAGCCCACTTCTCGCTGGAAAAAATAGCCAGTATTCAACATTGGCGCAACCGAGCCACCGTCATGATGGCAAGGCTGTGTCGATAGTATAGGAGCATATTTGGATATCCTGTGTCGCATCTAGTTTGAAAAACGGAACTCAAAATCTTCTCATTCAAAATTAGACATTTCATACTTGACGACCTAATAGTCATAGATATCTGCTCATTTCTGATGTTCAACCCAGGCTACGGCCATGTTATTGTGATTTTGATCCATGTGCTGTGCTTTTTATTTCATGGCTCACAGCAGCAGCCAGCATATTTGGTCTCAAAAATACAGACGAAGAATCTACATCGCTCTACTGGATTCCTACCTACTATATTTAAGCGCCACATCATATACGAGAGAACCACAGAGATCTGAGAACAAACCTCGACAGATGTTTGCATTGACCTAGCATTCTCTGTTGCAGTTTAGAGAAAACTGAAGACTTGCCCTTTCTAAAGAAAACTGCTAGGGTGCAAAAGTAGCTGCATTATGCTGAGAATGGCCTTCAAACAGATCGGAATGAACGGATATTTTAATATTGTGCTGTCGTGAAGCCTCATATGGTCGTATCTTCTTTTTCAGTGTTCGATGAGAGCTTCCGGGTTAGTATTTATTCCAGTAAGCTTTCGGCGCTTAGCGCCTTCGTCAGACCTTAATACATACAATACAATACACAACGTAATACATATTAACAATTGTTAACGTGCATGACCGACCGAGAATGATGGAAAGAGGAGCAGATGTGAATGTATGCAAGTATGTGCAGTATCAGGTGTTATCTAAGAACAGTGCACTTATACTTAACGTTACTACTCCTAAAATGTTAGAGCGGTTGTGGTCAAGCAATTAGTTTAAGCGCTTCAGCAAGCTCTTCCCTATTATTAATCTCCGGCTGATACCGCTTGATTTCACGAGCCTCCATGATCTTTCTATGAAGAGTGTTCTCGATATGACGGTGTAACACAACTACTTCAAATTCCGGTGCAGAATCGCGGGTGTGTACCGTCGTGCGGTGCCTGGAGAAGCTGTTGTTGGGGTAGCTTTGTGGGCGCTCAAATGCACGTTAACAATTGTTAATATGTATTACGTTGTGTATTGTATTGTATGTATTAAGGTCTGAGGAAGGCGCTAAGCGCCGAAAGCTTACTGGAATAAATACTAACCCGGAAGCTCTCATCGAACACTGAAAAAGAAGATGAAGGGATATTGCTCACATCTTTTTTTCATTAAAACTTGACTTTTTTCATGTCCTGCAATGCGAAATAAGTGAGTCGTTCAACTGTGATGTACTCTTTGTGATGTTTTATAGCAAACGAAACAAAGAGCAAACAATAGAGAACGTGTGGTTGTCACCATAAGCCTCGAACCTCATTTCCATGAGTGTCACAAAAAAATGAAATATGCAAAGTCAGATGTCTTAGGTTATCAGAATTAAACTGCCTATGATTACACACAGACGGCGCCAAACTTCCCAATAAACTTCGCTACCGGCGCCATCGCATGGGCCGAAAAAAGTATTTTCCAACATTTTGGCGCCAACTATCTGTTGTCTTACATTTTAGAACACCATTTAGTTTTGTCAGTGTTGTCAGCAGAAGAAAATAGATCTTTTGCAATTGATAGTTGGTAACTGAAGAAAAATGACGGCTTTGCAGAGAACGACTTATCTAGGCGTTGCTTTGACGCATAAAGGCAGTGTACGCTCCGATGTGTGACGCACTGAGAACTCGAAGAAAATGCAATACTGTCACAATGTTCACCTTACCACTGCTAAGAAAACTGTTTTCTAACAATTTTCATCACGTTAAAGAGTGCATTTTTCAATAGCTGTTCAATGCGTAGGTAAAACATTGGATACAACTTGTGTGACTTTACACTGGCGGTTTCCGCCATTTGCTGGGAAACTCCGTGTAAATCGTGTTTTCGCAAAACTCAGCCGGTTTCCGGGTAATCTTCGGCTAAATCTCGTGTTAATCACGCATTTTCAGAACCACCGGTGGATCCCGCCGAAATCCCGGTAAATTCCCGTTAAATTCAGTTGACCGCGTTCCGCCTGAATTCCACCTAAATTCTGGGCAAATTCGGAAAGTACTAGATCGTAGAAATATTAGTCCAACTTTTTTCTGATTGATTTGCGCTATTTTTTCTTGTGCCTGTACTTTTTCGCGAGGCGACAACGTCGCGGCGACAGCATCAAAATGTGCGGCGCGAGCCGTCGCGCTGCATAGGTGTGCAACGCCAAACTTCGCAAATTTGCGCACTTGCGCAAAGTTGAATACGTAGCTCGATATAAAGGTTTTTATGGACAGATGAATGTTTCACTAGGTTTTAGGACGAAAGCGCAGGAAAAAGTGAGGAAACAACTGCAAACTTCAGTCCACAAAATCATCGCGTCGTGTCTGATAGCAGGTGTTAGGCGATTTCGTCCCGCAGCGTCGTTTTCGAGGGAATATTGATGAAGAAGGAATGTCTACCACCTCTCTTTGTTTTTCACGTCTTGTGGTTCATTCGCGCGTTTTCACCTGATTCCCACACGTTAACGCTTCCGCGGAAGCGCGCCGCATCCGCGCGCGCTGTGTGGCCGGCTCAAAGGCGATCGATATAGCCGAAATTTTCAGCCAAAAGAACTTGTGGGTAATGGCAAAACATGGTTAGGCGGCAGAGCGACAGAACGTTACAGAGGCTATGTTTCTCCCTAGCCATAGAACTCTCCGAATTATTTGAACCCGCAACATTTGACAGCCTCGGGGCAAATTTGAAAGAACCTATTCCTTTAACGAGTTTCATTCCATTCCATAATATGACACCTTCCCATAACAGTAGCTATTTTATTGATACTTTCTCCATTAACTGCTTACCTATTCCATTGAATCACCCATGCTCTGCACCAATACAATACCTATTGTGGTTACTTACTAGTACCGACTGATTTAGTCACTGGGCACATAATCAAGTTGGAATAATTAGAATAAGCTAACAAAACCACATATAGATGACATCCGTTGCAGGCTTCAAGAAGCTGTAATGATCTGTGAAGAAATTCAGGCAATCCTTCTTTCAACTTAGGTGAAAAAGAATTTTTAGAGATCTCGAGATTTTTTTACGCCAACAACTGCGTTAAATGATACTTAGCACTATTTTCATGAACCAAACGGGGGTGTACGTTATAATGAGGCTAGGAGGGGCATGTAGGATACGCCTTTGTCTCAACTACTCATGAAATTCCCCATTTCCGCACAATCTGAAAGTAAATGCAATTTGTTTAAAGAATAAAATACCAGAAGAAAACGTTAGCCAAGAGATCATTTAGAGACGAAATCTAGCGAAAATGAAAAGTTTTAGGAGCTGCCTCTGTGCCTCTAGCATCATAGTCTTCAATTTCAATCTTTTAAAGTCAAACATGATTAGCAATGAGAGATAAGAGATAAGACATCCAACTGTGAATATTTGAACATATTTCGGAAAGAAATATAGCATCGCAGCTTCAAAATTCAGAAAGTGGCCACGCATGGCCCCACCTAAAATAGCGGCCAAATTCGGCTCGCTTATTTGGCCGTTTAGTGCTGGCCAAATGGTGCGGGCATCACGTTGACCCAAGTTTCCTCCCATTGGCCATGTTTGGCCGGTGGCCACTCGTGCCGGCATCAGGCCTCTGTGTTCTTGTGAATTCTGGCTGAATTTTCCCTTAAATCTCCTGTAAATTCCGCCTATTTTCTTGGAGAATTTCTCACTTTTTTCCCAGCAGTTTAGGCGAGGTTTCCCAGGAATTCACCGACCTGACCGCAGGTGTGAATGGAGCGAATCGACCAGAGGATGAGCGACGCTTGAACATACCGAATAAGTCGGAATATAATCTACTAGAACAACTTTGTTGAGAGGTAAGGCGACGGAGTATGTTGATTGATGCCCAAAATGTGACAGAGAGAGCCAAAGTGTGACTGTGAGAGAAATGAGAAATTTCGTTTATATGTAGGCTTCTCATTAGGTGCCCTTTTATTAGGGCCCAACAACTACGACAAATTCTAGTTGGATGAGTAAAGAATGAATGTGCATTTCGAAATGCTATATGCCGCATAATGTCAAGTAGATGACGCCAATAGCGAGTTTTTTTTTCGTTTCTGCTGAACGCCTTTGCGAAAATATGTTATGAATGCCCTCTATGTCTACCAGTGGCGGAATGGGTGGGAGGAGGTGTGGGAAAAAAATGGGGTCTCCACCGTTTTGGGGACCTGAGTGGAAAATGAATCTAATAAAAATATCAATTATGAAGATAAATAGTTAATGAAGATTATTTGAAAGGAATAATCAAAATGAACAAATGAAAACGAATTGATACAGGATTTCTATTTGTGCTGTAAAGTAATTTCGAAAATTTGGCGACTCATTCTCGGGGTGGGGTATACGCTCCCTTCCTGCGTTCTCCATTGATATGCAAATGTTCGTAACCATGGAAAAGATGCGTTGCAGATACGTATTTTATGATCAGCATCCCAGATACACACAGCATTGGAAATTCTTTCATTTATCCAGATTTGGTTTCCCGCTTCGGAATGCCATTGCGAAAAAAGTCGTCAATGGTCTCCGACATTTCACCAAAGAGTAAATCAGTATCCATACTTATGCTTTTTTTTTCGCCAGTGTTTTGAATACATGAGTTGTTTAGAATGCTATTGACGAACTCTATTCACTTTGTACGGCAACATCATTTTTATAGAGTTGTGGTAAGTGGATGTAGGAACTGTTTTTATATATTGTACAGACGACCATCCGAACAGAGTTTGTGAAGGTACAATTTGTTGACAAGAGAATGATCAGGCATCGGCATAGGTCATTATCATGCCAAAACCAGCTTCCTTGAAACAATGCAGCTCTACGGAGCCCTCACACCTTCGCCCACACTGCTTGTTACTAACGACCTTGGTATCCCTGTCTTGTCAGAGCATTTCGGTGGGGTCGTCCCCTCAAATTGTCGATTTCGGGCGGAATCCAGGGGCCACTATTGCATCATATCGGTCAATCAATGAAAAACAATACAGAGCTCAGTACTGTATTATTAGAAAAATAACAGAGTGCCGCTGATAGATAAAATCCTGTATTATTTAGTAAGCTAAATATTGGAATTGCAAATAGAAGCATCAAAGAATTGACCCAAGTGCTCCATTTTAACATGTCGCTGGGAACAGCTTGATTGAGGATAAGGAAGGATTTGAAATATGTATACGGTCGATAGCCAGTGTTCGAACATAGAAAAATAGCAGCGTATTCAAAATTCACCACACCGAATATGTATTGGATTATTCCGTGGGAATTCTGAACAAATATTTGAATTTCCGAATATTTCACGGCTCCAAATTATTCGAATATTCAAGCAAAGGAATAATTGAGGATAATCGAATATTCGAATAATTGAATATTTCGCTTTCGCCGGAGTCAAATATTTCGAATCATCAGCTTTTCCGAATAATCGATTGTTTTAAGTAAACGAATATTCGAATATTCAAATAATTATTCGAATATTATCCGTATTATTCGATTCGATCAACACTCTTATATCTTTTATCTATCTTCTACACTCTCTTTCTTTGACTGCTCGAAGACTTAAGGATGTTTCTAGCTCCTCTTAAATCTCTGTGTCAAGCGATGTCTCACATTGCTGTTCGAATACATGATGCAATGCTTTATAGGTATGTTCAACTATTTCAAACATAGTGACTACGAGAGTATACGGAAGGTTGGAACTTCCTCTGCTTAGAATGGAGGAGGTGCACAAAGGGCATCCTGGCATGAACCGCTACATGATGCACAGGTGCTTCCAGGTCTGTAGATGAACTGCGTGTAGATATTTCCCCTGTAATGGATTAATTTCACCATTGGGCGAAGTGCTGTTATACTTAATACGGTTTTTACCGTGGATTATAGCTGCAGGCGACAACTGTTCCAAAGGTACGGCGGCTGAATCCGCATCCCACCTTGTACGATTCAGCCCATGCCATCTGAAACGAAGAGAAGAGAGTAGTAGTATAGGAATGAGACCTGCTGAAATGTCAAATCTGTAATTGGCTGTCTGATCTTTCTGAAGCTGCGATTCCCAGTCATTACATTGGTTGATTTTTCAATCACCTCCATGGAAGACTGAGAAATTGGAAGGAGAGTCCTTATAAAGTCAGCATTTCCGTTCGAAATAGATGAACCCTTCAAGTCTACTCTTTTTTGATTTGTTTTACTTTAGGCATACAGTTCTCTTAGACTTCTTCTCTTCTCTACCTAATTTTTTGTTCAGATGTCCTTTTTTCTTTCCCGCGACACAGCATCCACTGAACCTATGACTAGAGACTATAATTTAGTAACTAATGGTCCGAATAAGTGCCACAAATGTTGTTCAAGTTCGAAGCGACTTCTTTGCAGTATGTGCACTCCTTACTTCGTCTTCTACCCATATCCGTCTCAAGAATCAGTTCCGTAACGGAACGGATTAAGAAAGTCCAGATTCTTGGTTCACTAGCAGTTAGTAACTCATGGCTGTTAGCGATTTGCGTCGTTTGGATATTATGTAGTCTGAGGATTTTTCCCATTCCATCCTCATCCCCCTTCTTCGACGTCTTTTTTTTTATCTATAATATAAAGTGACACACCTGCGTAAATGCAGTGGGTGCCTCAGGCTTCTGTTCCAGAAATTCATTATACTTCATCTGGTTGTTTACACCGTTCTTTAGAATCTGCGTCCACCAGGTTTCAAGAGCCTAAACCTTCTTTGGCAAAACTAATTGGTTGCTCGCACTTACAAACTGACAACAACTCACATTACCGAAAGCATCATTCTGTGGAATATTTATTGAAGAGATTTGGTAGGTAAGTAAACCAGATTTTGACGTTACTGCTCGATTGCTTTCTGGACAACTGTCAGCATACGCCTGTGCTTCTGCCTCCATTGCCGTGTCATACCTCTGTAAATGACGGGTGGAGTAATTGCAGCTAGTTTTTGTGCGCATGAGTCTTACAACTAGCTTTTAAGCCTCCAAAAAATTGAATGTCACTCACCATTCTGTACATATTCATAGCCGTTGGACAGTTCGGTTTTCCTTCTTTTCCGTTTCTGATTTGTCCTCGAGCAAGCATCGATCTAAGTATTTACAACAATGCTTAAAGGCACAGTCCCACCTCAGAATCGTGATTGAGACTTCCGCATCAGATGAATCTCCAGCGACTGCTGATCGGAATGGTGGAGGAGGAGCCATTGGGCGGAGTCGGGGGCGGGGCTTAGCCTCCTTTCGGTTAATTCTCTCCTGGAAGCGCGCATTCTAAGGATAATTTTACCCATCGAGAGAGTTCCTCATTCACCTCCTACAGAATGGAAACTGCGTTTCAAGTATTGCCAGCAAGGGAGTACATGGTGTGGAAACCCTGTAAATCCGCCTTGTTGCTCGAGATTGCAGGGTTTCCGCACCATGTATTCCCTTGCTGGCAACACTTGAAACTCGGTTTCTATTCTGTAGGAGGTGGATGAGGAACTCTTTCAATGAGTAAGATTATCCTCAGAAACTGCGCTCCCAGGAGTGAATTAATCGAAAGGAGGCCAGGCCCCGCCCCCCCCCTGGCTCCGCCCAATGGATCTTCCAAAGTCGGGTGTCGAAAACAGAGGTTTTTGGTGGTTTTGAACGGAATCACTTATACCATTCTGATCAACAGTCACTGGAGATTCATCTGATGCGAAAATCTCAAAAAATGATTCTGAGGTGGGGCTGTGCCTTTAAGGAGTCTTGTGCAAATGTTCCAGAATAAAATGAGCTGAGTACGAAATGTTTCTATGAAAACATAAGTTCAAAGTCCCAAATACAAAACCTCGCTCAATCTACATTGTTTTCGAAATATTTTCTTTGCCTCATCCATGGTTTCATTGCAAGCTAAGAGAAGCAACTAGATGCTCAGCTTGGCTATGCCTGCCCTGGAAGTCGGAGTTCTGACATGTCTACGCATTCCGCATGTTCATCAACATATTGTATTGATTTCTTCCGTTCCTTATTAGATTCTATATGAAATCTCACCTATAGTAGTTGTGCATGTCTTCTATTTTGTCTCTAAGATTCTGGCTCAGGCCGCCGGAGCTCCGTGTCGTCGTATCAGCAGCTGCTGTTGTGCTTTCCGTTTCAGTTGTTGTGCTTTCCGTTTCAGTTGTTGTGCTTTCCGTTTCAGTTGTTGTGCTTTCCGTTACAAGTTCTGTTGTAGTTGTTGTGTCAGCTGGAAAATAGTGAAATGTTGGCTAGGGCGGCTGTACCACGATCTTTTTCATTCATGATATTTTCGAAAAAAAAAGAAATACAGTCTAAACTCACTTGGCATATCCTTCAAGTCTGTCTTACAAAGGCCATCTGCTTTTTCGCAAGTGGCACCTTTGATCACCTTTGCGCATTGTTTATCCGTTGTACATTTGGCCCCTGGTTTCCCGGGGTTATAAAGCGCCTCACCCACTTTTGGCCTGAAAACAAGGGCATCTTCCAGGAAAAGCTAGGGAACAAACTATCCTGCCGTAATAAGATCTATTCAACGATTTCATTAGCACAAACCATACTCCGGACAATTCATTAATTGCTTAGTCATTAGCCTTCTCTTTTACGTGATCCTCAGTAGATTTTATAGATATGGCCATCCAAAAAAATGGAAAAAAGGTTCTGCAAGCACTTCATTCTGCAAAAGTTTTTGTGCCCCTCAATTTTTGTGACCTAAAAATTGTCGGAACTGTACAATTCTGTCGCTTATACATTCTTCTCACATTTCCCAATGTTGTAGTCACACTTAGTGATTCCTGAACAGTCAAAAATAAAAACAGTTGTAGAGTTCCCAAAGAGTGTAAGAGACGACTTTTTCAGTGATGCAAGATTTGCAGAAAACTGCGCTCGGAAGATAAAGAAATTGTGCTCAGTGTTCTATTTTATTGCTTTAATTGCGTTATCTTTCATTTTCTTCCTGGAACTCATCTGGGCAAATGGTTTTCTGTGTAGCCATTCTTGTTTGACGCCACTACGAGCAGAAAAAGAATAAAGAAGGCTCTCATTGTAATGAGTAAAAAATTACTTGGCGTTGTAGACGCAGGCGGTTACCAAACGTTTCCGAGCGTCACACCACTGGACGGCACATCCAACAGCTATCGTATTTTTATAAATAATCTGAAAAATATGGTCTTGAATAAATAGGTCACAGGATACTAAAAATTCGTAAATTTCATTAACATGCCACATATACATGCGATATTTTATGCACCTTACCAAGGCTAAAATCGAGGAATAGTATATTATGGTATTATCTAAGTATATCTGTGAATGATAAAACACCTAGAGTGGTATTAAACCTACTGAAACTGTCAGTTAACGATGAAGGTTAACTGGCAGCTTACTCACAGTTTACAAGGAACTCTGGAATAGCTAATGTAGGCTTTAATGATTCAAATATGGTTCTCTAAGTGTGATGTTTAAATGCTAGGAGGATACCGGACAATATTTGCAGGTGAACTCACAATTCGAAACCGAACTATGAGTTCGCTATGACGCTTAGCTTACTGTCAGTATGAAACCACGAAGACACTGGCAGCGAAAGAGTGTGCGGCGCGCGAGACGCAGACGATGACCTCATAGTTTGGCGAAAAAGTCCTCGAGAGGACTTTTTGCTCACGGCTCGAGTTCACCGTTGTAGCCAGTAGAGCGTACACTGGCTCCTTTTCGGTGAAGACACAATTCCGGGCACATCCAGCTGATCGATGTTCCACCAATCCGATCACCATGACCTCCCACCGGAGATCATCGATGACACCAATTTCCTGGTGGGTGATTTTGAATGCTAAGCCTCACACGTTCCCAGATAAAGTCCCACATATTTTATGAGCATAGAAATGTATTTTTGAGCTTAACGTAACAAAGTTAAAATATGCGGGACGAGATTCACGGACCGTTTGGGTTATAAGGGCCACATAAATTCCATTCGTCGTGGAGTCAGTAGTGCAGAGGTATGTCGGCACACTCTGAGGGCATCTAGTATTTGTTGGTTGAGGGTTCGAAACCTCTGGTGGGTAGAAGGTTTTGCTAAAGCCTCATCATCCAAGCATCAAGGTTGTCAGTTAGCTCGTAGCTTGTCCACGGTTGTAAACCAGAGATGACAGTTAACTACGACCTCCGACTCATCCTTTTGTCGTCGTTCCAAGAGGTTTACTACCACCCCTGTGGTCGACAATAACGGATAAATTATCACTTAATAGTTGACTGCAGTGAAGAAAATTAAATTTAGAAAAAAAAAGTCTCCGAAATGGCGGGAATCTTGTACGACGACATAACTAATGTGAGTTGTAGGAACAGCTAATTTTTTGCCAAACCAGAGTGGAAATATAATTGCCAATAATGGCTCTGAATAATCAGATAGCAACAGGTTCATGCCTCACTAAAATTGCAGGCTTTAATATCCATGCAGAATACAGCAAGTTAACCGATAGTGAATACTTCTGGGCACGTATCCAATACAAATACTTTATCCAGTCGGATAGACGCGCTCTAGCGGATATATTATATTAGGGTGTTCTAGAGAACTTGCTCTCAAGTCTGTTGATGCCCGCTGTGTTTTCCCTCTAAATATGGTCAAATATATTGAATACGGCTCCTGGAATGATCATGGTCCTAGACGCGGCAATTATCATTCAATATCATCATCCTTGATTATGCATAATCACAGCACCCACCTTTAGTTTATGAACAAGTTTATATTCACACCCTTCTGAATACTATGGATGTACATACGTATGCTCACAATTTTCTAAAACCTAGGTAAATAACGTATTTGCAATACTCACTACATGTACGTTCTGACACGGCTGTGTGACAAGAGGTACGCTGCTAAGCTGTGATTGGTCGATCCATGAGCGCGTCGCGGCTGCAGCGGTCAAAGACGCGAGCAGCGTTGGGGAGGAGTAGACAAGTTTTCCAGCTTCGGTTGCGATAGAGGAGTGCTACGTAGCCGACAAACTATAAGGGAGTGGCAAAGTGGCAACCGATGTCATTCAAAGCGTCGAATTCGAAGCAACAACCAGTATCCAAGAAGCATACACCTGCGGCGCAGTCGCGTCGCAGCGTACGTCTTGACCTCCTCCCTTCTGACAATTGGGGTTCACATTTGTTCAAATTTGAATATGCAAAAAAAAAAATGACGCTCAACTTACGTTTGCAAACGGTTCCATAGCTTCATTTTGATAGATGACAGTTTTGGGGTCTAGATTGTCTTCGTAGTGAGAGTCATACCAATCTTCCACGGCTCTTTTCACTGCTTCCGCATATTCGTTATCATTCTGAGGTTTGGTGGCACTTCTCTCACTATAATATCATGCTTTTTGTTTCGTGCACTCTTGGATGAACCTCGTATGACTCACATTTTGTGGTTCACTGATTTCTCGGCTGGAATGTAGTCTAGTTTTGGCTTAGATGGGCAATCTGCGGCAGCTGTCATAGCGAGTCCTTCCAAACCACAGTCGTACGTCTGAATTGACAAATAACCTCTCGTAATTTCATCAGGATTATGCATGGTTCCAGTTTTTATGAGGTATTGTTTAGTAGTTTCTATTAAAATTTGCCTAGAACAGGATTTTTGAATTAATTTAATTCTAATAATGGAGCAATGTTTTGCTTTTGTGCGCCGGTGCGGTAGCAAATATTCTGCCCATGTAATATTCTGCCCAGCATGTGAATACTAAACAACTCACCGATGAGGTGTTAAACGAATTATAATATACATATAATAGAAATCCTCAGGCACTCGTGGGGTTTGACCCCAGCACGGATGGGGGTTCGACTCCAGGTTTGACTGGGGTCGAATCTCTGGTTTCACCTGCCCCCTCGTGCTGTGTCCGTCCCCTCACGCGCCCTATTCGTCGCCTCACGTGCTGTTTTCGTCCCCTCACGTGCTGCTGTTCTACCCCTCACGTGTTGCTCTTCCACTCCTCAAGTGTTCGGTTTTTCACAAGACGTGAGGGTCGGAACAGCTGCACGTAAGGGGACGAACCCAACACGTGAGGGGACGAACAGAATTAACGTTTTCTTGAGATCAAAATTAGAAAACGGAGCTGAAAAGGTAGCATATTGAATCGCTGTTGCTACTTCCAGACGTGCTCCTTTACCACTCAATTGGTAGCGTAACTTTTGAATTTAATTTTTTTTTGTTTCTGTTGATTTCAAACTTATAATCCAACCTTTTTTGAGCTCACCTTAGTAACCTAGTTTCTTCTAATAGAGTTATGTTCGTTACTGTAGATTCGTTTAAAGGCAGCACCCAGGAAATCCTCAATTTCGCGGTGAGCCGTTCTCCGTGTGGTCGGCTGCCAGACAATCACAATGGTAACTTGAACAGAGAAAAAAGCGGCCTATTTGTGGGGATACTGCCGTGGACACAAAGCCGAGCGTGGCCATTTTGGTCTCCGTCACGCCAGTTAACGCTATTGACTAGGCATGCTACGAGTGGTCTAGCCCAATGTAGCATGTTGTATATGGAATATTGTACAGTGTAGAACATGGAATGTGCACCATCCACAAGAATTCCTACCAATACGCGCGTATACCTTCAGGGGAAAACTCGTCCGCGCTGTGGACCCATGGGAAACAGTGCCTTCATTTTTCGTCTTCCGGCGTGTTTCACGCTGTTTCATCATTGCCTATGAGTTCATCGTCCCTGAAAACCTTGAAATTCAGCGAAGTCTCCAACACAAAAATTTCCGTGGGCGCTGCCTCTAAGAATACAACGTGGTGCAGTCTACCGAATTTTCGAAAGAAGTGGAATTTCTCACGCTGGACGAAATTTCGCACGCTAGATATTCTGTTGGGCGGAATATTGCTTGGTCAGAATATCATATACCGCACCGGATAAGTCGATTATAACGAAATAATCCGTTGAAAAGATATCGAAGCAGTCCTAAAAATGACATCTCTGTTGCCAACGACTCACTTAACTGGGCTAGGATTCATGAACGCATAACCACACAAACCCAGGCTAGCAAACCAACTTTCGCGTCCTGGGTCTCCTCTCGCTGCGTAGTCTGTGCAGGACCATCCACGCTGACCATCGTTGGTTTGCGTGGTTAACGTTTCATGAATCCCCGCCCTGGATTCCCTATGACAAGGGGTTTTAATTCCAGGAGTGTCTGAGAAAAGAGAATATCGCGCAGTAACGAGATATTCCTTTCCATTTTGACATCAAAGCAACATCGTAACTGCATTGCATTTTGATAGAAAAACGTTGCTCATATTGGACTCCTGTTAAAATATTTGGATACATTAGGGAAATCTCAACGTACTATCATGAATAAATTCTTCGATCCAGGTAAAAAAGTCGCATCATCCTGCTCCACCCTATCGGTGGGAGCGCCATTGGGATCTCCGACAATCTTCTTTCTGATATTGTTATGGTTCGTAAGAACTGCCTCGCGAATTGGGTCTGTTGGAGTATTTGAACATCCTACAAAGTAGAGATTTACATTCGATTTATCATCATAATTTTGAGCACTTCGCTACAAATTCCTGTCTCTATCGAACTGATTGACGAATGATGTGCGCGGCTTTCTCCGTGCGCGTGGCGGCCCGCGATGCGTGGCACGGTAAAAGTTAGGCTCAGATATTCGCCGAATTAGAGCCTCATTTCATTGAGGTTCGGATTGGTAAAATGAGTGCGGTTTGGGTGTCATTTGAATTGGTGTTCGTCTGCTATTCGGTCGCTATAGGATTGATATTCACTTTTCCATGGGAGGCTAACAGCAATCCAACAGCAACCGAAAAACAGCTGAACAGCAGTTGAAATGGCACCCAAACCACGCCCATTTCAGCAATCCGAGCCTCAATGACATGAGGCTCACATTCGGCGATTGTCTAAGAGGGTGCAGTTTTCAGCTCTCTGTTTCTATTATACCACCTCAGCAAGAAGTTACACTCGTTTGCTTGCAATATTTCGCTTGAAAGCAGATTTTCAAGGGAAAATGAAACCTGAAAACCGGGAACAAACCTGCTTTCGGCTGCTGCGATGACGCTCCGCTGATGCAGAGCAGCACCTACGAATAGATTCATTGAGAAACACGATCACGATTTGCTGGGAACGCAAATTTTCTTACCAAAAGAAGAACGAACATAGTGCTCCTGAAGAGGATCTAATGCTGTGTTTGTGATCATCCGCGTGCTTTTATGCGCAGCACTGGTGATCAAATGAACGATCACACAAAAAACGCTATTTCTGCTTATCACCTACGTGCAATCATTTGATATTTTCTGGAATAACAGTAACATTGGACCTGATATGTGTGCTGCTGAGAACTACCACGTATATGCGTGCATGTGGACTTGAACTTTAAAAACTTTTGGAATTTCTCAACATACATGACTGTCTAAGAGTGTCCTGAATTAGGATTACACCACGGCACAACCGAAGCAGATGATGTCCACCTATTCAGAGGCGGCACCCACGATAATTTTCATGTCGAAAATTTTGAATGTTTTGGGGTCTGAACGATAGTCCCAGTAGTTCTATGGAAGTTGCATCACAAAAGGCATCCACCATTCTCGAGATATAACAAGTTTTATTTATTTATTTATTTGGTCAATGTCTGTAAGTGGTTACTTTGTGCAAACAAGAACGAGAAAAAAAAAGCCACCGAGTTAAATGACCTGTACAAGGATTTGCCATAGTTGGTTAACCAGGACAACGTGCACTGCCTTATAACCACCCCGTTTATCTGTAGTCAGCGAGCTCACGGGCAAAAGCTAGCTGACCAAAGCCCCGTGAGAAAAAAGGGCCAGCACGTCCCATGGCCAGGACAACAAATGGCAATAAGGAAAAAATGAGTGATAGCAATATATCAAAGACTGGTAATCAGACTTGAGGGGGAGATGGAATAGATGAAAAAGAGAAACAAAGGCGGAAAGGAAATTTAAGTACAATAGAGTTGGCACAAGATATATCGACGAGCACAGCCATAAGGCATTGGTCCGTAGTCATTGGGTTGCTTCCTTCTCTTCAAGATACCTAGTTGAACATGAGATCCGGGGATCCCTAGGCGAGTTGTAGTGGAGTGCGAATCAGCTGTTTCCTCCCCGATCTGCCAGTTTTCCAGAGGTAACGCTTGTTTCTAATGCTCATTTCGAAAAGTTCCCCACTGTGATAATCTGATTCTCTCTATATAGGTTATCTTAATTGTTATTCGACCATATCATCCCTTGTTTTACTCAGAAAGTCAAATTTCATGCATGGTATGAATTTCAGGTTTTTTTTGGCACTTTACACTTGACCATAAGTTATCTTTCTTTTTATGAGGTATGTTTCTGCAGTGAAAATTCTAATTTTTCTTTCGTTTCTGATTTTTCTTCTTTAGAGAAGCTGCAAAATTAGTCAAATATCCACCTGCGCTAAGAAATTTGTCGACAACAAAGGCAGCGCTATCGACTTTCTTGATCTACTCCATCCGCGTAACTCGGCCACCTTGCTATGAAGCAATGAATTGGTATTCTCCGAAAACCATTCCACCATGAGTTCTGGAACAAATGAACACTTTATCTATGTTCCTCATAGCCAAATACCCATGATGGCGTTGAAACCTGGGTAACGAATTTTTTCGTGGGTGCTGCCTTTAACACAATGTTTCCATCCACTTGTGAAAAATACCATGCTTGGGAACATTCGAAATTTTTTGAATAATTTCCGAATTCGTCTGTTTTTTATTTTTTCTGATAATCGAATCTAGAATTTATTCTACTTTTTACTTTTTATGGAAGGGTTTTCATACTTTTGCCGCGGCTACGGTCATCTATGGTCAAGCATAGGCCGCCGACGTCGCAGCGACGTCGCCAGAGAAAGGATCCGGCGGTTGGAGCTTGTATACCTCTTTGCCGCGCGTGACAACGCTGCCGCAGTAAAAGTGTGAAAACCCTTCTATGGTCCTTTTGTGTTTCGGAAAAAAATCTTGGAGGAAATTCCCCTTGTCTAGACAGGAGAAGCTTGTGAAAATTTGCTAATCAATTTCAATAATACATATGGGAAACTATCTTGAACGCAGGACATACATCAAATAACTTTCGCCGAGAAGGTGAAGTTGAGGTGCGGAGATCATGCAGCTTATTTCGTGTTGCAAACTCTGGAACATTGGAATACTAAAATCCTCAAAGTCGAATCATCCAACTTCCTGTCAAGTTTTTCTCTACGCTTTCAATCTTTGCTGTTTTTCCTTATGTGAAGCATAACGGTTGTACCACGTTTTTCCTTGTTCTGAATGGCGTTAGTGATTATAGTATGTCTATTTATTGATCCGCTTACCCATTTATTTATTTATTCAATGAACTCGTAGTGCGCGCCCATCTCAACAAAAAGAAAACAGAAACCTGAACAATTGCAGAATTACATAAACCAACCAACAAGACAACAAGAAATTCTTTGATATTTATTGGCAAGGCTTTAAATATCTCATATGTGCGTAAAAGGGCTTTTCTAACTATATGAGTGTAATGATCAGAAAAGCGAAGAGAGTTGCTCTATAGGTATCCTAACTCTGTAGTTCTTTCCACATGAGCAACTTCCCGACTTCGCCGATTGAACAAGTGCTTCGGTTGATTGATCAGCTCCCATATACTTCACTTTTCTGATGGTAATGGTAGTTGCCAGATAGTAGACCAGATGACCATTTTATCCATAACTGAATGGAGTTCTGCCGTGGAGTGGCAATTCAATTTGGGATCATCAACAATCACGCACAACACTTCAGCCAACTCTGCTTTGCAAACTATGAACAGCAGAGATGATAAGACACCGTCTTGATGGACGCCACTCTAAGCTTGCCTTATGGTTGAGCTACATTTCTAACCCTGAGTTCTACCTGTGGCATACTGTGCGTACCATATGAATGATTTGGTATGAATTACTTCCGATCTTGAATATGAGGTTGTCCGAAAACTAGTTGGACAAATTTGGCAAGTTGCAACTGTGTTGACAGTTTTATTCAAACTCACTGTCAATCAATCTTGTAAACTCCATTGTGTTTGACCACGAAGCGCCACATATCTGGAAGACAGCGGATCATGTGGGCGAAGAGGTCAGGAGGTTTTGAGCTCAAGAAGTCGTCAACGCCTCTTTTGAGCTCGGCTCTGTCTTTGAACTCCTTCCCAGCAAAAAACCATCGCATCGACCTGAGGTTGTGGTAGTCGCTTGGTGCAAAGTTGGGCGAATGCATGGTGGGTAGGGTACTAGATTGATTCCGAGAGCTGCCAGTTTCTCCGAGCTTTTCTTGGAAATGTGTGGTTTTGCGCTGTTCATGAGGAGAAGAAATTTTCTCTTTCTGGGTGACGACTTCGCAGGATTTTGGCCACTTTCTCTAGTTGGCTGCAAAACAAGTCAGAGTCCGCCACAGTTGGGATCATCTCCCAGAAGACCGAACCACTGATGTTCCACAACAAAAAGCAGCTCCTCCTTGTCATGCTGTTTGCGCTTTGGCTGTGGTTTCAGTAAGTCCTCGAAATCGACCCAGTGTTCGCAGCGTACATTATTGACGTAGATGCAGTACTTCTCATCCATGGTGACTATTGAATCGATCCAACCAAATGTCCGAGGGGAGAAGTGCACCCTTCGACGAGCCTCTTCTTGCCCCCCCCCCCCCCATGTGCCCATGAAAAACTCGAGGCAGTTTTAAAAATTCGCCACAAGTCCGAAGGACGTCCTGCACAGTGGACTTTGAAATTTGTGTACGGGCTGCTATGTCCCGCACAGAATGATCCCGCTGGGCTTCACAAGTGGCGATTATGACGCTCCTTTTCTGCGTGGGTGGTCTTCCTATACGAGGTGCTTCATCAAGTGGTTCTCCTCCATTTCTAAACTACCAAATCACTTCGCTTGGAAGAGGGCTTGCTCGCCCTTAGAATCCATCGTAAAACGGTGGGCCTCGTCTGCTGTACGGCCGCTACGATACTGGAGAAGTAGGTTTGCTCGGTAGACTTTTTTCTCCAGATCCATCAATTGTAAATGGTTATGGGTCCGTACAGCTTCTCCTATAGCAAATGAGCTGGTGTAGAGTGTGCGATGTAATACATTAACATGTGAACTCTGGTTGGTCTATCTTTGCAATTAATCGAGATATAGAATTCAAGACTTGCCGAACCATCTTGTCTAATTAATTTTCAGACAACCCAATATAAGGTTTTTATGACTCACTCTATCGAATGCCTTTGGAAAAACAAAATACATCTCGTTACACAACTTTTTTCATTAGTTAAATTTTTTCAATCGTTGATGCAATCTAGCATATTAGTTTCGACCGATCTACCCTGGACCATACCACCTCCTCTCAGATTACATTGTTTTTTTTTTCAATATGACCAATTATGTACTTTTCTTAACTTTGTCACAAATCTCACAAAAGATTTACAGGGCAGAGCCGTAAATTTTCTGAAAGTAAACGACAAAGGACGCAAGGGCGACGAATTTGAACAGAAAAGAGACTTTCTGCTTTTCTAGCGTAGCATTTTTCAAGTATATACACAACATGTCAGACCTTAATGGCACCAAGGGTTGCCATCTAGTAGGCACAGGGATACCATGCTGACTTTGATGCTAACATGCGTGGTGGATTGGATTACCAGGTCTACTATTTTTTTCCTGAAAAGACGTACTGTTTTAAAAAAAAGCTAGTCAAACAGGTATTCATCCTATGAGAAAGAGCGGGTTTCTTTTTGGTTTTACGAAAGGAAAATATTTTCATATATGGTTCGATGCTACGTGACACATTTTTTTTTGATTTTTCAGAATGTTGTGTTGTCACTTGCTACTGTCTGCAGGAACGTTATCTCCTTGTCATAAATGCTAGAATGAGACCTACATGTGTGATCTCCTTATTTTTTGGAAGAAGTCCAGTTTCCACAACACAAAAGAACACCCTTATATCTATTCATAGATATTATGGATGTCGCTGTTGAAGAACAATCAGAGGTTTTGCTGTCGCAATATGTAGGAACAATACAGAGATAGAACTGTTCCATTATACTAAACGAGATTGACAAAATAAAAGAAGTCTTAATCACACTAGATACGTGCATCCGTAGCGCGTCGAACGTACGCAATTTGTGCAGGAGTTTTCATGATTACCAAAAAATGAAAACAGTCGGCAAAAAAGCAGTGCCATTTCATTAAAGGCAGCATTCACGCTCAAAAAAGTTTTCCTGCGTTTCTGCAAATTTTAAAGCTGCAATCAATGATCATTGGAGCGTGACTGCAAAAGGAATCACTCCAAGTCCTTCAGTTACTCGAGTAATTAAGCTCGAACGTATATACAAAGGCGACCACCATGCTCAACCCCACCCCGTTCTCTTTGATCGCGCGACGCGGGTGCTGGCTGTATTTGTCAACTGATGTGGCATCGATCAGGGTTTTCCCATAACGGAGATCCGATTGACAATGTACAACTTAGTAGTTCTCAAAAACTTTTCCCTCCTCGGTGATTTCTTCTCTGTTATGGCTACAAGTATACCCACCAGGGCTAGGATTCATGAACGCATAATCAAGCAAACCTAGGCTAGCAAACCAACTTTCGCATCCTGGGTCTCCTCTCGCTGCGTAGTCTGTGCAGGACCATCCACGCTGACCATCGTTGGTTTGCGTGGTTAACGTTTCATGAATCCCAGCCCAGAGTAGAAATTCATGAAAAATCGATGTCGTTTTTGAGTGTGAGTACTGTCTTTGAAGGCAGAACTCATGGAAATTTTCGTGTTTGAGATTTCGCTGAATTTTAAGATTATCAAGGACGCTAAACTTATAGGCAATGAGAAACAGCGTGAAACACGCTGCAAAACGGGAAATGAAGGCAGTATTTTCCATGCGTCCAAAGCGTGGCTGAGTTTCCCGCTGGAGGTATGCGCGCTTAACTCCACGAAATCCTGTGGATGGTGTGCTATTCATACACTACACTACATATGCTGCTCTAAGTCATGCGCCGCAATGGGTATAGCTGGCGCCTCGAGTCGATGAAAAGTCGGACCGGCGCGAACATGGCCAGGCGTGTTCCCAACGACAGTTCGATTTTCTCTGCAGTTGAGCCATTATTGTTTGTGTTCGTGTAATACTTATGATGTGCTGAGGCTGCGCTTCACCACTCGCACATCAGCTCCGAGTCCAGGATTTCCGCTGGTGCTGCCTTTAAGTAAAACGCATCGACGAAATGCACTGGCATCAATGAAGTGCTCGTTATGCTTATGGCATTATTCCATATTTTAGTTATTGTAATATGGAGCTATCTGCCCGTGGTGTCGCTGGCGTGATTACCAAAATTGCTCCTTTATGGCAACTAAGTGGTGGCAAATATAGTTTTTCCTCTTTTGTTCTGGAATTATGGATAAGTTATGATAAGCTACGACAACGAAACCGTCAAAACTTTTTCCACGAACCATTTCAGCGATAATGGTTATGAGAAGATGTGAACATGTTCTTTTACAACTACTGAAGTTTTTCGGAAACGAAGAGATAACACAGGTAGGTCTCCCCATATTGTTTATGGCAGAACGGTGGTATTTCAGATTTATGGGAGCAAACTCTCAGATAAAGTTCCCTACAATACATTACATGGCAGAGAACCACGCCGCACACAAGCGACCGCCTAGCCTCTGTTATAAGTGATGATACTGTTCCCTACATCTTTTTTGCAGGTGAAGCCCAGGGAGAGCCAAATGGGTTCAGCTATTCATGTTGGCAGTCCACGGTAAATGACCGTTTCGACTGTGCTCACAGTCTTATTCGGAGGCAGCATCCACCCAAGCCATCGTGTTTGATTTTCCCCTTGAATCTGCGGTTCTGGAGGACGTGGAGCCTATGCTACAAGGAGGAAAGCGGGAAATCAACAAGACCCAGTGGCTTTTCCAATACAGTTAAAAGCGACTCCCACACGCTTGTGCAAGTGTTTTTCGTTTTCTGTCCGCCTGCATTAACTAACGTTACCTGACGCTCCGTCAATGCATGGCATGCCTTATGGTAATGGGAGAATTTTTCCAGGACCTGATTGCATCACTGAGGTTACCCAGGGTAAACGTGTTGCCGCCTTCTTCAACGTTTATAGATTACTAGACGGTATACCCGGCTTCGCTCGGGAGTTCTTTACCCCCGGCTTTTCACACTGATGCGGATAGTTATTGATACTAATACATTCACTCGAACTGCCCGCGAACATTTCGATGACCATCATGTTGAGTATTCTCGGTAGCCCTTTCGTCACCCCCGCACGGAAACAAAATAACCGGTATAAAAAATTAATCAAATTGGTGCAAAATGACTGTCATATTCGTTCTCAGCGTATTCGATAACCCCAGTAGAGATGTCCTCACCAACCTGTGGGCAAAATTGCGAAAAATCAATAAAATCGATAAATCGATAATTGACGCAAAATGATTGTCATATTCGTTCTCAGCGTATTCGATAACCCCAGTAGACATGTCCTCACCAACCCGTGGGCGAAAATTGCGAAAAATCAATAAAATCGATAAATCGATACTTGGCGCAAAACGGTTGTCATATTCGTGCTCAGCGTATTCGATAACCCTAGTAGACATGTCCTCACCGACCCGTGGGCAAAAATTGCGAAAAATCAATAAAATCGATAAATCGATAATCAATCGATAACCTAAGGTAGCCTAAAACCTCCGCCGGCCCGAGTTGTATATGTGTGCAAAGTTTGGTCCCGATTGGTTAACTCTCCGCGATTTCTATTCGGAACATACATACACACACACACACACACACACACGCACACACACACACACATACACACATACATACGGACATTCATTTTTATATATACAGATACATAACAAAACTTTTCAGCCGGTGACATTGAACTATTACAGTGGAAATATCTACACACATTACATCTACAGAATTGGAAATATCTGTGCAGCATGTAGAGACTCCTGTGTGGATGCTCTTTGTCTAGCACCTGCAAAATGAACAAGAGGCAGTTTCATCTGTGTCAGATAACCACTTGATTATTACGTTTAAAATAGTTGGACGAATAAACCATTGTAAAACGTTCAAATTACAAACCGAATAATCGTTCATTATATTCGCTGCGTGCAAAAACTCCGAGGCAGTCGGTGGTAGTTTAGTGTTTGACGTAGTTTTGCTCCTTACGGTGACGATATCCCACAACGATTTTCATGTGTGCTTATAGCGTGAAACATCTGCTGCTCACACTACTGTTGTCTCGGTTCTATGTCACAGCGTTGCTATAACTTTGGCATAGAACTAATGCTATATGCTGTTAGCAAATTTGTGAAATTTTGCTTCATGAATTCAAATCTGACCGATCGGTAAGGAATGTGACTCATAGCATCAGTCAAACGTTTCTATAAGGCATCTTCTCCGAAATACCAGGAGCTTATCGGTTCTCACGGTTTGCAAGTGGAGATGAGACCTTCAAAAACGCTCCACGAACACAGCGCCACTTCAGTCCTCAAAGAGAAGTCCACAAAGAGCAGGTTGAATCAGACCCAATGCAAAATGAGCAAGGCATTACGGGGAATCCATGCAACTATGTCATGTCACTCGATAGGAATCGCTAAGGACGGGAAGATGAATATGTAGATGGATTTTGTGTGACTTGAGCGCATAACATCATCGTCAACACCTACAAGTCTGCATATATTCGATCTCCAAATGTTCTACCAAGCCGTTTCTTGAATGGATTGTTATTGTTAATGGAAATTTAGTTATGGACGACAATAAGAGGAGTTTCTTGCAGGCCCCAACACCCTACCATGAAACTGGGCAGAGTATTGCTATACCCTTGGTAATTTCTTTAACCTTCTTTGGTCAGTAACTTGAGTCATCCACGAATTCTTTTCCATGCGGTTGCACAATAACCGTCGAGTGCTACACTTTCTTGCACAGAGTAATGGAGGGAAAGCTGTCAAAGCCCAGCACAGGCGAACATTTGTGTTCAATTGCTGCTTCGGGATGACCCTTACCAGCATGTTGCAGCGTCAAATGCACAAATAAATTGCCCACTTATGCTTCGGAGTTCTAACCTACTCTGTATTACTCCCTCAACTTTGCAGGGAGTATTACAGGGTAGGTGAGATCCTCACCTTTTCGAGCCTCTTCACCTCTATATCCAATGTAAAACCTTTAAGGAACAGATCCTTCCCGGGAGGGACGTGTGCCGCTCTTTCGAATTTGAACCTTGTGAATTTAGGACTTCTGGAAGGACCTTTTATGTGTCGTATTGGCCACCTTACAAAAATGCTTACGTTTTTTCAATTTAAACGGAATAGTTGATTTTGAGCCGAGGTATGGTGTATCAGGAATTTAGGTGCAACTGCCTCGGAACTTTTGCACGTACCTAACACATATAACTTTCGGAGCTCTGTACTCTTTTGAGGCAATTATAAGGGCTATATATCATACTATTCAACATAACTGTGAACTTGCTCGGCCAGTCAGGGTCAACCTCGAATTTGAATGAATAATCACACGGGGACAATTACAAATTCTCACATACATACTTAGCCTGGCCTTCACCTGCTTAATCCCTCTGTCGTTGATTGTTTCTGTCTTACTCATATCCTCTCTAGGTTTTCTGTCTTATTTTTGTCTGTTAGTGGGCCTTGTGCGTATTAATAAATAATAATATGGGGAAGTGAATTCCCCTCACAGTAACGGATATGTCTATGGAAAACTCATGCAAGATGTCGGCACTGCCGCGAATACCTTCTCAAGGACTTGGTCAGAAAATGCTATCTATTACACACCTGTTACACACATTGAGTTTGAAATCCACTCGCACAAATTTCTAGTAAATTCTCCGCATTATTGGAAAAGTGAAGTTTTCAAGAGAAAAATTATCACCATTATCATCTTTAGACGGTTCGTGTGAGTTTCCATAGAAACTAAAGTCACAGTTTTCCAAGAGCATGAGTGGGAAACACTGGTGCCAGAAATGTTTTCTAATGATTAGAAGCAAGCATATCACTTGCTCAGTGATTCCGAGACGCAAACACAGCCTAAATACGTTTCCACAGCAGTTGGACCACGAGGTCAAAGCTTATTTTGTCGCCCCATGAGCAGGAACCCTCCCACATGGGCTGCTATTTGAGGTGAAGATCTGGCCTACACGACATAAAGTTAGCGTGCCTGCCCAATCTGAACACATAGAGTTCTTCTCAAAAAGATGGACGGATTTCGCGTGCGGTTTCTTAGCGTCGCGGCTGCAGAATCGCGACAGGACCTACTCGACCCTCTCACTTAGGGCATGCTCTCTCCGCATCCTTCGTTCAGGTTCTGCAGCGATGGTGCAGTCGCACAATCAGTCTATCTTTCTGAGAAGGACTGTACCAGATGTTCCTACAGCAGACTTGAGTAACCGCATGCTTACCCAAGCATGCGATTGCTCAAGTCCCAAAAATGTTCTTGAACGCGAATACTCAGACAATTGTAAAGTAGAAGCATCATCGCTCTGTCTACTTTCTGAGTTGGGGGAGCGGATATCGACGTTCTGATCATGCAGAACGTTCTGCTCATGCCCTAGGAAGTGCCGCAGTCTGTCGGGATTCCCGAGACTTGCTGCCGTTGAATTATTCCATGTTGGACTCAGGGAAATTCACCATCTTAATGTACGCAGCACATCAACTGGATGTACTGAGGAAGGTCTTCGGCGCAAGCCTGAGGAGTGCTGTTGTATTTGAGTGTGCGAAACACTCGAAGCACAAAATGCTTGCTCTTTCATGAGCAATATTTTTGTTACGAACCCACAGCGGTGTTACTGCCTAGGCTGTCCACGGGATAGAACGTCGAACATGCAGCAATCATCGCGTATTTTGCAGCAGATCTCTCTTATTTTACGGGCAGAATTCGCGTAGATTCGAGCAGATTTCGCTTATTCTCTGGAGACGTATTTTTTGTGTTTTTTGTCGTGTGTTTTTTTGGGTGAAATCGGCGAATATTTTGGGGTTCGAAAGCACACATGGTGGTATGTGCCCGCGATTTGGGGTCCACTCCTAGGAACAACTGGGGATGGACCCATTTTCACCTGCAGTCAACCCCCACGAATGTATCAGTATGTCAGCGCTGAAATGTTAACTATGCGAATCGATATTGTGGTTAGCTTGATTGGGTATCTTGTAGACCTTTCTTTCACATCACTATCTATAGCAGCGAAGAAAATAGACGTGAGTGTGCTTGAGCAGAATGTGGTAATTTTCATCATTGTTATGCCCTTCTTGTTTGAGGTATCTTTGTGTGCAGTAAGATAGGGAATTCAGACATGTGTTTGTATTCGAGATCTACATGAATCTGTAGAGTTACGATTACTTTAAGCTGTAGTCCGAGCACTTTGCAATGCTTTTATTCATTCAACAGCTACGTGGACATCATCGACAGATGGCAATTAGGCATGCCTAATTTGTCTACGGATTGGCTGACTGTGTGGGTTAAGATGGCATCTGAAAAAAAAACTGCTCGAGTGATTAGTGAAAAACAAAGTATGGGTTAATTAATAAATGCTCTGACGACGATGCGCTAAACTCGAAGAGGGGAATTTTTGGAAAAAAGAATTGATAGATCATTGAGCCTCTAGGCAAGTAATTTGGATGCAGAGGAAAAAGATCGCTCAGTTTATCCTGCGAAAGATTTCCCCAGTGATCATGCTGAGGTGGTATAGAGTACAACAAAAATCTTTGCATGCTGCAACTTCATGCCACACTCACAAAGTTTTTTTCTTTAAGAAGAATCTTGAACTCTTGTAGACCAGACCTATGAGGGCTGAGATGAATCTAGATGAATGTTATAGAATAACGTCAACACGCCGGAGCAAGCAAAATTCCTCCTAACTTACCAATTCTATGGAGCCTGGCAAAGTCCCTTCAGTGGTTCACTGTTAGGAATACATTTCGCTCCTTTGAGTGCTTTATTGCAGGGTCCATTCTCGTCGTTACAGCCTGTTTTTGTCTTAGCTGGCTTGTAAAGCGGCTCACCTACCATTGGCCTGAAAACAACAGTGTTGTGGCTATAGAACCTTAGTTTTCTTCCATGAAACAGCTTACTTAGAATCGTAGAGACAAGCGATTGCAAGCCGCTTTTTTTTAGAGCAGAACATTGTCCCACATCCGACAGTCGTCGTATTAGTATAAATCATCTGAACATCAGTGATGGAGTAGATGTCACGCAAAGTTCTATGTACCAAGAAAAAAGAAGAGCCAAGAAAAAATCAAATTTTGGACTTTCGTTAGTAACTTTATTACAGGTGAAGGTCAAAACCTCTAATTTCGGCAGGTAGTGTAGCTATTCACTAGAGATGGACAGAATTACTAATATTACCAGTCTCTATAACTGAAAACTTCTACTCAAGAAGGTCGAAAGCTCTAATTACGGACAATTCACATACATACAAGTGCCGTGTGACATTCAGGAGTAGATGCTCCACCAAAATCAAAGTTTTCGAAGGAGTTATAATCATTCCTAACAGAATATTAACGCGGATGGACGGAATCATCACATCTTTGGAACTTAATTGGGTACAAGTTCAAAATGAGCTCCTTCAGCCGTTACAGTCAATTCACATCGCTGATTCAGCCCTGTTTTGAGTTGGCTCACGTTGTTGCATGACAATTTAGCTCGGGTGAAAGGTGTTTTACTTTCATGTGATCTAGAGGATTCGCTACCATTCCACATATCCTAGCCGGATATACCGTCAGCAGTGGTGCCACGACGAGATCTGCCTTGTATTTTTATTTTAAAGGAGAATAGAACCTTAGTGAGGGTATTGTTACTTATAATCATGCGCATTGGTTACTGCAAACCACTTGAGACAATAGCACCCATCATGTCTCGAATTAATTACAATTCGGCGTGCAGAAAAGCCATGATCCTCGACAGAGATCATGTAGTGAATTATCGTGCTTTGTTCCTGCTGAGGGGAGCTATGTGAGCTCAGAGTTGGTTGCGCGAAACGAATTTAACGCCTTCGAAGTAAACTTATCATGCAAAGAGTCTTATCGGTAGAGTAGGGAACGCGGCCCACAGCCTCTTACGAGTGAGTGCTGCTGTTCATTTTATGTAAGTCCTCGTAACCCAACATATTCGGGAAGCTGTAGAAGTGATTGGCTACTCAGACATTCTAGCAAACATGTCGCTTCACGACAAGCAACATTGCCCTTAGGACTTTTCTTTCTTCACGGAAATAAGAATGCAAAGCTGTGAGTTTCGTGATGTGCCCCAGTGGTGACGATTGCTCTGGCTAGGATACGTGGAACAGTCGTGAGTCCTACTTCACCGCCAGGTGGTCCGCTGACATCGTGGCTTACGGCTACGAAGATGAGCATGACATTTGTCTACTTCCTTACACTTGTTTCTGATCCCACCTTCTTGTTAAATTGGTATCTTGTAGCATGATGAGGTGTTGTTTGAGGGGGTAGATTGCATATGACTTTGACTTTCCAGGCTCTGACGAAAGCGACGACGCCGAAACGTTGGCCGAAATAAAGTTAAGTAACAATCTTAGTCAACCGCTCAAACTAATCCTACTGACGAACGCATCACAATGACAAGATTCAAAGATGGTCGAACATGGGATCTGAGCAGTGAGTCCGTTACGCAGCACGAAAGCGGATCTCCTTTTCTTTTATCTAGGGAAACAGGTGAAACAAAAATGACCCTGGAATATGGCCGTAGGGAGTGATCCGGAATGCCTGAAACTGCCGAATTAAGCTAATCTGAAGATGTTCTCAATAAAGCTCCGAAGTTGCCACAGTTCGGTCCCAACTTACTCATATTCTAGTCAATATGAACTCTCTCATTGGGAAAAGACCTGTGTAAATGGATGAAAATCCCACCACTGCAGATCACACAGCACTGGAATGTGAATAGTCCTAAGGATTTCAGCCCTTTTGAGTGACAATTTTTTCTTATAAAGGTTATGGAGTGCAGTGAAAATATTAGTAACTTTGTCTATCCCTAGCGAGTAGATACATTGCCTGCCAAAATTAGAAATTTTAAGCTTGTACTCTGAAGAAGTTATGGACGAAAGTTCGAACGGTGATTTCTCATTGGCCAGCAAAGTGGGTGTCATCTCCATTCATTTCCATTCATCTATTATTTTACACGTCTGTTTATTTATATTTCAAATCGACGATCTCGTGAGAAATGCTAACAATTCCCTTATAGTGTATTCGAAAACCCAGATAGACTTGATGTGGATTAGTGCTGGAACTCAGGCTTCAGCTCAGCTTTTCATGAATAACAGTTACTAAGTGGGGAGATCTTCCCAATCTATTTTGATAAAAACTGGAAAAAAATAAATATGGCACCGATCAAATGTAACACCTTTACTTTCAGTTGCAATGTATGTAACTTAATTCTATAGAAAGCTAGGTACAACTTACGTTTGCAAATGGTTCCATATCCGTGTTCTCATAGACAAGTGTCTTCTCGTCAATCTCAGTGACATCGTAGCGTGTGTCGGCCCATTCGCCTGCCGCATCTTTAATCATATCTGCTATATCAGGATCTGGAGGGAGCGTTTCTGCTCTTGTTCTTCTGAAACAGCGTGCCATTGAATTTTATGAGATATCTCGAAACTATTACGCTGTCGCTTACGCGTAATTCAAGGACATTGTGGGGGGGAGGTAGTCTACTTTGGGCTTGCTCGAACAATCCGATAAAGTTGTCATTGCGAGCCCCTCCAGGGCACAGTCGTATGTCTGGAATATCAGATCTTTTCTGTATCATGGAGATGATGAATAACTGAAAATTCCTCATTGCAGAATAGGACATGACTATTTGACTCTTTAGAAAGAGGAGAATGTCTGGATTTTTGGCAGAATTTACGAGAAATATCAACAATGTCTACATGGTTTTTTCGTGTAACGCCGGTCTGGAATTTCTAAACAGCTTGGTAGCTTGATAGTGTTTTTGACCGATGTCCCGAACAAACATTCCGAAGGACTGCATAATGAACCAGAAAGAGCGGCCGGTGATTTGCGTTTTTTTTTTCTACTCATATTCTACTTTTATATTATACAGTACATCTCAAAACTATGTATCCACTCGTAGTCGGTTAATATTTTGGCTCATTTTGGTCCCCACAAAAGGGAAGTTTCTACACAAGATTCTCGATATGCACAAATTCTATATTGCTGTTTCCTAATATATTCCTCCGTTTTTTTTTGTGATAGTAAGCAAACTTCCTGTGGGAAAACACGAGGGACCAGGTAGAAATCTTCCAGTCAGGGGTAATCGTACTTACTGAAGCGAATGGAAGTGGTCCCGCCTCAATTGGATGTTTCGGAACTCTGTTAGCAATGGTTTCATGGGTGGATACATAGTTTTGATACGCACTGTAGGCCATGAGTCAAAACGGGGCGGATGATCTTTTTGTGATTGGGTCACTCAAAGGGCAGGCCAATTACAGAAAAGTGACCCGCCTTCTTCATCTCATTATAACCTACACCTCTCCCCACATCTCCTCCCCCCCCCCCCCCCC
>JARK01001346.1:1265009-1276624 GCA_000688135.1 Ancylostoma ceylanicum | reverse complement strand
CCCCCCCCCCCCCACTAAGACGTTCATTTCTGTAAACCCAGCACATGACTGCGCGGATGAATCAATTTGAGCACATTAACTCTTTAGTAGTCTCAGAAATGTATTTACCCCTGCACGTAATCGCGCAGACTTTGAAATGAAATGTTTTCTGAGTATTTTTACATGAACCCGAAATGGAAAAAAATCCGAAAATGGACCGCAGAGAAGAATCTCTCTCACATACGCGTGAGCTTGCTCCATATCATGAACTGCTCTTCCGATCCAAAAAGGGCAGTCAAGTCATTCGCTAAAGTGGACAGTTAGCGGTCGTTAGTGTCTCAACATCACTGCTGTCACATTAAAAAGGAAAGCATTGGTCTGTAAGTTGGGTCCGCGACGAAAGACGAGCATAGGGTTTTGTTTTCATTGTTCTGGAGAGATTTGGTCGGATAGTTGGCTTTTCGAATCGCCCATTTCAGGCTCTGAAGACGGCGATTTGCCGAAACGTTGGCCAACATAAATCTGTTGCCCCTTGTGTATAGCTCAAACAGCAGAAGAAATATTGGCAGGACATGCCAAGGTTTATAGATAGTCAAACGTTTGAATATTTTTACATGACTGGGATCCCTTGGAGCTGCTAATCAGAGTAGTATACAAGAACGGTGCTGAAGCGAAATACGAGTTTTCCTCACCATTTCTCTTATTACTAGAAAGAATCTCCTGAAATGATGGATTTCGCATTTACACAATGGAAGTAAATATAATAATAAGCAAATTTGACTCCTTGGCTCTATTCAAAACCTCAAAGGCGAGGGTTAAAAGGCAGACTTTCCGAAACCTCTCATGGGACCTCTTATCTAAGAGCTCCCGATGATTCCAGTCACAGGAAATGTCTAGAAATGCTAAGCAGTAGCTTCCGGACAGTACTTCCCATTCAATTTTCTGTAGCGATCCTACAACTTGCTGTTTCTACCTACAGAAACACCAACTAAATTTGCCCGAGTTTGATTATTAGAATACTACTCAGACCGAATTTCACCTGAAAGTGCCATTTTTGATAAATCTGAACCAACCATCTTGAACATGCTCTTCGATCCGGGGAACTTGTCTCCACTGTCCTGATCCACTTTATTCTCGATAAGGGCTAGTCGCAAATCATTGTGGACCTTCAGAGCTGTTTCACGAATTATATCATTTGTCGGATCACCATTTGTACATGCTGCAATGGGTTAGCTTCAACTCTCTATAAAGACATGAATTCCCTCTGGTATCAATTTACCGACCCCGGAGGAATGGGTGGCTTAGTTGGCCACGGGAACGATCAAACCACCAACCGTGTGCGTGTGCAGCGAGCATCTTACCACTGCGCCACACGCGCCCACATTCATATATCACTATAGAGTAAAACTCATCTGTTTGTGTGTTTGTTGGTTATCGCTTATATCTCACGATCCAACCAACAAACACACATGAATCCTATATCCTTCGACTCAGAATTGTGCCCCGCAGTGCAACGTATAGGTCTTTTGCCGTTTTTCCAGAAGTCGGTTTTATCGATTACGTTGCAGCTTCGCCGCGCTTCGCGTAGGTGGCAATGATTTTTTGCACTCCGAGGCACAATTCTAATCCGAACGGTATAGGTTTCATGTGCAAATGTCTATGAATCGTATCACAGAAGAAAAGCGGAAGTTGCTATCAGTTGTGGTGAAATTCTCAGGCTTCTGTCTGTGATCAGTCGAGTGTTTTCGAGGGGATTAAAGGGGAAACTGAAGTTTATATGTAAAAGCGATTACCAGCACGCAATTTGATTATGTCCCTACAAGTGTTCCGACTCGCCTTCGGTGAGTCTCGCAACTCTCGGCTTCATCCGCTTTTGTTGAAAACTAAGGGTAGGTCAGTACCGATGTCCCGCGAAGCGGGCAAGTGCGAGACTCGCCGGAGGCGAGTCGGAGCACTTGTGTATGTTGTAAACTACATATTCCACATATGAGTAGGGTGGTGTTAACACTAACAATTAAAGAGCAGACAACAAAGTCGATTAACTAAGAGTGATGAAAGGATTGAATGAGAGGAAGGAGAGATGAACACACAAGCTCCTACTTTTTTACACTAACCGGTTTCGGGGCTTGAACTAGACCGGAAGTGCAGCTTCCTTGCCGCCCCCGGGTCTGCGACCCTTTCATCAGTAGTTCCCAAGGAAGCTTCAAAAAAATCTTAGTAAGTGCCACTAACGATTAATGGATGAGATAGCAAGTACTATACGGCGAACACATGTACGGAGTAAGCGAGACAGCCAGTAGCTTCCTTAAATATGACCTGTGCCTGTGACCTCATTATTTGAAAAAGGGCGCCACCGCTGTGTTATGGTTGCAAATCCCTCAAGCGCGCCCTTATGTCATGAATAAGGGGAAGATGTACTGCACTATTTAGTCCATATTTACATAAGAGAAAAGGTCTATTTCGAAGCGCACCGCATAAAGTTTTGATTACGGTTAAAGGCGTCCATTCATTGGATATGCTTATACAGCATAACTGCGTTAGTCTATTTTTGAAATCCTCATACCTAGAGCAGGTCCTACCTGTTCTAATGACCTCTGCTACAAATGTGTTTGTTATTATATACCATGGTATGTTGGAGTTGAAATTTGGATACCTAATAACTTTAAAATTATAGTCATCTGTTTTATTGTATAGGCAGTATCTAATGCTTTCATTTTCCACAACTAAGTGAAGATCCAGAAAATTGGTTTCTTTATTACCGTCATTGGTTTTTTCTATATTCAAAGAAGAATGATATATTTCTTGGAGGTTATTCTCAAACTCTAAAGTATTGTTAGAGATATGTAATATATCGTCTATATAACGATACGTGCCATTATAAATTTGTAGGGCCCTTCTATCCCCTAAGTTCAATTTGGTTTTGACAAATTCGTATTCCATATAAGCTAGCGTCAGATCTGCGAGTTGTGGGCTACATGAGGCTCCCTGCGGAATACCTTTCCTTTGCTGATAGATACATCTACCAAAGCATACAAAGCTTGATTGCAGTATCGAATCAATCATGTAGAATAAGTCTTCCCTTCTGTAATAGTTCCCCTTAGCTGTGTTGGTGACCGCATAGCTAACTTTATCATGCTGCACTCTAATGTAGTTATAGCCTCGCATGCATATAAGAATTAACTTCTGAATATTATTTTTAACCACTCGATGTGGTAGGTTAGTAAACAGGCTAGTGAAGTCTGCCGAAAATACCTGAGTATCTGTATCGACCATTAGAGAATCATTGACTACTTTTGTGCATATCCACGAAGATGTAATGAGATACGTAATTGGCAGGCTACAATATGCCGATTTCTCCTCTCTCAATGGAGGAGAAGACGAAAATATATCCTGAACGGCATATATTGTAGCAACGATGAGGGACACTCATTTGATAGTCACATACCAAAGGAGCAAGAATGCAGACAAAATCCTCACATCTTCCTCTATCCTTGGTATATGTAACTTAATTCAGGCAAACAACAGACAACATTGCCCCGCTATCTGCAATGGTCAAGCTAGGAATTCTTTTCCAAACGATAAGGAATTTCTTGGTTAAGAGAGAGGGGGGGGGGACGTTTGAAGGATTTGCAATCCTATTTTCGATACCTAGGGAATGCTGTATGGCTACAACAGACCAGTTACATACCCTCTAACGCCCTCAGAATGGCAATCCCGATTGTCCTTAAAGATAGCGGTGAGTCCAGGCCAGGTTCTTCCGTAGAGTAGTCAGGCCTAGGAAACCAATATGGGGCCGGATTCTGGATATTAACGGACCCTAGCCATGTCCGTTCGGCCCATTATCTCCGTAGTCATACTTCAACCCGGTTCGGCCCTGGGATGAATGTGGCCTTTGGAGCCAACGCCCAGCCCGGTGAGTATAAAATTTAAATGGCGCTTGCAGCGCTGGGAATACGAAGCCGCTATTGTCCAGTTGATCCCGGACTTCCGTCGTGGCGCCAGAATGCAGCTAATGAATAGTCATTAAACTTTCACATTCTGCATAATACTCGCTGCTTTTATCGTGTTGTTCCTCAACTTTCAATTTATCCAGTCTACTATGTTGCAAAGGCTCAGAATTGTAGTTCTGCGGGATTTTCAGTTGCCATACAACCTAAATCCCGAAGCTCTGACATGTCCAGAATACTTTTTATCGAATGGTACGTTGCTGGATAGTACCAATATAGTTCAGGGGGGGGGGGGTGGAGGGTGACAGTAATCCCTCCTGATGTCGTTACATCATTTCCACAACCGATGTAGGAACGGATTGTAAAACACGCGAGAACGGTGCGGCGTCAGGGTGTTGCGAACCAGTCACGTTGTTGGGAGGTTGTCAATGGAAGGGAAGAGTGCCATCACCTCAAAAATCTCGCTTATATGCATTTTGGCGTGAGCTCATAAATTGTTCGAGCTGGTCGGAAGGCTTATCTTTCTCCAGTGATCAGCGAGGTAGAAACTTTTCCAACCATTTTGCTTAAAGACAGCACTCACGCTCAGAAACGACATCGATTTTTCTTTCACGAAATTCTATTCTGGTGGGTATACTCGCGCCCATAACAGAGGAGAAATAATCTAGAAGTGCAGTTTCTGAGAAATACTAAGTTGTACATTGTCAGAAAGAGCCCACGCGGACGACATCTATCGCCGCAGATTTGTGTGGCTGCGGCGGTGCGGCGGATCTCAGTTATGGAAGAATCCTGATCGATGCCATATCAGCTGATAAATACAGCCAGCGCCCGCCGGCGCGATCAAAGAGAACGGGGCAGGGTTGGGCATGGTGAGCGCCTTTGTATATGCGTCCGAGCTTAATTACTCAAGTAACTGAAAGATTCAGAGGTGGTTCCTTTTGCAGTGACGCTCTATTGGGTGGCAGCTTCAAAATTAGCAGAAATGCAAGGAAACTTTTTTGAGCGTGAGTGCTGCCTTTAATAATTTATATGTGTTCGAGAACCCTGCGCAGTATAGCATAAAGCATGTGTGCGCCGGTGACATGTGAGCATATCGAGGTCCTAGTCCTCGATCGTGCAGTGGTTGTACAGGTTGGCGTGCAGGCTCGTGGCACTCTAGCACTTAGTTCGTGAGATGCTCGCACTCTGTTCCGAAATATTATGAGCATGGCTCGTGCATGTTGTGATGAACTTGCAGGAAAAGGGGATCAGTACCACCCCTATTGATCCTAGTTAAACCTCGACCTTATCACTAGATGACACAAGGTTTCCACCTTGTGTTAGTAGCTATTATATTTGCCACTGCAGTGACTTTTCACTAACCATGATATTAGGATGTTTACTGCCGCTTTGTAGGGCAGCCTCAACAGTTTGCTGCTCTATTTACCTGCCATATATTTGCTCATCTCAAATCCTCACCACCTGGCGCTGTGGTGCACCATCTTTGGTGCACTGGATGAATAAATAAATTTATAGAAAATGAGCGACGAACCTACATATGGAGACGCAGTCGTTGCCGCTTGCGCGCTCGCCTCGTTGATGAACAGAAATACCTTGAAATAGATTTCATGTGCAGAATCACTACATAGGTTGTAGAAACAGAAGCAAATTCGAACTCACTCACCAGTAGTAAACGAAGCATTGTGCCAACAACTAGCAGTATTTCGGATGCCTGTTGTTGCACCCGTTTGTGCTTTTATGCGCAGAGACAGCGCCAAAATAAACTGCTTCCAGCAAAAACAGCTATATCGTCTTCAGTTATCGCATACGTGCTAAAGTGTATTCTTTTCAATATGATAATATGTAGCTACAGACTCAGCGTTGTGTTCAAAAACTGCCACGTTCTGCATGTGATCATGCCATGTCCGCGTACTTTGCTTTTGGAAATCAGAAGCACATGCTGTTAGATTACTATTCTTCGTTATGGAGGAGGGACTACTGGGAACTTAAATGGACATAGCATACCAGAGCAAATTCATTCCTCATAATGTCATGCCTGGGCAGAAAAGTGCACTTGTTCGCATCGGTGCTGCACATATTGAGTTTTGTTTTCTTGACATTTTTTTCAGGATAACGTACCCCAAATTTCTTGCAGATTCAAGTTCGAGAGGGTGCGTCTGCCTTTAAGGCACAGTCCCACCTCATAGTCGCTTTTGAGATTTTCGCATGGAAAGAATCTCCAGGAGCTGTTGACGCCGACGGGGTATGTGGTTCCATGTGGTATTAGGGAAAACAACCACCGTTCTCAAATTCTAATTCTTGTAGAGCCGGTGGGCAGAACCTGAGGCTGGGCCAAGGTACTTTCTAAATTATTCACTTCTGGGAGTGCACCTTCTAAAGAAATTCGCAACTCACGTAAGAGTTCTTTACTCTCTCTATAACAGGATAGGAATTGTGCTTCATGTGTGACGAGCAAAGGAATCGGAAATCTTCCCAGGAATCAATGCAAAACCGTTCTTAAAAGTTCCAATAACGAATGCAACTCGAGCGCTTGATTATAACTATCGGAAATTCGCCGTGAAACGCGGTCGAAAGCATTTTTCAAAGGCAGCACCCGCGATAATTTCCATCTTCGAGCTTTTGAAAGCTTTCGAATCTCAGGCATAGTCCCGAAAATTCTGCAACGAAAGTGCTGTCGGAATTAACGCCTTACGCGAGATACATATTACAAGTACAACTCCAGTTCAACAGTTCGAGCCAGCCTGGTATAGGATGTCCTGCTTTACAAACAGCCTTGAAGCAGCACTTGATGCGAATCAGCTGTTTTCGCCTGCCTTTGTTCAGTTTTTCCAATGAAAAGTCTTCCCAGTGCTCTTCTCTCCACCATTCATCTAATATTTTGGTTATAATTGTCTGAAAACCTTCTTATTCTCACTTTTCAAGCGTTGTTTACCTTTTCCGGCTCATGCCATTCAAGTGTTCCCTCCTGTTGTAAATTAGCGATATTCCTTTTTATCCTTTGCCCTACATTTTTGTTTTGGCTCCACATATACACCTGTGCAACCTTCACTCTTGCTTCTTCTTCTTGCTTCCGTTTTTTTTTACTTGAGAAAGCTGCGAATCCGGGTAAGTGCCCGATTTCATCAAGGAGGTACGTGAGGACAGATACAGCCCTATCGACTTTTTTTGTCAGACCCGTTCCGCGCAACCCGACCATTCTGATCTGACTCAGTGAAATAAGAATTTGAAATCGTCTTTCTAGAAGTTTTGACAAAATTGACCGATATACCCATGCTCCCCGAAGTTAAGATTGCGCCAAAATCTCGATGACAGATTTTTGTGGGTGCTGCTTTTAAATCTAGGGAGTCGAGATGAAAATGCATTAGTAAAATGGTATGGATGGAAAAGAAACATCATTCCATTCCCTTCGCTCTTTAAATACGGTACGTACTACGGTATGTGCTATAGAAAATATCTGTCATGTTCGCTTACAATATGTTATACAGTGAACACTGATGAGGCTCACTCCGCTGCAGATGAATGATGGACGAACAACGGAATAGATAACTGCGCCTATATTTCAGCTTTCTTTTCTCCGTTTCTCACAATATTTTGTTGTCCTCATCCTCCTATTTTTATAATCGAATCCCATTTCATTTTGTGCTGTGACCACCCTGCGAGATGTCGGTGCTTTTTTCCCGAGGACATGGAATTTTTCTTGACAGTGTCAGCTCTCCTTCGTTTGTTTTCATTCCTCCTGATTCGAATTTGTCTTAAACTTCTTTCTTTTTCAAGATTCAAGTTTTAATGTCGCATCAGATATGGTCGAGATTTAGTTCCATGGTATCGAGAACTTATTTCATACAACAAATTGAGTTTTACCCAAACAATATCAGAGCAGAACGAATGCAACCCAAAAACTGCACAGCCACCCTAGAACGATAAGGGAATGCGACGAAATCCTTGTCGTATAAATGAATTTTGTTTCCTGAACCAACATGATAACAAAAATTTTGATATGTGTTCAATACTTAATGAAAGATTTTTACAACCGATAAAATTTCTCGGAAGAGGATAAGACACGTATGTAGGTCTTGTTTACCGATAACAATAAGGGAAGTGAAACTGCTGCACTCCTATACCCCTGAGGTATTAGCATAACTTTCCTGTAACAGTGTAGGAGTAGTACTGGTTCAACAATACACCAAGAGTGCTATTCACGTTTATTCGACCAATGTTTCGGCATCATCACCTTCGTCAGACCCTGAAAGCCAAGAACTTATGCAATCTACCTCCTCGAACGCCTCATCACACTAGTAGACAAGATTTAACAGAAAGGTAGACCTAAACAATTGCAGAAAAAAGGCAAAACCACTAGCTCTGACATGTGTAGTCGTAGTTCGGCAAAGCTAGCGACTATTTTATACAAGAGTCATGCCGCTACTGGCAGTAGCGAGGTACCTCCGTATCCGACCCCGAGATCAAAACCCACAAATACGGCGCCAGCTCGTTGGTCATAGCGATGCACTCATCCTTACGATTAATTTTTGGAATTCTCGCTATGATCCAGAACGCCTCTGAGGCTTTGCATGCTGCAACCTCGGATTCATGCAATAAGGTCGTGGCAGTTGTGGTTAGTGGAGCGTTTTCATGACATTTCCTGCGATGAGCACCTAGTGGAGTTTACGTATGGGCAAGGTCCTATCAAATTCCAGATCTTTTGTTCCTTGGACTCGAAACCATACGTTTAGCACGTACTTCAAGTTCGACAGCGTCAGCTCTACCGCAGGATATGGAACAAAATGTATGATCACAGTAAAAGGATAAAGGATAAAGTGGTCGGCGTTGATCAATCCCGTCACGAGGGATGCGCCACGCATTCGACTTCATCTGAGCATCTTAGAGGCTTTGAAAGCGTATGTGCCCTATACAATGACTTGCGGGGGGCATCCGATGAACCAAGTCAGTGCTTCATCCTCCCAGACTTCTCTGGTACCAATTTACCGACCCCGGAGGGACGGACGGCTTGGTTGGCTGTGGGCGCGCGATCAAACCATCGACCGTGTGCGTGCGCAGCGAGCCTCTTACCACTGCGCCACACGCGCCCTTGATTACAGTAGTCATAGGAAATTATGCTCCAGTACACAAAAGGTGCTCACGTGCATAACGAACAAGGATGAATGATGAGCATGGATGAAGACACCTTAGGCAGCCCGCAGAGTTCCAGACGCGCGGGCGGCGCGCTCGGAGGGAGGCAGCGTTTGAGAGCCGCCCCTAGCGTGTGGGACCGCTTTCTTGAAATTCGCCGACGAAAATGGAGTTGGGGGGGCCAACATACGAAAGTCGATAACTTAGCCTGTCCTACACGTTCTGATTTACTAGCTGACATGTTCAAAACGCTCCGACTTGTTAGCTATCCTATCAGCGTCTGAGCGCCGCTTGAGCGGCGCTCCCCCGCTAGAAGTAGCGGCTGAGCGCCGCTTGAAGTTGCGGCTCTCAGCCGCCTAAGCGGCTGATCGATAGTTATCAAATCAACCTCCCACCCGCCTGCGCATCTGGAACTCTGCTGGCTACCTCAACGAACACTTCCAGAAACCATCCTTATCCAACGGACTATCCTACTATTTCTTAATTAGCAGTTCACGTGTGTGTGCATGTGTGTATGTATGTATGTGTGTATGTGTGTATGTATGTATGCGTGTATCTGTGTATGTGTGTATGTGTGTATGTATGTATGTGTGTATGTGTGTATGTGTGTGTGTGTGTGTGTGTGTGTGTCTGTGTCTGTGTGTGCGCACGAGAACCAACCAATGTTTTCAAAAACAAATGACACCATCGTGCTCCGTGCGTCGAGTTATGTAGAAAAGGTTGCAAATTCTGATTCTTACCTTGATTGGCACGTGTTTCGCTCCACTTTCTGTCGCGAGGAAGACCAACAGTTGCTTATACCACGGTGACAATGAATGAGAGTCGATGTTTATTAGTCTGTGTTTATCAGGTCAAATACATGATGAGATGCGGGTTGGTATCTTTCAGAGACAAGCGGAGGAAAAAGAAGGGCGGGAGATAGGAAGGATGAACGGAGTGGGGTCCCACTGTGTCATGAAGGTGCGCCCGCGCCCAAAAGTGGGAAACTCCCGGAGGCGGATTCAACGGAGTGATAAGATTGTGCCGGCGTCTAAAAGTGGGGAAACGCATAAGACAGGTCCAACGGTGTGATAAAGGTGTGCCGGCGTCCAAAAGTAGGAAATCGTCTGTGTACGGATCTACTGTGGGAAGGGTGCGCCGTTACCCAGAAGTGTAGGAATATGCTACCGATCCGGTCCGCTTTCATTGCTGAATCGGTTCTCTGGCATCCAACTACATACAGTGGGTAAGCGTTAAATAATAGTGCACAGCAGTGGCTGTGTCGTGTGCTAGCTTCTCTCATTATCTAGATGCGGAGTACTTCAGCTGCCATACATAGTGAGAAAAAAGTCAGTCGACCTGTCGGCAGCATTGGAATGAGTGTTTCGATGCCGAGAAATGAGAAGGTATGAAAAACATGAGTACCGATAGGGTGAGGAGTGGCCGACGTGGTATGGGGAATGAGCCATACTAAAACATTGCGAGCGAAGCGAGCCCCAGAAGAAGCCTTAAAGTCCGGCCTCAGCCGGACGATAAGGCTGGTCTACAGTCTATTAAAAAGAATTTATCTCTACGAAGCCACAATAGACAACATGTTGGGACGCTGTATAACGTTATTCAAAAGCACGGACGCTGCAAACCTGCGAACGCCATACCTGAAATGGTCGATGGGAGCCGTTTGTTGTGAGAGTTTTTCAGAGATTTTTTGATTGTTTCCATTTAATCATCACCGTGGGCGACGTATTCAATAAAAATTTGGGAGACGAAATTTTGCTCGGGCCTTGCTTTTATAACAGTTTTTATAGCAATGGGACATGGCGCTAGCGACAACTTTCTTTTATTCATGTTTTGCAACCGGATAGGCACCCCAGTCCACCCCCTAACTTGTCGAGGGATGTTCTTTCCCATGTGAAGTGGTTCAATACACTTTCACTCTCCTAATTTCAGTGGTGGCTAACCTGGCGGTTGGGTAGCGCTTGTGTTTTGGGTGCAGTGGTAGAATGCTAACATAAAAGGAGCATGTAACATAGAGTATCAGGGCGAGGTCCATAAACATATTACAGAGGTCGCAAATAATGGCTCTCACCTTGGCAATACGGAAATATGTGAGATACCAGGGAAGTGCCGCTTTAACCGGCACAATATCAACCAGGGATTCCGGACTTTCTCTATAACAGTGAAAACCAAGAAAAAAATTAGAATTTCTCGAAACACTGAATAGAAGAGAAGAATGAATTACCTTCCTTCCTTAGCGTTTATCCCGCTTTGATGCAGGGTCCGCTCTTCTCGATTGTAGTCGCCATTTACTTCGTTCATGTGCTTGATCAGGATGAAGGTTCACGATCTTCAGGTCATTGCGCAACGTGTCTGTCCACCGCTGCTTCGGTCTTCCTCTAGGCCTCTTTCCTGTTTAGCCGACGTCGTCCCTGTAACGCCGGTAACCCTCGCACACTTGACACGTCTACCGGGCCGTATAGCCGCGCGTCGCTTCCGGGGTACGCCCTAGCCATATTCATATTCTTTGGCAACTCCATCCATTTTTGACGTGACGGGGTGGTCCTCGGCCGGCTTGTCACTTAGCCT
>JARK01001346.1:1243067-1263848 GCA_000688135.1 Ancylostoma ceylanicum | reverse complement strand
TGTATAGTGTCAGCGTTCTGGCCGGAACTCAGTGATCTTTAGCTTCCATTTCTCCAGAGTCAACTCAAACTCATAAGGTAAGAAACTGAGACAAATGTTCGTTGATGTTCGATGGAGCTCGATATTTGGAAGTGGACCGTTCCAACGTAGGGCTACGAAATACATACATTAAGCACATGTGTTGTAGTCAGAGATCTTGCAATGATTTATTGGTGTAGCTAAGATGAAAGCAATAACTACACAGATATCTTCCTCAGATGGTACTTGGGCATGTTGAGTTAGCCAGCGTGTTCAGTTTTTGTCTGGTTTAGGTGCGACACCTGAAACGATCGGACACTTGAATCTGAGAGTAGAAGTTTGAAAAGAGACACCTCCCTGCATTGCGGCTGCAGGATCGCTGCGGGACCCACATGACCCCTTTAGCCTAGACAATGATATCAGAACTGTTTCCCTTTCACGAACCCAAAATCTTCAGAATTTTTTTTTGGCAGAAACTTTGCGTAGAGGGGTTATTTGAGGTGCTGAACACGAATATCGTATTCATTTTGTACCGTAACTACATTATTATAGTGTTACGGTTGGTGTACTGTAGATACTGTACGTCACAGAATCACTTGAAATTTTGCATAGGGCAGGGGGGGGGGTTATTTGAGACGCTGATCACGATTATCAACATGATTCTGCGTGACACCTCCGTCTTCCTCGTGAAGTTGGCATTTTCTCTAAACCTCCTACCGTATGTCTAACTTAACCCTATGGAAATGGGGTTACGGTACAACATGAGTACGAAACTCGTGTTCAGCACCTCAAATAACCCTGAAGTACAAAGTTTCGACGAAAAAAAATTCGAAACTTTTAGGGACCCTAATGTGGAGTAGTGCCGGACTGTACGCCTCTGTAACACAGACGCTGGAAACTCACGTGTTACCTCCCTTCGCTTTATGAAACAAAGTCCTTCGGTTTCCTTATCTGAATCATCCTGACATTCCGCTCTCTTGATAGCTTTTGCACATTGTTTCTTGGTTGGATCACATTTGGTCCCTGTCTTTGCAGGGGTATAAAGCGGCTTTTCAAGTTGTGGCCTGGAAAAAAGGCAGTTTTCCCAAATTGATGTGTATTATGAACTGGTTACATCATTTGTCAACAGTTATTATCTACCACTGCGCTGTCTTATCCTCATTATTGTTTTAATTGTAATTTTACACGTTTGCATGGGATTTGTACCCATATTACTCAGCTAACAGCTCAACATTTGGAAATATTTCAACAATTAAACGTTTACTTTTTACCACTTTAGCTGATTTGACTGAATAAATACAACGAAAGAAAATCCATTCCCGACCAAATATGGAACGGTATTTTGCTGGTCAATTTTTCCATGGAATGGCTTACTTGGCATTATAGACGCAGGCAGTCGCAATACGTTTATTCCTGGGGCAGTAGAATACCGAGCACCCGACAGCAATTGTGTTGTTGTAAATTATCTGAAAAGTACTGCTAAACAATGAGATTTTTTGATGGCGAGCATTTCTTGCTTAACACATTCGCGACAACGCAGATTTTCCGTTCAGGGCCACTTTGGCCCAAAGCGAGTTTCTTCATGTTTCCCAAAAAAGTGGTGGCATTTAGGGCACATTTGAGATATTGATCACGAAATGGATCTACAGTATGCCTACAGTATGGCTACAGTAATCCTGCAGTACTGCTCTACAGTACAAAACGGATGTTCAATTTGTGCTCAGCATGTCAAGTAATCCCACTCTGCAGAATATTGGTGAATTTCGTGAATAAACTGCACCTACAGTATGTCTACAGCAACCATACAGTAACGCTACAGTAGCTCTGCAGTACTGCGCTAAGGTGTAAAATGGATAGCGTAGTCATGTTCAGCATGTCAAGTAACCCTAGTGCGCAAAGTTGCCTCAGATGGTTTGAGAAAATACATCAACAGTACCTATAGTATGCCTACAGTAATCCTACAGTATCGCGTTACATTACAAAATGGATATCGTTTCCGTGTTCAGCGGGAGAAATAACCCCTTGACAGCTGTTTTGGGGGAATGAAGGAAAGGGTTCAAAACGGATACGACCCACCGATGGGTCGTATTCTCCTCTACGTAAGTTCTCGTACAACCCACCGGTGGGTCGTATTGTCCGTTATGTGTTAAATGTATGTCACTGACTCCAATTCAATTTCTTCTTATTTTCTCAGTTAACGTTTGTTCTTTTTTTTTCGAAGGAAAAGTCCGGAATGGTGGATTAACGTCATTTGACTTCGCATTTGTGCTTCTGCTTGCACAGTCCTTGTCGAAAAGATAGACAGATTGCGCGAACGGCTTCTTAGCGTCGCAGCTCCAGAATCGCGGCGGGACCTACTCGACCCTCTCATTTGGGGCATGCTCTCTCCGCATCCCTCGTTCAAGTCCCGCTGCGATGGTGCGATGGACGCCACACACTCGGTCCATCTTTTTGAGGACTATACGCAGATACATACAGCATGGCTTCTTGTGTAATCCATTTCCGTCTTCCGTACATACAGTGGGCGTCAATGGCGGTGACCCGTCTGCGGTCTCGAAAAGCACGCGGCGCGGCCGCACCGCACACGCTAGAATCGTTGCCGCAGTGGCTATCTGGGTTTTCTTGATAGTTTTTCATCATATTTGATGATAACTAATAAGAAAACTAACTGACTATCAAGAAAATCCCATAATTTGATGTTCCAGAGAGGATTATCGCTCCAGCGGTGCGGTCGCGCCGCGTCATTTTTGAGGCAGCAGACGGGTCACCGCCACTGACGCTCACTGTACTTATTAGGATAGGAGTCGATTCTGTACTTGATATCACCTCCGATATAATACGATACAGGTGATGTCGTAACAAAAGGTTTGCACAACTGGCCTACGAATAAAGCTATCTTACCTAAGCTTTAAAAAACCAATGGAAGCATTGTTCTGCAGAGGAGATGGTCTGGCATTTAACATACTGTCCTCGAGTTTCGCGGTTATTGGGAACGGTTAACTCATAGGCAGGGACGAAATCGCGAGAAAAGACGCGAGAAACGTATGAAACAAGGGCGCCTTTTTCCCATGTGTCCATGGCATGGAAAAGGTTGTCATTCGATGTTGTCATCCCCTGCCATCCGATGACGGCTTATTTTCATGCCATGATGGGTTTTTCTTGTTTTTTTTTCAATATTTTCATGAAATTTGCACAGTTTAAGGATTGGATGAGCATCTTGAGCAATAAAATTGAATAAATATTCATTTCATCGCGAAAGTTTCCCGCCCCTTACTTTCGTGTATTGCCAAATTTTTCAGGACTGTTCTGGAACTTTCTATCTAGAATATTTATATAGATTAGTCAATAGCCAACCAACACCCAATTTCTCTTACCATTCCGTTGCGATTATGACCGAAAAAAATTTCGTTGGCTACAAACGTGCTCTGCTGCTTTTCCTTTCAGAGCTCAGGAAACACAACAACGCAAGCAATTCTGCAGCAGACACATGTTTTACGACAGACCTCTACTCTATCTCTTATAATACAGTGTGGATTTGTACCCACAAGCTCAAAGATGGCGGCCAGGACTTGTGATGAATCTGGATGGTAGGGTGAAGTGAAGGACGAGCACCTCGTGGGGCTGGTTGGAGAGAATCCGTGATGTGATACCCACCAGCTGGTAGAGGAACCCCAGGTTGCTTCGGAGAGGCAAGTATGTAGATATGGCGCATGTATTCATCATGATCTGAGCCGCTATCAAGTTGAAGTGTGTAGGGAGCATGCCACAATTTTTGAAGCTTTTGACATACTTTCGCTCGTTCCGCAACTTAGTTACTAGTATCGAGAAGTGAACTCCTTGTGTAATTCACATGAGGAAATGTGGGAGATCGCCACCAGTAACCTTGGATTCCATCGTCAAAACGAAAACTACCTCCTCAGGAGAGGTGCTCACTGTTTGGTGGAATTGCGAAAGAACCACTGGTTCGGAGCAGCCGCCAACAAGCCCTACTGTTACCGGAAGGGTTCTTGTCTATAATAGTGAAAAACATATAGCGTAATTGTTAGTTGTATTGAAGAAGAAAAATTAGTTTGAAAAGGAAGACTGAAAATGACGGGAGACTTTCGCGACAACCAATAATGGAAGATGAATGAGTAGAACTTACGTTAGCATACGGTGCCATTCCCTCATTTTTGTAAGTGACATTTTTGTCAAGATTATCTTCGTATCTGGAATCGAGCCACTCTGCCATCGCTTCTTTTAGTGCATCCAAGTAAGCGGCATCATCTGCAGGTGCGGTGGTTTGACCCCGTTTACTAAAATGTTACTTTGTTTACTCCCGTACGCATTCTCCAATTTTCGTAAAGCTCACTATGCATAGTTCACTGCTTTGTCGCGAGGAGTAGAGTCTGTTTTTAGCTTATTAGGACAGCCTTGGACAGCGATCATTGCGAATCCTTCCAATAAGCAGTCGTACGTCTGAATTACCACACATTTTACTACAATTATGTGTATGAATGGTCGCAGCTCTCATGAAAGTGGTATAGTAACTGGCATTGCATCACTATAGAAAGTGTTTTTGCGAATGTTTCGCGACGGCACGACAGAGTTAGGTTTGCGCCCTGAAATTGTTAAGAACAGAGCACTTAACCTACTCTTGCTGAAGCATTTCTAGAAAAACAAGAACTAAGTGGTGTCGAAAATCACAGGAGCGGTAAAAATAACATCATTATACTGGTAAATTTGCTTATCTCTAGGTAATCTTCGGGAAGAGCGCTGGTTATATGCACTGGTCGTCATCAGCTGTAGCTACCGTATTCTGTTCGATAGATAACAATTGTAATGACACACAGTTTGCCACTTTCGAAACAACAAACTGCCATGCATTCGTCCCGGAACACGGATTTCGGACTTGTTCTGAAACTTGTGATTACTCTGAACCGAAAATCCTAGATATCTAATCGCGTTTTGGTAGTCAGTGCATTTGTTTATACGCCAAATTTCTAGGAGTTGGTATGAGGGAAAATGCCCTTCTCAGGCAAGGATGACTTGAGCGGTGTTTTGGCCTTGCGACACCTGGCACGTGTCCTCTCGCAGTCTTGCGAACATGTGGCTATGCCCCGTCTATAGGGCAGAAAATCCAACAGAACCGGAAAAAACGCTGATTTACAGTGAAACGCATAGAAAAACTGGAAAAACTTTCAAATACAGTCCCAACGTACAATTTTGAACAAATTCTTTGATCCGGGTAACTTGGTCCCATCACTCTGTTGCACTCCATCGGCAGAAACGATTTCCTTCCTCGCTGCATTGTGGCTCTTTAGTACTTCTGTACGAATTTTGTCTGCATCCTGTGGATCACTCGAACACACTGCAAAGTGAGCGCTCAGAATCTATCGATTTTCTGGGTACTTTCCCACTTGCAGAAGTACGTGGGGTGTGTATCATCGTGAAGGAAAGAGGGGCGTACACAGGCAACTCCCACTGGTATATTGAGGCCGCCCGCCACGCCCACTTGTCTGGACTCAGTAATACCCACCCAAGTACGTGTAGATTAGACATCTGACTCGTCCGAGTGAAACCGAGTCGAGTTTCGAATAAATCGACCGAGTTTTTCGAATATTCGATAGTTCAAGTGAGTCGAAATATCGACTATTCGAAAAACTTCAAAAATCGAGTTATTCGAAATATCGACTATTCCAAAAAAAAAAAATCCTTCGAGACAAACATCTAATGTAGACATTTGATTTCATTTACTCTTTTCAGATTTCGACAGTGAACCGGCTCAATTCACAAGTGTTGCTTGAAGAGGTTCCGGGTCTCGCTGTTCCCTGGCCAGAAAACGGGTGCCGCCTGACCAGATTACGGGCACTGCTTGTAGCTTGGCAACGAAATGGGCGGTGCCTGGTCAGATTACGGGACAAGTTGTTGTCAGGACACATTAGGACAGGTGACGCTAGATAATTTTTTGTACCTTTTATTTTTTTAATTTTTGAATTTTTTTTTAAATTTTGTGTGATAATTTTGCGCCCATAATTTTCTACAGGGTGAACAGGTTCAAAAAGGCCTATGCCAGATGGATGCGCCCCTCACGGCCTCCTATAACGTTACAAGTTGCGCAGTTTATCGAGCAAAAAGGATTTCTTTCACGTTAGCATGCGAGCTGGAACCTGCGTCATGTACGAAGCATTGTGACTGGACAATCGAAGACGGCAACGTGGTTCAGTCTTCGAGCCAGGGAATCCTGCGCCACGGAGCGTTTGTTAAGGTGTGGATCGTCTTCGTGCCCGTTGAAGACAGAATTTCATGCAGTACAGCATGAACCCTTACGCTGGGTGCTACGGCGATCTCTTGGTGGATGTCCGTGATGACTGAGCAGGTTCCGGGTGTTTCCAGAACACTTTCTTGGTGTTGCCTCTTCAGTTTCTGGATGTTGCCCGACCACTTTCCGGGTGTTCGTAACTGTCTAACCAGATTCCGATTCTGAATTGAACTCTTATATGCCTAGCCAGCAGGCAAGCACGTCTGTTGGCCAGGAAACAAGACCCGTAAAATGTTCAGGCGGCGGACCTCAGAGAAGGAGCAAACCTGATCCTGAAGTGAGCGATAACAATTCATTTATGCAGAGGAGCACCTTAAAATGGTTTCATTGAGGAACATAGTCACTAAGAGCATAAGAAGTACTAGCAGCTCGAATCTGCTTACCAGAATAGAGCGAAGCATTGGTTCTATGGAGATATCTTAACACGGTAGATGGAGTCGTTCCTGTGTTTTCATACGATTACAACAATGAAATTGACTGTGTCTATCTATTTATTAGACGCGAAAGAATCCATAAAAGTCTGAGGTTACATTGGAATTTGGATAAAGAAGGTTGTCCATTTGGATAAAAAAAAATATGTCAACTACGAAGAAAAGTGTGCATCTAAATACAAAAGGCAAGAGAATCTGTTGGCAAGACAGCTTACGGGTATTTGGCGATACGAAACAAACCTCGCCAAATGTATTGCCATTCAGAGTTGAGACTTAAGCGATAAAGCGTCACACGCCCCAAATAAACTCTAGAGATGAGCTAATGGATACCCTCAGGCATAGAGCGGTCGTGATTGTGACCATGTAATTGAAGTTCCATCCTCCGCTTCTCTCATTCATTCACTGACTTGCTGTTGTGATGTTTGTCATTTTGCTTGCTCAGTCTGGTCAGTCTACTCACTCTACCTTCTTTGACGTCGTTGTATGAGTGTCAATATATATGTTGGTTCATATTATAGGACTGATGAAGGTGTTAAAGCACCGAAACCTTGCCAATAGAAGTTCAAGTACAAGTTTTCACTGTTCACGACATAAGAAGCTATAGAAAAAAAGTTAGTGTTAAGTAATTGTACCAGGTTATTGGCCGGAGCTGGTAAGTTTTCATAGAGTAGTGAGAGAATATTCCCCACTTTGAAGTTGTGTGGCGACATACTATTTGGCGAGGTTTGGTTGGCAAGCTCGCAGACAAGCCTGTCAACTATACAAAGATGCAAACGAAGCCTGTCGAATGTATTGCCGGAAAAGAAGTAAAGAAGCGTCATTTGTATCGCCATGCAAGCCTTGCCAAATGTGCTGCCAAGTAAAACTTGAACGCGCAAAAATCTCGATAACAATGAGAATCATAAAGGAGTGATGATCTTAGCAACCCGCTAAACAACGTTACGCTGCCAAGCTGAGCGGTCGACCATCCTTACACTTGCTTCAACGTGATGCTAACCGCGTGGAGAGCAGACTCCGACTCAACACACCGTCGGTCGTCCGCCAACATATTCGGCAGCTGAACTCTATTTCCAACTGCAAAAGAAGAAGGAAGCGTGCAACATGAAGCTGGAGGTCGACAACACTCGGAGTAACATGCCTACTGCTGAACTCTACGCAAACGTAGGTCGATGATAATCGTTCGCTTGCGATATAGAGGTGTAATAAAGAAACAAAGAAATAAAGAAATTATCGGCACAGAAGGATGTATTGAAGTATAGGGCTGGAACTTCTCAGAATCCGCTATATAAATCACCATTAACCGTTTGTTCATGGCGATTTATACACAAAATAGTTTGTTAAAAGAATGTAACACAACATGCAGGAAAAACATCATGGGTCAAGTAACGGACGAAACATATGTCATCAACAACGAGCACTGAACTGTTGAAAGTCATTTCAAATTTCCCAGGAAAGATTACATCACCTTTATACAGCGAAAATTCGATTATAACAGCGTGAATAGGGTTCAGAATATATAACTATGTTATCAATAGGGTCGACAAATTTCCTTCAAGAATTCTTTACTATATTTGCATATATTGAATGAATTTGAATAAGAATCGACCATTCGATACTATCGCATCTTTAATAGCAGAATAAGAATAAGCTCCTGATAGTGTCGTCTCTTCCATAACAACATACATAAAAATCAATTCTTTTACTTTATGAACAAGTGATTCATTCGAGCAATGTCTGGAGTTTTATGTGCAATGAAAGCACTTCCACAGATGCAATATATTATTCTGCGAAAGACCAGACAAGAAAGGATGGTGTTACTGTTCAGCTGAGGGCTTTTAAGGAAATCAAGTTGAAGTTTCACGTTTTGCAATGAAAACACTATGTGGTTTCCATTACTTTTAACAATAACCGTGACCTCGCTACCCTACAGCTCAAAATGTGATGCATTGTACTGACTTTGAAGCAAAAATCCTAATCACTCTCAAGGAAAGCTTGTTTTCCTGCGCTATATTCTAAATTTCGGCATTTTTAGAGGCATTGTTGAGTTTTCCCAGTTTACCCCGCACTATTTCTTTCCCTGTCTGTTTTTCTGCAGAATAATACATTGCATCTGTTTCCTTATGTTGAACAGCACCCGAGATTGTTATAGCCTTTATTGTTTTCGGCCAACGTTTCGGCTAAATCGCCTTCTTCAGGGCCTGGAACATCAAAATCTCGTAGATTCTATAAATTGCCAAACCGTGTCAGGCCCTGAAGAAGGCGATTTAGCCGAAATGTTGGCCGAAAACAATAAAGGCTATAACAATCTCGGGTGCTGTTCAACATAATGAAACATATGAAGTTAAACTATGCCGAGATTTGAAAACAGTCGAACTTGGAGAATATATTGCATCATTTGGTGAATTTCTGTGAAAGTTCTACTAAGAGCCACTTTTTTGTTCTTCGAGCAGGTTCCGACTACCTCGGATTGAGCAAACAACAGGTCATTCCTCCAGGCTCATCATCGTTCATTGAATTACTAAATGGGTTTCGGAAAAATAGCTAGCGTCTCCTTTATTCATATATGCTTACGCGTTAATTTGTCCCTCATTTCATACCTCTACATAGCTGTATGTTTGCTGCTGACACTTATCTTTCATGTTTCATTGTTCTATTCTGTTTTTTTTTCTGTTCTTTTCGCATGCATTAGCTGGAATTTCACAGATAAATAAATGAAATATTCTTTATAAGGTTTATTTCAAACAGCTTCACCGACATTTGTCGCAGCCGCGATGCTTCTATATAGATTTCTCGTCGGCCTCATCAGTCTAATCGTTTTGGATGAACTGTACAGGAGTAACGCTGTTAAGTAGCCGGTGGAAGACAAGCAGGTTTCGTGATCGGTTTCAGCTTGGCGGAAAATTCTGTGATCACATATTTTTACGCCATGTCCAACTTTCAATGAACCTCAGCATGAAGGGAAGACTGTGTTGTTAGTATTGGAGCAGAACACGAGGTTATTAACAGCTTTATTGGCTAACGTTTCGGCGGGATCGCCATTTCGCCAGAATCACATCTCACCTTAGTATTGATCCGGAACGAACTGTCACCAGCTACCACGGACGAGTGATTGGATGCGTAAGATCAGAAGAGCTTCGCTATATAAGGCGCAAGTTTCCGCGTAACCGACAGGCACTCCTCTTTGCGAATATTTTTTTATTTCAAAAGGTAGTGGATGAGCCTCAAAGGAGCATACGTTTTTGAATAATGTTCATCATAGCTTTCATAAACTTCGCAGCCGCTTTTCATTACATGTGATATGCTGTTCTATGGAACACGCCCGCTGCAGAAGAAATTCTACGAAGGACTATACAGCTTCTGCGAAGCACCTAAGTCTACTCCATAAGCAAAGTCCGCATGTTGGAAAGCTTCCCCGAGTCCAATGGAGCATGACAAGGCTGTGTCATATCAACGCTGCTCTTCAACACATCTACGTGGATACTGATCGCGTAGTCTCCAGAAACAGTGTTGGTGTTGAATTCGGACTAAAATTGAAGAACATCACGGATCGAATCTTCTAGATTGTGTAGCAATTTTCTGAGTACTTCAAATATTCAAATATTTTTGAGCACCCAGTAGATGCTCCATGCATGCGAGGTCCTGATGACATATGTGGACCACACGAGACTGTTGAATACAAATAGCACCTCTTGTGATGTGGTGAGAACTCTTGTAATAGTTTATTGCTTCAGCTAAGATAGAAACAATAACTACGATATTTAGTGCAGATGGTAATCGGGCATATTTAGTTCACCGGCATGTTCAGTTGCTCCTTGAATTAAGGTGTGGCTGAAACGATAGGACAGTTGGTTGGATGGCAGAAGCTTAAAACGGTGATATCCTGTCATGAGCGCCGAATGAGAGCACTGAGGCTCAATGAAAAAGCTGATTTTTGGAAAGTTCAGCTTTTAGCATTAGGAGTTAACAGCTCTAAGACTCAGATTATAAAGTCACTTTCTGCACAATGATATAGGGCATGCGGAAAGGACTAATAGAATTTGACGTAGGATTTCTTCTCAGCAAATTTCTTTGAAAATCACATGATAATGTCTATGTTAGTGGGGTTAATATGCTCTGGATCTTCCCTGGAACGATTTATGACCTGCTGTCAAAAATACTATGTACATAAATCTGTAAGAATATAGTTGGAAACTCACGTGGCACCTCCTTCAGGTTTGTGAAACAAAGTCCTTCTGTATTTGGATCCGAATGATCCTGACATTCCGCTCCCTTGATAGACTTTGCGCATTGTTTCTTGGTTGGATCACATTTGGTCCCTGTCTTCGCATGAGTATAAAGCGGCTTTCCAAGTTGTGGCCTAAAAGTGAGAACTTTCTTGAATACTCATATTAAATGAACACATCATTTGTCAACGCTAGGGAGCAGTACAGTGTCACTTTCGCCTTTACTTGTTTATTTGTAATTGTCAACGTTTATTTTGTACCCACATTACTACAACAGCTCAACTGGGAGGATCTCAATAAGATTCCTTAGCTGATCTTCCGTTTTTATGCTTTTATTTGACATGCAAAATAGTTGCCAAAAAACATGAGTTGTCACAGTTGCGAAACTGCATGAGGAAGTAGCTTCAAAAGTGGAAAAGCAGTTTCTCAAAATTCACATCCAAATTCCTCGACGAATTCTGAATAATTCAGAGATGGAAAATTCTGGAGCTGGGATAACGTCCTCCATGCATGGACTACTTCTCACAAGGATTATGTACGCTAGAGTGGAGCACCTAGGGTTGAACATAACTAATGAGCACTACACTCGTTCCCTACTAGAGCCATAGAGAGAGTTCAGAGATAAAAATTAACTTTTTTCCCCTTTGAGTTCCTAACCTTGACACATTGACGACAAGTCACGTTCTGTCTGCACTTCTACTTGATATGGGTTTGTGCTCAACCGAATCTGGACGCGTTCCGAAGTACCAAACATCGTGCTCATCCGGTTGAGCACGCGAGCGCCAATATTTCACAAATTTCTTTTGAAATAGCTCACTTGGCACTGTATATGCAGGCAGTCACTGTGCGTTTCTTATTGGAGCAGTGGAATGTCGAGCATCCAACAGCGATTGTGTTGTTATAAATAATCTGAACGTGAGATGAGAATGTGAAGGTGAGAAAGTGAAAGAGCATTGCCTGTCCAGACGTACGTATTGTACTAATGTTACTAGGCAGTCGAGAAATGCTTGAGTCTCAACCATTTTCTGAGAGCCCAAGGTCAATTGATGCCAATCAACCCCTTCCGTTTCTTTATCTGTGTGGTTGGCAGCTATTATAGTTCAGTTCGTTTCTCATGGTTAAAAGCACGAATTTTTTAGTTCCGCCCTTGAGTTCCAACAAAAGAGAGAGAGGTCCAATGATAGAATGAGCATCCTGAGTAACAAAATGGAATGGTTGCTCGCTGGCCTCTCTAAAATATTCTAAAATAGGCGGTATGCCCGGCTTCGCTCGGGTATTTCATTTCTCCTGGCAGTCTAACGCTGATGACGACAACTGTTAAACCCAACGATCCTTTCATAGTGCTCGTCATTTTCATGATCAGTCCAGAAATCCTTTTTCATTCACCTCTGTCAGAACGTAGGAACAGTTGTTCTGTTGGTAAATTCTTCTAAAATCCTTGCTATATTCACGTTCTGTGTGTTGGAGAACCCTAGTGGACGTGTTCTTACTTATCACTAAACGAAGGCAGAAACATCGACAGAATCGATAACTCTATGTTTTCGTGGAATGTGATTGTCATATTCGTATTCAGCGTAGTGAAGAACCCCAATGGGCATGTCCCCACCGACCCGTGGGCAAAAATAGCGAAAAATCGATAATATCGATAAATCAATACTTGGTGCAAAATGGTTGTCATATTCGTGTTCAGCGTGTCGAATAACCCCAGTAGACATGTCCTCACCGACCAGTGAGCAAAAATAGCGAAAAATCGATAAAATCGATAAATCAATACTTAGTACGAAATCGTTGTCATATTCGTGTTCAGCGTATCGAATAACCCCAGTAGACATGTCCTCACTGACCCATGAGCAAAAATAGTGAAAAGTCGATAAAATCGATAAATCAATACTTAGTACGAATTCGTTGCCATATTCGTGTTCAGCGTATCGAATAACCCCAGTAGACATGTGCTCACCGACCCGTGGGCAAAAATAGCGAAAAATCGATAAAATCGATAAATCAATGCTTAGTACAAAATGGTTGTCATATTCGTGTTCAGCGTGTCGAATAACCCCAGTAGACATATCCTCACCGACCAGTGAACAAAAATAGCGAAAAATCGATAAAATCGATAAATCAGTACTTAGTACGAAATGGTTGTCATATTCGTGTTCAGCGTATCGAATAACCCCTGTAGACATGTGCTCACCGACCCGTGAGCAAAAATGGCGAAAAATCGATAAAATCGATAAATCGATAAGTCAATCGATAACCCAAAGTAGCCTATAACCTTCTCCGGTTCGAGATGCATATGTATGCAAAGTTTGGTCCCGATCGGTTAACTTGCCGCGATTTCTGTAAGGAACATACAGTGGGCGTCAATGGCGGTGACCCGTCTACGGGCTCAAACAGCACGCGTCGCGACCGCGCCGCTCACGATAGAATCGTCGCTGCGGCGGCGGATCTGGGTTTTCTTGATAGTTGTTCATCACATTTGATGAAAACTAATACGAAAACTAACTGGATCTCAAGAAAACCCCGTAATTTGATGTCTCGGGGAGGGTTCCTGCTCGCGCGGCGCGGTCGCGCCGCGTACCTTTTGAGGCCGCAGACGGGTCACCGCCATTGACGCCCACTGTACATACATACACACACACGCACAGACTTTCTAATTTATATACAGAGATTATGTGGAAAAACATACGTTAGCATAGGGTTCCATGGCGTCATCGTCATAAGTGACATTTTTGTCGAGAATAGCTTCGTATTGATAATCAAGCCACTCGTCCACTGCTTCTCCTACTAGCTTCGCATATGCAGCATCATCCGCAGGTGCGGTGTTTTCACCCCTTTTTCTATAATGTCATATTGTTCACTCCCGTACGCTTTCTAGAATTTTCGTAAAGCTCACATTGCATAGTTCATTGATTTTGTTGGCATAGAAGGGAGTGTAGGTTTACTAGGACAATCAGCGACGATAGTCATTGCCACTCCTTCCAAATAACAGTCGTAACTCTGGAACATGACACACTTCACTGCAATTAAGATTGCGCATCGTTCTAACTTCTACTAGAAGTGGTATAGTAGCTGATAACCTTAGATTGAGTTGGTTATGAAGCAATTTTCTGTGTTTCCACGATGGAATTAGGCTCGATTACGGTAATTTGCACACATACATTGCTTCTCAGATTGAAACATATTAGGGTGGTAAGGAAGTCCTGAGCCAATTTTTAAAGTCCCGGAACTTCCGGTTATTGATCGGTAACCACGATCTACCATGTGATAGTTGTGGGTCACTCTTGACACGTCTCCTTAATAGGTAAATACGTGGGTTGCCTTCCTTAACTTTAACCACGATGTCAATCCCACAAGAGCACCTTCGAGCCATAATCGGTTTTTCCTACTCCGTCCACATCGAAAGGTGTTTTTGGAAGACCTGGTTACTGAAGATGAGAATTGGGTCCTCCTCTAGGCCGAAACATGGTTCTCTACCCACCATATTCCCTTGACATTGCCCGTTCTGATTGTTACTCATTTATTATGTTGTAGGACCTTGATTGCAGTGTTTTTGAGGTGATCTAGAATGTTTGATCTACTATTGACTTTTTGTTATCTACTCTGAAATGGGAGCGTGTGGCGCAGTGGTAAGAGGCTCGCACACGGTCGATGGTTCGATCGCGTGCCCATGGCCAACCAAGCCGTCCATCCCTCTGAGGTCGGTAAACTGGTACCAGAGGAGTCTGGGAGGATGAAGCACTGACTTGATGCCCTCCGCAAGTCACTGTACAGGGCACACCATTCAACGCCTCTACGATGCCCAGATGAAGTCGAATGCGTGGCGCGTCCCTCGTGACGGGATTGATCAACGCCGACTACTTTATCCTTTATCCTTTACTCTGGAATGTTCTGGAACCTCACGTCTCGGGGTATACAAACCCTGCCATTGTCAGCGTATTCATTCGTCTTATTCATGCGACTTACTCGCCTGTGCTATATTCTGGTTCTTCTGAAAAACTGTTCTACGTTCACTACGACCACCACACAACCACAACACACCCCTTAGGGCAAGGAAAAATTCGCCAAAGTTGAAGATGTTGAAAGGGCGATCAGCGATTTCTTTGATCCCAGTCTTCCCAGTTATTAGTAATCCCAGTCTTCCCAGTTTGTACTGACTAACGATGGTGATGATATTGTTGAGTAAATCTCACTTTTTGCTAAATGAAAAAATTATAGGAGGAAAAGAATGTCAACCATCTCAAGACTCAAGACTGTCATTAGAACAATGTTAACTCTGCAATTTAGTGAGGCACTGGGCGAGCTGCATCTAGACTAAAATGCTGAAATATGGTCTTGACGTACGATTTTGAACAAATTCTTCGATCCGGGTAACTTAGATCCATCACTTTGCTCCACTCCATTGACGGAAACGATAGCCTGTCTCGCTTTGTTATGGCGTTTTAGACATTCTACACGGTAGAGGTCTGTAGATTGTGGTTCATTTGAACAAACTGAAAAGCAAAGTTTTGGTACAGGCTTATTTTCGAGTTCTCGAACATTTCCAAGAAGACACATTGAATTGCTCTTGAACATTTCCAAGAAGACACATTGTGAACATTCGAATTTTATTCGATGCTCTTCGCATTATTGCTACACTTGGAAGAAGCAGCAAACCTGCTTTTGGAGTGCGCGATGACACGACGTTGATGAAGAGAAACACCTTCGAATGGATTTATTGAGTGATGCAACCACTAAAAGATTCACAATCGATGAAAGCTCAAAGCTTACCAGCAGAAGGCGGAACATTGTTTCCATGAGGATGTCCTGATGCGGTGCGCCCAGCCGCTCCAGCCCTTTTATGCGGAGAGTCGACGCTCCGATAAGCGACCACTGGATGAAAAAATAAGTTGTCACTACTTATCAGCGACCCGTAAAAAATGCATCATTATTACTCTCTGGAATTACTGTAGTAACAAGCATAAAAAACTGTGTACTTTGGTTTCGAGAACTAGTGGATCCTCTCGAAACCAATCATCGGAGTTCTCGTCTCTCAGTTGAATCGCCAAGAATTGTACACTGTAAAGACCACGTAGAATATGGTACTAACACAAAGAACCATGGATTAACACCGAAGGAACACAAACCATCATCAACACACTTGAATAAAAAATTCGAATGCATTTTCGAATTCATTCGATGTACGAATTTCCGAGATTAGTCCACATTATTCAAAGTAAGGACGAGAAAAGTGCGCATTTTAGCTATTATTTGGTCCATGAACGAAATGGATTTTAACACGTTGACTGCCGCGTGCATTGAAATCAAGCACGCTGGTGCTCACGTTTCACACGTTTGTGCATGGAGTTCAATGCACATTTTTTGACATCCTTTCAAACTCAGAAATGAAGAATGCTTAGAAAGTTTCTACACAAACATGTTGTTCCCAACCTACTAATCATATATTCTTCATGGCCTACAGCTATTTTCGTGTTATCTGTGAAAACACGTGGTTCAGTATGATAACCGAGAGCGGTTAAAATCACCAATCATTACAGATGCTTCGACTACGTTTATTTGCAAGAAATGTGAAACTTTCCAAAACAGTCCAAGCAATAGGGTTTATTGCACTTGCTGCAAATTGTCTTCACTTGTGCAGCTCGTTTTCTTGCCACCTGGGAACCATGTTCACTCGAGAGTCGATTGTAGCACAATATGCATCTCCTCCAACGTTTTTTCCCGTTTTCGTCGTCCTCGACGAGCCTATGGCGACTTTTCGGTGTTGATGGTCGTTTCAGGTTCAAAATGGAGGCCACAATCCTCCGCTTGAAGTCCACTATTTTCATTTTTGTTTGACTGTGCTCTTGAAAAAGATGCCAGGCGTTAACAACGGCAGTTTGAGTAATGATATGAAAAAACATCCTTAGGTACCATTTCGTGGTTTTCCTCGCATAGGGACAGTATGAAGCCATCTGGTCGGACAAATCAATAAATGTTTTGCTTTTATTGTAATCCAGTACGACTTGTGGCTTTCCATTTTCGGCAATGGCATCATCATGAACCGTTGATAGCATCATTACATCTCTTTTATCTCGCCACTTCATCACCAAGATTCCATCTCCGGATTGAGCGGCTACATGTTCATGCTTTTTTAGCTTTGCCACCGTGACATCCTTTGGCAAACCTGTCCTATTTTTCCTGCATGTGCCAACAAGGTTTGTTTGATTCCTAAGCAGAGATCTTGCCAAAGGGAGGCTCGTATACCAGTTATCTGTATAAAGTGTTCTTCCTTTGCCAAGCAAGTTCTCCATGAGCTTCAGTACCACATCTTCGGCAACGGATCCAGCCCTCGGTTGGTCTTCTTTACCGGCGTAGATCTTCATATCGTAGGTATACCCGTGCTGAGAACAAACTTTGAAAACCTTGATTCCATACTTATGCTTTTTGCTGGGAATATATTGCCGAAACTTCAAACGACCTCGGAATGGGATAAGGCTCTCGTCGATGCATACGTCTTTACCAGGAATGAGCAGCCGCTGACAGTTGGAAATGAACAATTTCATGAAGTCATCAATCTTATACGTCTTCGATGTGTTGTTCTTTCCATTGTCCACGAGATGAAGTGATTTCATCAACGAATAGAATCTTTTTCTCGGCATTATGCTACCACAAATGGCATTTCCTCCGATCTCGGCACTTGTTGACCAGTAATCTTCTAACTTGGGCAATCGGACGAAGCCCATTTGGATTATGATACCGAGAAACTGCTTCATTTCCAAATTGTTAGTCGGAACAAAGGCTTCGTCTTTGGTGGCTCCGTACCTATTTGTTTCGTTAACAATCAAGTCGATAACTTCATCATCGACGAATAAATTACAATAGTCGACTGGAGACTTACAATCCATCAGCATGGCAAAGTTGATTCCAGCATTCTGCTCGCTGAATGCCCACCTCGAAGGGCGTTTGATCTCGCTGCTCCAAGAAGAGGGATTTGGCTCGTCTTCGTCGTTATCTGACAACGATAAATCGCTGTCATCTTGGTGTAGGAGCTCTGTGTCGACCTCCGTGGTTTCATCAGTTTCTTCATACTCTTCGTCGCTTTCGAGCAGGATTCTATCAAAACTTCTATCGAGCTTCTCCATTTCGATGCCTGTGTTGAGAAAATTCACCCAAAATTTCCGAAAAGTCCAGCAAAATCCTCAAAATGATGAAAAAACCCCTAATTAAGAAAAAGACTCACATTCCTTAATGGGATGCATTGTAATCAATACATACGTGCAAAAGCTCATTTTCGATAATCGAGATTCAGGTCAAAACAGGTGCAGCAGTCAACGTGTTAACGGAATTCTGTGGTTTTTCGTTAAATCGTTAGTTCGTTATGTTGGGCGAAAAATGGCCGCTACGCCATAAAGGCAGAATCCGTGGAAGTCCTTGCGTTGGAGATTTCCCCGAATTTCGGTGTTTTCGAGGACGGTGAAATCATAGACAGAGATGAAACGGCGTGAATGACGCGAGGAACGCAGAACATGATGACGCTGTTATTCGTGAGTCGGAAGCGTGGACGAGTAATTCCGCTGCAGGGTGTGTGTGCGTTCCGCCAAGAAATCCTGATTACGGTACGCATTACGCGCGCGACGGCGTTAGACTAAGCGCCGCAATCGCGTTAGCTGGTGCGACGAACCGCACGGAGCAAGAAGCACCCAGGCGTGTTCGTGACGACAGTTTCAGTTTCTCTGCAGGTAAGTCATCATCAGTGTTTGGAGTGTGCATCACGGAAAAAGGGGCGTAACCAGGCGACTTTGATTGGCGCACTCGGACCGCCCGTCACGCCCAGCTGTTTCAACTCGAACGACGTCAATCCCGTATTACATGGTGTCTATTTGTGCTTTGCCCCGCAAGAGTTTGAATAGATGGGCGTGACGGGCAGCCCGAATGCGCCAATCGGAGTCGTCTGGATGCACCCTTTTTCCCTCACAATGGCACGCACCCGTTTGTATTCGTTTCACGTTTGTGATGTGCTGAATCTGTATTTTACCACGCTCACCTCAGCTCCGAGTCGAGGATTCCCAATAAGATATGTTGTTCTGTTCACAGTAAACGTCAACAGCGGTACGCTTTTTGCAGTCAAGGAAGCACGCGTCGCTACCGCGCCGCTTGCGCTGGTGTCGTCGCCGCAATGGCAAATCAGGGATTTCTCGCTAGATTTTTCATCATATTCGACGCTATCTACCAAGAAAATAATCAATTTCCGAGATAACCCTGCAGTTTGTTGTCGTGGAGAGGTAGTGGGAGCGGTGCGGTCGCATCGCGTGCTTCCTGAGTCTGCGAAAAACGCACCACTATTGGCGCTTACTGTTGATGCTATTACCCTCTGTTAAATTAGGTACAATTTTCATCTCTACCCACATGGTTTATTTACTCATTAATAAGAATGTATTGAAAAACAGGGTGTCTGTGGTGGGTAATACCTTCCACCTGGGTGGTCTATTCGCTTAGGGGTTTTTCTCATCCACGAAAACATCTTTTAATTACGGCTATTGGCGGCACAGATAAGGCAATCAGTCAACCAATTTGGCCCCAATCCCATTACGTGCTATTGAGGCTTCTCATTTTGAAAAAGAGATAAAAATCAGAATGAAATGAAAAACTTTATGGGCTATACGAATCAGAGTACCAGTGTCTTATCGTGCGGCTTCTCAGCTGTTTCTTATAATAGTTAAAAAGAAGGGAGTCAGAAGTTCATGATTAGCTGCAAATTCATGGGTGGTCAAAGTCAACAGACGTTCCCTTTCTGCTACTATGGTAGATTTCTCAGGCACTCTCTGTGCCCACCCTTGGAGATGAGGTGAAGGAAAAGATGAGAAATCTGCATAAACCCCCGTATTTCCTCGAAAAAAAAAATCGAAAATGGTGCTGCCCTATGCACAGTGCTACCGGGGTTTGACGCACACGGGAGGTTCAGTCCTTGTCGAAAAGGTAGACGGATTCCGCGTGCGGTCGACCCCCTCACTTGGAGCATGCTCCCTTCACATTCTTTGTCCAGGTCTCGTATCGATTCCGCAGTCACGGAATTCGTCTATCTTTTGGGAACGACTACAAGTGTCCGATCATCCGCTAGCGCTGTCGCCACTATTGTGACCAACAAATCGATACGTATGTCATGAATTCTGCTCCCGCGAACTCATGATTCATATCCTCATGCTCCGCATACCATAACTCCCGTTCTCATGAATGGATAGCTCTTGATCCTCTTGCTCCGTCCACTTATGACTGTAGAGAGAGAGGATGAAAGGGGCCCGAGCCAATGGTGTTTGGTTCGTTATGAGCCTCTGACAAGTTGCAAGACAAGTATTCTCTTACAAGTTATAGTCATATTACAATATTCAAGTGACAACATGGGTCCTTGGTAGGATCTAACCATCGTCCAACAGGACGGTACATAGCAAGTCTCAAGGCCGACCGCGACAAACGGTAAGGCCCCAATATTCCGGCACACTTCTGAATCCAAGGTCACTGCATTCTTTTTTTCCCACACTCTCTTCTCTTCTTTCATATTTCGTATAATCACTCGGTTGATATTGTTAGGCAAGTAGAATAGTAAAAGACTTGGTGCAGTAGTGTTGAAACAGTTGAACCACCAAAGCTATATTGGACACTGATGCTGGCCAAACAACGTATTAAAATCACTGTCGCTGCGACAGCCAAGACGTACACACCAAGTCTACTACAATACGTACAACAAGACTTTCACATATTCAAAGGCGGCGATAGGCCGCATTTGTTTGGCTATAGATGGGGAAGCGAAATTTCTTTTGACCCCCCCCCCCCCCCC
>JARK01001346.1:1214391-1242908 GCA_000688135.1 Ancylostoma ceylanicum | reverse complement strand
CCCCCCCCCCTCCCCTGCCCAGTTAGCCATTTTATTCTTTGCACAATTCAGAAACAACAATTGTATTATGTTGTTTTTACATAGGGACAGCACTGATAAATCATGGCAACGAAACATTCAGTTTTCTTGCTTGAACAGCAGCAACGATAACGGCTAATAATAAGTGTAAGCGGGTTCTTTCACGACTTATAAAGTTTTTCCAAAAATTGAGAAGATAACACATGTAGGTCTCGCCATATTGTTTATGACAGAAGAGATAGCGCTTCTAGATGCATGTTGTCAACGACCAAACAAAAACACGAACTGCAGTCGGCGCCAAATTTGTTGACAAATGGTGCAACCGGCACCACAGCAGCGGAGCCAGCGCGGTGGCGACATCTCATCGACACAGTCACGTGGGAGTAGTCCACTACCGCAAGGAGGAACGGTTCGTTCGTTAAAAGTTCTGGCGATGAAAAATTAGCTCAACAGTGAACCCGTCGCGAAAACTGGGAAACGGTGTGTCACTTCCTCCGAGTAGTAGCATCAAAGCTTTAATAGCACTGGCTGCCTTTCCTTCGCTTGCGAGGAAAGCCTTGAAGGCGCCCTCCCACCTCGGAATCGTTTTTGAGATTTCGGAATTAAAAGAATCTCAAGTGACTGCTGATCAGATTGGTATAAGTGATTCCGTTCGAAGCTGCCGAAAAATCCCGTTTTTGATCACCTAAGGCTCCTGAAGGAGCCAGTGAGCGGTGTCGGGGCCAAGGTTAAGTATTATAATTCACTCTCGGGAGCGCACCTTCTCAGGAAAATATATGATATCAGAAGAGTTCTTCATCCACTTCCTAACAGGATGGAAATTGCGCGCTTTGTATGTCGAGCAAGGGAGTATATGATGCGAAAACTCTGTAATCTCGCCTTACCTCCGCCTACAAGCTCCCTGAGAATTGGGTCGCGAAAATGGGTCTTTGCAGGAGTTTTGCACGGAATCACATGTACGATTTTTATACGATTTTGATCAGTTGCCACTGCAGATTCTTTCCAGGTGAAAATTGTGGGGGAATTTCTTCAGTAATTGCCAGTCTTGAAGTTGCCTCTGAAACTACCACGCGGATTGAATAATACAGCTCATTGACCCCAAAATAACGATACTGTACTGACAGGATAGCGGTATTGAATATCACGGTGACCGTTGACACAACTAGGATCAGCGGATTAACGTTGAGGATTAAATGATGAGCATTCTCGAAGGCTTTCCCGAGCCCCAGTTTTTCTCTTTGATGAGGGCCAGAATGATGTCGTATATACATATGGTGACGACAAAGCATTGCAAGAGCCTGTAAATGTCAACATCGGCGTTATCCATCTATCAAATTAGTGGGGATTTTTACTTGAGAAATTTGCGTTATTTCTTGATAACTGAGTTAGTCTCGATTATTCTGTATAGCATTATGAGCCACCCACAAAGTTGTTATAGTAATCAGTTTATTGGTTGACGTTTCGGCAGAGTCTATATGAGTCAAGCCTGAAAGAGAACATTCGGACGAACGCCTTTCCAATCATGCTAAGAGTTCCAGGCCGTGTGCTGAAACCACTAGCTAACCCTCAATGAATCCAACCGCTAACCTTACACGTCCAACGGCCGGATGGCGTTTGTGTGACGACCGAACTCGTCTTGACATAGCAACAGTGTGAGGCTTCCTACCAGAAGTCATATCTCATGCTTGATGTTATATGCTGCGAGATATAGAAGCAGTTCACTGGCGATGGTGGACTCCGCTCTGCGATTCATTTTTGGATATTTGCTGTGAATCCAAAACGTTTCGAGAGTTTTGCGTGCAGAGATTTCACTTTCAGCGACAAGGATTGTGACTTAAACTTCGAAAGCGACGCCGATATAGGCCTGTGTTCGGTGACGACCTAGAGGGGTGGACGAACGGGAACTTGATTTCCCCTGAAGGCGTTCTTTGACTCTAATACAGAGGGGTCGTGCCGTTTCACTAACGCGCTCGTCACCACATTCTCTGCACTTGGTCACATAGATGACGCAAAATGTAAGTCCCCTTCTCTGCCGAATGGGCAACTCACACAATCGGACGTTGTGCAGAGACGGTCGTAAATGCGGTTTCGGATCAGCTGGTGCTTTAGATTCTTCTTCTTCTTCTTTAGCGTTAGTCCCGTTTGGTGGCGGGGTCCGCTTTCCTGATCTTTTGACGCCATTTTGCTCTATCGTGCGCCTGGTCTGGATGGACGCCCACATGCTTCAGGTCGGCGTGCAGTGTGTCAAGCCAGCGTTGCTTCGGTCGCCCTTTTGGTCGTTTTCCTGGTACTTCGAGATCAAGGCCTACTTTGCAGATGGTGTCTTCGTTGGCACGCAGAACGTGGCCGTACCATCTAAGGCGAGTCTCACGAAGTTTGTCGGCAATTGGGGCGATACCGAACCGCTCACGGATCTTCTCGTTGCGGATGCGGTCTGCACGTGTGACACCCGCCGCCCATCGTAACATCTTCGTCTCCATCACACTTAGTCGGCGTTCTACTTCCTTGGTGGATGGCCAGCATTCTGCACCATACAGTGCCACGGATCGAACGACTGCTCGATACACCTTTGACTTGAACCGATCCGGGATATTTTTGTCGCACAACACTCCAGTCATTGAACGCCATTTCAACCACGTAGCATTGACGCGAGCGACGACTTCGTGGGCTAGATTGCCATCAGCTGAGAGTGTCGAGCCGAGGTACTTGAAGTAGTCGGTTCTACGAAGATCGTTACCATCGACGTGAATGGTGGAAAGCTCGTCAGGGTTGGTCGTCATATACTCGGTCTTCTTGACGTTTAACCGAAGGCCGAACCGGGCTAGACGTTCGCTCCAAGCCTGCGTCTGCCGCTGAAGGTCCTCTTTTTGTTCTGATGCCAGCATGACGTCATCTGCGTATAGCAGAGTCCATGGTGCCGGCCTCTGCAGGTCTCTCGTTATAGCGTCCATGACAAGGATGAAGAGGAGCGGTGAGAGGGCTGACCCTTGATGCACGCCCACGGAGATTGGGAATTCTGCCGACGTACCCGCGGCCGCTTGGACTCGACTCCTTGGGTCGGCATAGAGGATCCTGACCCATTCGATGAGCTCCTCAGGGACTCCGTGCCAACGCAGTGCGTACCAGATGGCTTCGTGTGGAACGCGGTCGAAGGCCTTCTCCAGATCGAGGAAGGCTAGGTGCAGTGGCTTCTGTTTCTCGCGATGCTTTTCGATCAACAGGCGTGCCGCATGAATTGCATCCGTCGTCCCGCAGTTGGCTACGAAACCACACTGGTTCGTCGAAACTCGGATGATGTCGCGGATTCGGCGGTCGATAATGCGTTCGAATATCTTCATGCTGTGTGACAGCAGACGTATCGGCCGATAGTTCGCACAATCTGCGGGGTTGCCTTTCCTCTTCCAGATCGGAATTGTGGTGCTCCTCTGCCAATCCACAGGAGTCTTTTTCTCTTCGACGACCTTGTTGAAGAACGCCGTCAGCCACTCAGCAGAGTTCCAATGCCTTGACTTCCATAGCTCCGCTGCTACATCATCAGGACCCGTCGCTTTACCTGGTTTCATGCGCTTCAGCGCGGCCATGGTTTCTTCCACGGTGATTGGCTGGATAGGACCACATGTTGGCGGTAGTTGTGGGATGGGTGGATGGCTGAATTCTTCTGTTGAGATTTTCTCGAAGTAGTCACACCACCTTTTCGTCGCCTTCTTGCGGTCTGTTATGAGCTGACCGTGTTCGTCGTTAACTCCGTAGAACTTTTCGACGTCTTCGGTCTGCCGCTGGCGAGATCTCGCAAGCCGGTAGATGAGGCGTTCGCCGCCATCTTTTGCGTCTAGCTGCTTGCTGATGTTGTCATAGTGTGCAGCCTTCGTGGCGGCCACGGCCTTCTTCGCTGCTTTCTTCGCTATCAAGTACTGCCGCCAGTTGTCAACCGTTTTGTCACCAAGGAATACGTGGTACAGACGTTTCTTTTCGCGCACTTTAATTTTCACTTCGTCCGTCCATAGCCATGTTTGCCTGTCAATTTTCCGTCGACCTGGTTTGGTCGTACCAAGTTCGGAACGTGCTACTTCTACGATTGCTCGGGTTGCGTTCTCCCAGGTCTCGTCGATGGTCGTTACCGGTGGTAACTTTATGCGGGAAGTTACGCTTTCTTCTTTCTCTTTTAATCGCCACCACTTTATTCGGGCCGGTCCGCATCGTTCGTCGTGCATCCTCTTTGGCGGCATGATTTTCATGGTGCAGATAAGCGGACGATGTTGTGTGGCGACGGCTTCGTACGGTACAACCTTCGCGTCGGTTACTAGCTTTTGATCGCGATGTCGTACGAGAACGAAGTCTATCTGGGTTTGCGCGTTGCCACTGTAGAACGAGACGAGGTGAGAAGGACGCTTTCGGAATTTTGTATTCATGATGACGAGGTCGTGAGAGTCAGCATATTCCAGAATGCGCTCGCCATCATCGTTCCGAGTCCCGTACCCAAAGCCCCCATGGCATCTGTATCCATCCTTTGCCGCTCCTACATGACCATTCAAGTCTCCTGCGACAACTATTGTATCTTCCATAGGTACTTCCGCGGTCTTTTCGTCCAGCAACATCCAGAAGTCATCTTTCACCTGTTCACAACAGCCTGTCTGTGGGGCGTATGCCGAGAAGAAGTGAAGACGTTGTTCTGCAGTGGTGACGACGACCTTCATGAGACGGTCATCGAACCGCTGCACCTCGGCTATCGAGTCTCGGAAGCGTTGAGAGACGACTATACCCACACCGTTTCTGGTCTTTGGGCTACCGTTGTAGACTACCTTGAAGCCGTGCCCTATGTCCTTTGACTTGTTACCAGACCATCTCGTTTCTTGTACAGCACATAGGTCTATTCGACGATTCTCGAGTGCTGCTGCCAGTTCACATGAACGGCCTGTCAACGTGCCGACGTTCAAAGTCGCAATGCGCGTCTTGGCTACGTTGTGATCCTTAACGATTCGCATTCTCGCCCCCCGATGCCACCGTTCGCGAAACATCGAGGACCCTCGCATATTTTTCACACCAACCGGGCTCCGAAGGTGCGCGTCGACTCCCGTGGACGCCGTAGCATTTATCTGAGAACCATTTGACATCATTGATCATATGGGTGTGACGTGGGGTATTCCTGGGCCGGCCTGTCACGACGGCCTGTCGCCCGAATACGGGAGGCGATGGCGGGATTCGAACCCGGGACCCCGGTGAAACCTGGTGTTCCAAGAACTGCGCCTTAGACCACTCGGCCAACTCGCCCCCTCAGCTGGTGCTTTAGATTGCTTGGTGGTAACTCTAAAGGCGTGACCACGTCAACCACGTGAGCACGTGACTACGCCTCAATTATTTTTTCACTAGGAGAAGGCTTAATTAGTGGAAGAAAAATATTCCTAACCACTGGTTTGAAGCGAAGTCCTTCTGCGGCAAAAACTTTGAATGCGATCCTGGGGAGGGACGGTGCCTTTGAAGGCTCATAACTTTTCGGTATCATTGTCGTGACGTATGTTGAAAGGGCTTTAGCGGTTTGGACAACAAAAATTGTTCAAAGACGTGTTCAGACATGTAAAACCACGGCAAAGAATGACTTCTACAAGTTAGCCTTTGCCTGCGAACTGCAGAAAATCATGGTTTGCCGCGATTAAACATGTCCGAGTAGGTCACTGGATACAAATATACATGTGCTAACACGATAAACAAGTGCGCGACGGTTTCGTTGGATACTTTTTGTTGTCCAAAGGGCCAAATCCTGTTGCATGTACCCTGTACATTATCATGTTGAAAACAACGCCGAATAATGGAAAAGGAATCATCATCTACGAGTACAAAAGCGATTGCAGAAATTATTTCGAAGTACGAATGGGACACTGCTTCAGAAATTCAGGTGGAACAAGTCTCAAACTTCGTGGTGTTTGATGAACATGTATTCTCGCCAACCTCAGAATCGTTTTTGGGACCTTCGCACAAAAAGAATCTCCAGTGGTGGTGATCAGAACGGCATACGTGGTTTTGTACAAAATTGCCGAAAGACCCGTTTTCGAGCCCCGATTCTTGAGGAATGAGTGGGCGTGGCCAAGGCGGGATTATAGAGTTTGCGGCATCATGTGCTTCCTTTCTCGTCACACATGAAGCGCATTTTCTATTCCGCTAGAAAGAGAATAAGGAGCTTTCACAAAAAGTTTGAACTGATCAAGGAGGTGCGCTCCCGGGAGTAAAGAAGCGAGAAAGTTTCTTGGCCCCGCCCACTCGCTCACCAAGAATCGGGCGCTAAGACAGGCTTCTTCTGCGGTTTTGTGCGGAACCACATATACCATTCTGATCAGCAGTTTCTGGAGATTTTTTAGCAAGAAATCTCAGAAATGATTCTGAGGTGGGACGACACCTTTAAATCAAAATGTGACAAAAACAACATGGATTCTCTCGACTTTTCTGCGACTTTTTGTTTCACATTAGGATGTAGAATACAGTATTTCTTGTGTTGTAGGCAGAAAATTTTGCGAAGTTTTATTGCTCCAACTAATATGAACGCAATAACTACACGTGAAGGTGTCCGATGGGGATGACGATTGCAGACCTTTACGTTGATGGTAGACACGCTGTTTGAACGTTTATGGTTCTGAAAAATATTAAATCGTTGGAGTCGTTAGAGTGATATAGAGAGCAACTGTCCAAGATATGCTCATGTCATATCCGCGCAGATTTCGCCCACAACGGTTCGTTCACTGAGTTTTCACAGAAACATGAAGATTCCATAAGAAGAGCCTATGAAATCCCTCATTCGCAGGCCTTTTTCACTATGCGTAGCTACGAATTTCCCGTTGTGAACCTCATCGAGCGTTTCTGGATGAAGCGTATTTAGAACAGCGCCAAGAGTACGCGAAAACTCACTAGATATCTCTTTCAGATCTGTGCGACAAAGTCCCTCAAATTTCCCATCATTATCGCTACTCGCAATACATTTGGATCCTTTGACGAATTTTTCGCAACGTTTCCCTGCCGAAGTACAACCGTCAGTTGCCTTTGACGGCTCATAAAGCGGCTTGGACAGTTCTGGCCTGAATGCAATAATTATTACTTTTTTGGGAAAAAAATCTGTAATCACATAGAGGAGATAAGTGGTTAGTGCTCTCTGCAGTGGTTTTGGATGTACAGCGTCTATTTTCTACAAAGAAACGAAGGAAAATTCCGCTTCTTTCCCTTCCCCAACTCGCTTGCATGACAAGAGATACGCTGCTGGACTGTGATTGGTCGACTCATGTGCGCGTCGCGGCTGCAGCGTACAGGGGAAACACAGACAAGTTTTCCAGGCTCGGGTGGGGTAGATGACTGCTACCGAAGCCAACGAACTTCAAATTAGTGGTCACCGATGCCATCCAGTGCGGGGAATTCAAAGGAGTAGGCTGTACTTAAGAAGCGCACGCGTGCGGCGCGGCCGCGTAGCGGCGTACATCCTGGTACCCTCCCCCCTCCCCTTTGGATCCCGCTGAGGGACCTCAATAAAGAATTAAATCTCGCCTCTTCTGCTTTAACAGTTCAAGATGAAATAAAGGAAGCAGATGAAAGTGCTAGAGAAGTAGACAATACCCTCTAAACGGTCATGGACAAGGGAGCGGGACCGCGGCGCGGACACTCTGGTTGTCTGCTACGCCGAGGCAGCGGGCCTGCGGCGCAGAGACACGGAGGAAAATCGACACTTTGTGATTTCCCTCTACCTCGGGAGGTGCAGCAGACAACCAGAGTGCCCGCGCCGCGGTCCCGCCCCTTGTCTACGGCCGTTTGGAGTTTACCGTATGTCCAGAAAGAGCAAAAAGTCTTTGCATTCAAAAACCAAAATAAATCTTCAAGACAAATTACTTGGCATTATAGACGCAGGAGACTACAACACGTCTCTTGTCAGCACAGTACTGTGGCGAACATCCAACAGCTATTGTTTTGTTATAAATCATCTGAATAATGGAGGTTATTTATTAGCAATACTCTCAAATTTCCTATAGCGAGTGCAAATGGCAGCGCGTTTCTCGCAGAATTGGGAAGCACGCGCCGCGACCGCGCCGCTCGCGCTGGAATCCTTGCCGCCATAACAGGTTACGCTGTCTCTTGAGAGGGTAGTTCGTTTTCCTAATAGCTAGCATCACCTATTATGAAAAACTATCAAGAAAACCCTGATTCACCTCTGTAGCGGCAATTCCTTCACGAGCGGCGCGGTCGCGACGCGTGCTACCCACGTCTGCGGAAAGCGCACCGCCACCGACGCCCACTGTATGTTGAGTACATTGTCATCAAGGGAAATAAAATACGGAATAGAATGTGACCCACGTTTGCGAATGGTTCCATGGCTGATTCTTTATAGATGACTGTTTTGATGTCGAGATTGTCGTCATACATATAGTTAGCCCAGTCTGCCACCGCTTGCTTTATGTAAGGTACGTAGTCAGCTTCAGTTTTCGGCGGTTTTTTGGGGTCAATACCTCTTATACTAAAACACATAAGATGTTGCTCATTTTGTAGGTGTTTGCATGAACATCGCAGAACTTACACTACATAATTCACTGATTTCTGCCCTACAAAGGCGAGTTCCGGCTTGCTGCCACAACCTGACATGGTTGTCAGAGCCAATCCTTCCAGGTAGCAATCGTAAGTCTGGAAAATGGGATCGTTGCATGCTAAAACACTATCGCAATGCATTGAGAAGTCTCGACTCACTATTTTGAACATGTTTCTTGAACCAGGTAGCTTCTCCCCGTCAGCCTGTACCAAGCCTGTTTGCCCAATAAGTTCCTTCCTGAGTGTGTTATGGCCATCCAGGAAACTTGTGCGAATTACATCAGTGTCCTTCGGATCATTTGTGCAGACTATAACGCGTAATTCTCTTTGAATTGTAAGAGGATGGTTTGGGTTATCTATACTCAGAAATCACGCTAAGACTGATCACTTAATGCATAAGATGAATCACATCTACAGTGGGTGTCGATAGCAACGGCCTTTCAGCGACCTCGAAAAGCACACCGCGCGACCGCGTCGCTCGAGCAGGAATCTTTTCAGGGCAACAAACTCTCTCGATAGTTAGTTAGTTTTTCTATTAGTTAACATCAAATTTAATGAACAACTATTGAGAAAACCAAGATTCGCCACTGCGGCGATAATTCCATGGTGAGCGGCGCGGTCGCGTCGCGTGCTTTCCGAGGCCGCGGAAAGGCCACATTCATCGATGTCCACTGTGTGTTTTTTGTTCTATTCTAATGCTGTTAGGCCAAAAAAACTGCCTCTCCTTGCTGTGCGTACTAGTTACATGATCCAGGCTCACTTGATTGAATTGGGGCATCTTGAGTGCATAAATGCAGTGAACTCTGAACGTCGTAGACAAGGGCGCGGCGCGGGCACTCTGGTCGTCTGCTGCACCGAGCCAGTAGGCCTGTTGGGCAGAGACAGTGAGGAAAACCAACACGTCGTGGTTTTCTGCTGTTTCGGGAGATGCAGCAGACAACCAGAGTGCCCACGCCGCGGCCCCTCCCTTCTCTGCGGCCGTTTAGAGATCGCTGTACAAATCAATAAACAAATCAATAAATAAGTAGGGGGAGAAATACTTCAATCATCTCCACGCAAACCATTTCACAGCTTCCGCAAATCTATGGATTTGTCATTTCTAAGACATTCGTGGGAGTGATGAGCAAGTAGGACCCCAATCGCTCCGCCCACTTCTTGAGTTGGGGGAGCGTATCTGGACGTCCAAGAAGAGCAGAGCGTGCTTTGGATAACCCCGGTTGTCCCCCCATCCGCCGGAACCCAATGACGCACTCGGGGGACAGCTGCGAGGGCACGTGGGGGAACGTCTTTCAATTGTCGGGGATAGGTGCCCCGCGATTTTGGGTCCACCCCCAGGTACAACTGGGGGTGGACCCATTTCCACCTGCATTCCACCCTCACGAATGTTTGAGTTAGTTTAATGAAAAAAGAAAGCCGAACCTGTCACTTGCGAGAATGCCGCGCCAACGCACAGGAACACCTTAAAATCTGTACACTGAGAAACGTGATGTGAACTCCAAATTCGTTTTATTTGAGAAGACACAAATGCTTACCAGTAGAAGGTTGAGCATCGGGCACAGTTGGTGAAGAGATGTTCAGCTGTAATGCATACAGTTTTGTGTGCTTTTATGCTAGTGGCCAGCATACAGATAAGCCATTCCATGCAAAAACTCTGGCGGCGATTACTTATCGTTTACGTGTGAAATTCTATAATATCATTTTCTTAAGCAATAATATGGGAGCCCTAGTGATAGTATTGGACTCGACGTTTTTTTTCCTAATTGTCAAGATGCTCATGCGTTCCATGGACTCGTTCCACCAAAACTTTGCCCTGGAAATGACGGTGAAGCCTTTCCCCAGAAGTAAGGGCCCTAAGATTGTTTAAAATCCTGGCTCTGGCCTATTCATGTGGAGCTAGGATCGCGTCCGTGAGAATCTCTCACTTTATGATTCTTCAGGCATGGTATTATGGAGCCGCCGTTGAGAAGGACACCTCTCTCCTTCAACAACAACGTAAAAGTGTAGATGTCCATTGGCGACAGAGCTGGAAGGCCTCGACTAAGATTACTTCATCCCCATGTACCAAAGAAATATCTTAGGATTCAGCAAGTCGATATTTGAATGTGTGATGAGGTTCAATGTTTTCCCTTTTTCACAACTACCGTGGACGGAAACCTATGCAGTTCGAACACCAACTTCAAAGAATAGTCAGTCTCGAGAATGTAATACATACGACAGGCAAGCGAGACATCACAGGTCTAATAATGGATGGCGCATATTTCTTCAATAAGGGGCTTGGAATATGTAATCATATCATCACTAGGATCATCAACTTTTCTTCAATATGTATTTAAGATATTTGCATGCATTGAATACATTTGAATAAGAATCGATCAATCGGTGTTATTGCATTTTTCATAAAAGTATAAGAATAAACATTTCACGCTATCATATGTTCCACAGCAGGGAACATAAGCGAATTCTCTTACTTTATGAACAGGTGATTCATCCTAGCAATTTCTGGAGCATTATGTGCAGTGGAAGCACTTCCAGAGATGCAGTATATTATTCTGAAGAAGAACAGGCGGGGAAATGAACGTGTTACTCTGGTCTGGATATGACTTCTGGTAGAAAGCCTCACACTGTTACGAAGTCCTGACGTGTTCGGTCGTCACGCGAACAACACCCGACCGTTGGACGTGTAAGGAGGTTAGTCGTCGGTTTCACTGGGGTTCACTAGTGGTTTCGGTGCATGGCCTGCAACTCGAAGCATGTTTAAGGAGGATTTGCCCGAATATTTTCATGAATTGGCTTGACTCTTTCAGGCTCTGACGAAGGCGAAGACGCCGAAACGTCAGCCAATAAACTACTGTTCACTATAACAACCTCGTGTGGCTCATAACATCATAAACAATTGAACGTGACACTGTTTAGCTGAGGGCTTTTGAGATTATGAAGTACTCCCCACGTTTTTCAAACAGGGTTGTTGATCTAGGTTTCCGATACAACAACAAATTGGATTTCTCCGGCCATTACAAAAATCTTTGTAGGAAGGCGTTGCATATCAGGTAGTCAAAAGGCTTTGCCTGAAAGATAAGCACGTACTGTTGAAAGTTTACAAGACATATGTCAGGCCTATAGTGGAATTTGGCTCTGTGGTTTTCTGTCCACATAATAAAAAGGATATGAAACTTCTGGAAAAGGTTCAGAACAATTGTGCTATGAAGATAATCATGAGAAGTGGAGGGATCCACTACTCAAGCATACCACCTGCTGAAGTTAGGAATACCTACTATAAAATTCATACTCTTGAATCGGAAAGGAAGGTGAAGGATGTCTGCACCCTTTCTGAAATGCTATGTAGCATGATGAGAATAAATTTAGCCAACTTCTATAATACATTACCGTCAAGAACAAGAGGTGCCTCGGGGAGAATTTTCCATGAAAGAACGACTTTTAGGCGTGAAAGTTTCACATGCCGAGCAGGATCTGCTTATTTATCTCTAAGATATGGTCTTACCCCCACCACTCGGAAGTTCCTCTCGTTTAGGTTTAGGCGTTGGGTATCTGAAAAAAATTTTGAGCTACGATTGAACCGAAAGGATCGCTTGTTCAACTTGCAATGATATTGTTGACAAGTGTGTGTGCTCTACTCGACATGTGTGTGCTTTACTCGGTGCCTGCAAACGCCACTTCGAAATTAACACCATACATGTCATAAGTCCAAGCAATGTTTTTCATACAGGCGCCAGCTTACTTCTGGAAGCTTTTTCGTTCTGTCTTAAATGTCTCATAATCATTCCAACACTTCAATGACCGAGATAAGCGATCAGCGAATTGAACTTTCTCCAAGTCATAACGTGCCATCGAGGCGCTATTTTTGGGTTTGGAGCAGAAATGGGCGCCGGACAAATGTCAGTCACATTTATGACAAATTAAAGGAGTTTCTATAGAGGCACGTAGGTGTTTTATGAGGCTTGTATTTTGGGCAATAATTCTTATCAGGCCAGCAGACCTCCCAGTGAGCTAGAACAATTTAGGAACAGTGTAGATGTTCTCTGAATCCATGTGCTTAGAAAAAACCTTGGAATATTTGAGCCAAAACAGGAGCGCTTTATTTATGCTATGATCGCATCCAAACTTGTTCTTAGAAGAGAAATAATGACCAAAAAGGTGAGTATCACGTGTTACCGCAGCGGCAATTTTCATACATACTTGCTTAGAAAAGATTTGTTATCTAGAACTTGAGGTAACGCCAGCTACAGTGGGCGTCGATGGCGGTGACCCATCTACGGCCTCGAAAAACACGCGTTGTGGCTGCGCCGCTCGCGATGGAATCGTCGTTGCAGTGGCGAATCAGGGTTTTTTTTCGGTAGTTGTCCATCACATTTGATTTTGACTCGTAAGAAAATTTACTAACTATCAAGAACATCACAAAGTGTGTTGTCTTGGAGGGGATTCCTGCTCAAGCAGCGCGGTCGCGCCGCGTGTTTTTCGAGGCCACAGAAGATCCAACACCATCGGCGCCCACTGCATATGTACATTATGTACACACTTTTATGTAGGTGTGCTCACAAAATCGCACTCTCGAAAAGAACGGCTTACTTCCATTGAATAAACAACTTTCGAGAGAAATCCATCCTCAGCTCTATTTATAGCGGGAGAGTGACTTTGCACGGATTTTGCATGATCATCTCCGCCAAACATTGTTTCGTTGGATTTCTGATCGACAACTTGGTGGCTGATCAGCGCATTTCACATTCGTTTTCGAAAAAAGCATTAATTGTCTCCATCTATCAGTTAGCCATAGGAATATGCTCTTTTTCAAAGGAAAATACTGCCGGAGCCAAGTTATGTCCAGAGAATGCAGGATAACAAGATTTTGGCGCCAAACTTTTTGACAAATGGTGCACGCACGCGGCTCCATGCTGTGGCGCCGCTTTCGGTTTCACTCTATGGTGCCGCAAGACTAGCTTCAAAAAATTTGGCGCCCACTCTATCTGTTCATAAACTCCGTAGTTCCGAAAAAATACTGAATCCTGATTCATCACGTTGCGATCTGCTCCCTTGACATTTGCTTTTTGACTGCGCTAATGATGTTGTTGACCACGGTACAACATCAGATACAATCGATCTAGCGAGCAACAATACCGTTCGGCAAGACGTTGAAGACGACTCTACCAACACGATACGGCAAACCTATATGAAGATATATCATTGAGAGGAGGAGAAGCGCTACACAAAAGGACCTCACCCCTTCCGTTCGTAGTAGTAGAGTGGAGGGGGAGGGGGAGATCTCAGATCCAGAGCTCCTCGAATGGTCGATGAATGATAATCAAGTGATTAATCGTCATATTTCCCTCAACTCGCCTCTTTTACTAATCTCTGGCTCTTGCCTTCCGATTCCTCTAGCTTCCATTATTTTTTTTTTCTCCCCAAAGTCCTAGTCGGATGACGATGCAACACACGAGCGACAAACAATTGTGCTCGTTTATCCATGTGCTTTAGGGAATGGTACTGTGAGGTGCTCTCCCTCCTTGGTTGGTCCAACTTCTGCAGTGGTCCTACCTTCTCGCCAATATATTCATTGCCCCATTCGTCGCATATGTGCAGTGCCACGCAACTCGAATATTTTCTCATCAGAACAATATCGTCTTATGATACCTGGTTACGCTAGTGTGACCGGAGATGAGTAAGTCTTTCAAGGGTCGGTGTTTGAAGGAATACTAGTCGGATTGGCGAACGGGGATCTCTCACTGCTTGATTTATTTTTTGCGCTAAACTGCCACATATGAAGGGAGAGTGTTATTCCATTCATACTCGAATAGGGGAATCGAATTCTTGAGGATAAAGAGTCATTCTTTTCAAGTATGCGAGCGATATTATACTCAACGGATGCGTCCGTTGTCGTACCATGGTTTGTCTTCCATTCTGTATGAGTCCCCAGCAGAGTTCTCTCATGAAAATTGGGTGTTCGCTCCGAAGATGGACCAAAATTTTGCGAGAGGCCGGTTTCTTTTATCACAAGCATTCCATGCGACCTTCTACTACTCTAATCTTGGTGTTCAGATACGGTTGGAATCCGTCTTCCTCGAGTTCTTCTAGTGTGAAGAACTCGTTGTATATAGCATTCAAGCACTTTAACGTCCTTCTAACTTTCTCCTCGGTACGTTTAATCTTAAAAACGTCGTCAGTGTAGCACTTGTACAGCACTATTCCAGAAGTTAGCGATATCCGTTCCATATGATCAAGAAATATTATGGCCATCAATGGGGCAGTCCTGTTCTCCATCGTCGTGGCAACGTCTTTGTTCAACGATTTTCTTACTGAGACAGAAGACATCGCAACTCAGCTTTCAACATCACCCTTACACGATTTGCGTTGAAGCTCGATAGCTGACTTTAGTAGTTTTCCTATAAAGAGATGGCGACATCCACGGCGCTATTATTTTCAAAGTTAGTGTATAGGGACTCGACGTGAAAATGTCCATAACAGGCCATTGACAGTATCCATATTCTCGAAGTCTAGTTAATGAGAACTGTGTAAGTGATGCGAGCAGAAAAGAACGAGCAACGTAAGCGTTTAATTAGTTTGGATTCAAACTATGAGTTCATCGGTCTCTGATGTTTGAGTTGTTTTGTATTTCGCGAAAAGCTACTGCGACCGCCTCTACCGTAGTTTCGTTTCGATCCTTCTGCCATTGGTTCGCTGTGCATGTAACGGCATTCCAACAAATTAGCTGAACGAAATCTGTAATGTGGCTTTTTATTAATTGTGGGTCTCAAAAAGAAAGCAGGGTGAGTAGCGGAGTCCATTCTGCGATGGGAACAAAATTTTGAGAATTCAGTAGCAAGTGGTACGACTCGTGCGCTGATGCGTTACCAGGGGCAAACCGTGAATCCTGGGATTCGTGAACGTTCCCAGGAAGGTTCTGACCTTACCGCTCATCTTGAGTGAGCCAATTTACTAAGAAAAAGATGACAATTTTTCTTGATCTGACTAGAAGTTGTCATCTTAGACTGAGAGAAATTGGTTGGGTAAGTACACCCGTTTTTTACCTAGAGAACACGTCCAGGGCCGGGATGCATCATTGAGACCATCTAGAGAAACGTGTTGACCCCTGTGTTAGCGATGGGTAAATTTGGGCTTGTTCATCCGTTTACACTGGGTAAACCCAATGATGCATGCTGCCCAAGTGTAGTAAGGCAAAAAGTTAGTATTTCCGGGAACATTCATGACGAGGTACGGGCAGAGCAGATCTCGCCCGCTACTAAGTAACAAGGTGCGTAAAAGTGTAATCCAATATATAAAGAGTGATTTGTCCTGTAGATTCATCCTTCGCAATGTGTTCTATAGAGTTCTGCTGGCCAAAAATATTGGGCTGAGGCATAATTTCCTTCTCTGGCAGAAACGAAGCAGCCTTCCACTTTCACATCCATGGAAAGCCTGATTTAGGACGACTTACCTAAAATTAATGTCACTTTTGAATGTCAAAACTATACCCGAACGATATATTATTTATTTCAGATCCACTCGGCCAAGATTACTCTACGGAGTTCATTACCATCACCACGCAAGAAACTATGGAATGTCGTGTTTATCCTAGAATTAGTTAATTTTATTGTGGAACAAAATTACTTTGCGCGGTTTTTATGTGTTGTTTACGAGCCGTTACTCTCTCCTGGGTTACTGAATTCTTGACAACTTTCTTGCTATATCGTTGGATTCTGAAGATGTACAATAGGTAATGCGAAAACATGGCTGGCATGATGTCAGAGAGGAATTATGCAGGATCAGCGGCATTATTCCACAATTCGTTGCTTTCAAGAACTATCTCTCGCAGGTACTACACCTTAACACCTTGAAGTACTCGCTCTGGCCCGTTTTCATGGCTAAATCTTACGTTATCCACAACCACAGTTTAGATCCTTCAGAAGTTAGTAATATGTTATCCCGAAGGCTCATATAGTATTATAATTGTTTCTGACTGCTTTCTGAAGACTAATGTGCGATGAATTTATTGCCTAGCTTTCGTTACTATAATATGATATCTTCTTCGTACCTACGATATGTCAACATACTACATTCACTTTACATCAATCATCATCAACAATTATTGAGTAAACTATCCTATATGCAACTTAATAACACAACAGAGGTTTTCGGCCAACGTTTCGGCTAAATCACCTTCTTCAGGGCCTGAAACGGTTTGGCAGTTTATAGAATCTACGAGATCAAGTGCATTAGCTGGTCACGCCGAAAGTTTGAAGCCTTATCTTTCAATTAAGGGAAAACAGCAAAGACCCGCAAACCTTAGGATATGCCAGTGCTAGTGACAACCGGCTAGTAACGAATGTCAGTGCCAAGTGAGAACAACAACAGAGAACAACAGAGGTTGTTTTCAAGAAAGCAATCTTGGTTCACTGCTCAGGTTATTCACGGCAACTACATTACTGAATGGCACGTGGCTGGCTGGTGGGGGTTTATCGAGCACTTCTTGTTCCTTCTACACAGCCGTCAATCCTTCATCCTATATCTTGGATATGTAACATGGGCAGATTGGCTCACAGAGGAACCCGTGCTGATTTCGGTCTCGACTCTTGCGAAAAATGAATCTCCTCTCATAATGAAAGGGAGCTGGTGACAAGAGCCATTCCAGCAATATATTTTGTGTACTGTTCATTTTTTCTTTCGGAGCACCAGAGATGGCTGCTGTATTGAATAAATAAATAATTAAATAAATAAATAAATAAATAAATAAATAAATAAATAAATAAATAAATGGACTGTATTCAGTACGTCAGGATTTAAAGAAGGTCTAACCTTCACACTCCTAAGAAAAGTACCAGCAAACTCTATCCGACAAGTGAGTGGAGTTCTCTCTTTGAGACAGAAGATCGTTCAGGAAAGACAATGCACTAACTTTCTCCAATGTTGTCTACAATGCGCAGTCGTTTACAACTTCATTCTCGAGAAACGACTACACGAAACATGCGGACTCGCATAGGAAAGCCGACGAGTCCAAGAGGTCGAACAACGCCTTCTGCGAGTAAACAGACGATCTGCTTTCCAAATTGTGATGAGTTCCTAAAACATCTGAAGGGTAGTACCCACGATAGCTCTGGTTTTGTCAGATGATCATCGATGGTGGCTGTAGAAGAGGATTGGGCCAACATTCTCTGAACTTCAGTCAAAACCCAATGTAATCTTAAGACATACATGAACGAAACTCTGAATGGGCCTGTATTTGTTTTCCTATTTCGTTACCTTACAGTCCCGTCTTCATCAGGTACTGTATTTCACCAATTTTGCGTATTCTTCGAACGAGGTGGAGACACGTGAACCTTCGAAACAACGTATACTGTAGTTCTTATCGCACCCAACTAATCACTGATAAGTGTGCACGTTTGTATGTTTGCAGACGCTAAGAACGATCAATGATGAAGGCCACCACGAACGATATTCATTTTTTGACACTGGTTGGGCTACTGATATGACATTTATGACATGAAGCAGTAACATTCCTATCTTGCAAGGGAGGACATTCTGCAAGCGAATTGATAGTCATGTAATCAGTCACCAGTGGCGAGCACGGAATGTAGGCGGGAGTGGGGATGGGGGGGGGAGGGGGCGTGAGAAAAAAATTATGGTCTCCGCCGTTTTGGTGATTATGTTATGGAAAAGTATAGGCGGTTCAGAGAAGAGTCGGTATTGGTGACCAGACTAAAGGACGATTGAAGGTTATGAACAATCAACAACAACAACAAGCATACTTGATATTGATTGAAAACGACCGCGCCTCAGTTCGTGGTCCGTCTACTAGTACCGAATACTGGTTGAATGTCCTATAGCACGATTCTGTAGAAAAACAACAAAGAACACAAGATGAACAGTAGCATCATGAAATAAAGAAAAAAGTTGTCAATGTGCTCGTGAATAAAGCCTTGAGAACCTTCTATGGAAACAAAGCACCTATTCTCTTCTATGGTGTGAAACTGTATCTAAATTATGAGTATTTATTCCAGGTACACTTGGTCAAAAAAGCTCGAATCTGTTCATCAGCATCGTCGTGCTAAAAATCATGAATCGTACTATTAGTCATATACAAAATTAAGTTATTGATTTATTTTGCTACCTTCCATACCTTTTTTCCACTGCATACCGTATTTTACCACCTTTAAGTTTTTTTTGAGCAAGATGACATGTCTTCAAAAACATGTGTACCGTAATCCTTATCGGATCCAACTGAGAAAGAATAAAAGAGGTTTTTTTTGTAATAGCTGATAACGACCAAAGTTCACGAACCACTAATTGCTAGAGATTCTAATTTTTACAGCCGCTACGTGAAAATTCTGAATAGTCGTAGCATGCAACAATTTTCTTCCTTGCGTGCATTGGTCCCTCGCAGGGAGGTTCAAAAACTCGCAAATGGGAGCAACTATATGAATCTGGAGCCTTGCATCAGGAGTTGAAAAGTGCTTTTCGTGATTTTTACAATGGGTAGAACTCTGTTGTTATGTGCACGATACTAACCCATGAGACGGACATCACTGAAGGCATCTGAACCATGTCGATTCTCACTAAAAATCCGAGCATGAATATCCGAGAAGAATATCTGTCCATTACCTATGACTTCCATCCTATTGCATCACTAAGTTAGGTGTGCACTACTGCGAAATCCAAACCTATGCTCCATCTAGAGGGGAGTGTTGCACTCATTTCTCGTAGGCCTGGCAGGAATACACAGAGGTAGAGAAACGTCTCTACCCTGCACATATTTGCCCTTCGTGGAGGAACCAAGCTCCATCTACAGTAATTACAGGTCTAGAAAGGTGACGTTTTCGGGCGAAAAATTGTGTTAAAACAGATGTAACAGTGCGCGAAGCGCTGGTCATCAGTCGGATTATGGGGATTTACTTCTGCATTTCTCTTTCCATGTCGTCTAGAGTCAAATGTTTTGAAACTGTAGCATAGTGAGCATTCATCCTAACTTTCACTGTTCGAATGCTATACTCCGGTTTATGTTCTACGGCTGCCCTCAAAGCTTGACCGTCAAGCAACATTTTTCGATAACAAGCATGGTTGTATTCGAGTTTGAAAGCGTCGTAAGAAAGCTTTGCAAACCAGTAGCTTGATGTCCACTAGAATGATGTTTCCACACTAAAACAATCGCGAGATTACCGGACACCTCGGTTACAGAGTGATCGAGTTTTAAGTCATGAACTATGATCACGAGATGAGTTGGCTGACTTTGGCTTATATCTTGCTCAACACCGACTGAAGATCAGATCGTAGGACGTTCGATGAAATGCATTTTTCTGAGTATTTGTGGAAATGGCTGCTAGAAGGGTTCGGTACTTGTGCTTCAATTAATACGTATGTTAATTTTTTTTCTCTTCTAATCTTAGTCGCGTTTTATGGTTTCCTGTTTGTTCAGGTTTTTTTTGTTTTTTTAGCCCGTTGTAAAACGTATTAAATGAAAATGAAAATGAAAATCACCCGAAAGTCGCGTTGACTCATCATTTGTTCACGACTCTATAGAAAGGCAGTGAAGAGAGCTAAGTCAGAATATCTCAGCAGCGTTCGGAAAAGGAGGAAATGTCCCCTCACAAGGAAACACAAATGCGCTTGAATTTGCTCAGATTTGACAGTAGAAAGAAAATGATTTGTGCATACCGCAAAACGGCAGTCATTCTCGCAACAACCTGATACTAAGTTTGAAGCCTCCTTGCGAACTACTGAGGAAGGGGTCTTTCACCTCGGGGCGCCAAGGAAGCTACACCTTCGTTCTTGCTCATGTCCCGGAACCGGTTGGTCTGAAAACCTAGGAGCCTAAGAAGTGCATCCTCCTCATTTTATATGCATCTCAAACTTTCTATTAATCTGAGTTAGACGGCGTTGTTGTCCGCTCATCAATCATTAGTATTAGCACCACCCTACTCGTTTGTTTTTCATCAATTCATTCATTCATTACATGAGATGAAACTTATGCAATGGAAGACAACAAATAGGGAAAAAGGACCATTTCTACAGAACAACAACTAACCAACTAAAAAACAACGAACCATGAACTATAAAACAGCAATCACCAAAAAGACATGTACGGCATCAAGGAATGAGGCTGTGCTCGAGAAGCTTCATGAATGTGTTGTACACGAGAGGAAATTGATGGTTTTTGCGAATTTTGTCAAATATGGGAACAGTTCTATTAACAAAGAAATAGCGCCTGCAATTTAGACTAGCTCTCCTAAGTCGATTCTTCAGTACAGATAGATGTGTGTACAATAGAGTAGATAGATCGTCAACTCCTTCAGAACTCCTTCGACTTCGGGTTTTGGTCATTTTTCACGTCGTCCTCCCACAGCTTCGTTCACTGAGAAGTGAGAAGGCAAATTTTCCAATGGGTATTTCTTCTGTTGAATCCCAAAAAAGGCGGTATGTAAGACCAAAATCTTGAATACGCGAGCAACCATCGGTTTGAAGAGACGGCATTATCGATCATTTGATATCGGCCCTCATCCCCCCGCCTGAGCAACTCGACCACTTCTGTTGCCCATAACCTGAATATGAGCTCTTAATAAGGACATATTTGGCGTTCCTGGAAAGTTTTAGCTTCATGAAAACGCTAAGCAGCCCTGTTACATTAAGTACAGTAAGCATTAGTATGCTGAAACCTTCGAGACGAAAATTTCCGTGGGTGCTGCCTTTAACAATCGGTATGGATAGCGTGTAACAGATAGACCATTCCTGCAAGTGTGTGAACGCGTCCCAGAGGAAATCCTTGCTGGTAAAGCTCGTTTCGTTCTAGTCTTCAGGGGAGGCTAAGCGATCAGGGTCGGTTATTCTGGCAACCCATCCGCAAGCAACTCAGTATCGCTTGCTCCTTTTTTTGGCTGCGAACTGCCTCTGCACAAAAAAATGTTGTGTCGGAAATATCTTCCTCCGAATTTATCGAATGACAATGTAATCGGTGAAGGTGTACAGTGCGCGTCGATTGCGGTGACTCATCAATGGTCTAAACAAAGACGCCGCGCATCCGCGCCGCACGCGCTGGAATCATTGTCGTGAGCCGTCGGAGTGCTATTTCTTGGCGCTTTTCTTCCCGATTTGGTGATCTCTTCACTTCTTTATTCACTTTTTTATGTTTCCTAAAGGAGAAGTAGCATACTGGTAGCAAACGACATCGATTTTGGCGCGCGCGGCGCGGTTGCGCGGCATTTTTGTCGGGGCCGTGAATGGGTCACCGCCGTCGACGCTCCCTGTAAGTTGATCTGTGCTGTATTTTGAACGCTTTACAATGCTTTATTGATTCAACTATTTCAAACAGAAGGTCTAGCCAAGTATCAGATACGAATGGAACTCCTTGCTGCTTAGTTTGTAGGTGTTGGACAAAGGCCTTCCGAGCATGTGTTGCTACATGATCCACACATTTTACCAGGTCTGTAGATGTATTGCGTGTAGATATTTCCGCTGCAATGATTCAGCATGAACACTACAGAAGTGCATTGTTATAAATTTTCACAGCACAGATTCAGCTAAATCCAGGCTCTGTACCATGAGCCTGTATCTTTAGGGGTGGATTCAAGCAGTTTCTTACCGTGGTTTATAACGACATACGACAACTGTCCCACTGTTGCAGCGTTGAATGCCGCATCCAACTGTGTACGAGTTAGCCCATGCCATCTGGAGTGTTGATGTAGAAAATGGAGAGAGAGGAAAACCACCAAGAAAGTGACCCACCTGCGTAAATTTGATGGGAGCGTTGGCCTTGTTTTCTAGGTACTCACTGTACTGCATCTTATTGTTCACACCATTTGATAGAATCTGGGTCCACCATATTTGCAAAGCCTGAATCGCCCATGTAAAAAAAGCACCACTCGCAAAAAAAATCAGAGGAGCATCTCACATCCTCAACGACTTTGAGGTATGGAGCCGTTGTTGATGGAATCAGTTCCATGTTTTCGCCAGAGTATGGACGTGTCGATAACTCTGAACCGACTGTCGGGCAACTGTTTGCATAAGCCTGTGCTTCCTTCTCAAGCGCCATATCATATCTCTGGAAATTGACTTGAGGGGTTTCTCTGGATGTTGATTCAACTTGCCGAATCTTCAGGAGAACTCACCATGCGATACATATTCATAGCGGTAGGGCAGTTCGGATTCCCTTCTTTTCCATTTCTGACTAGTCCTCGGGCAAGGGTTGACCTGATTAAACAAACGTTGAATTGGTGTGGTGCCAAAGTTTCAAAAGTTTTGCCTATGCAGTGAAAGTTAGCTCTATATTCGAGAAAAGCACGCGACGCGACCGCGCCGCTTGATCAGGAATCCCTTAAAGAACGACGACCAATGGGCTGCTCTTGATAGTTAGTTAGTTTTCCTATTAGCTAACATCAAATGTGATGCTGACTACCGAGAAAACCCAGATTCGCCACTGCAGCGACTATCCCATCGTGAGCGGCGCGGTCGCGCTGCGTGCTTTTCAAGGTGGCGAAAGGGTCACCGCCATCGACGCTCACTGTACATAGTACTTCCTGTCAAGACAAGTCTAACGACAGCCTTGGAAAATACGAAGACTCCTGAGAAAAACGAATTAGAACAGACATATCGTTGCATGCCCTAATCAGCAAATAGGGAGGCGGACTGAAGACGTGCGCCGCAACGCGACCGCGCCGCACGCGTACGCTCCTTGAATCCAGGTTGCTTCTCCATTTCGACGCATTCAATGACGTCGACGGCTACCTTCTTACAGTTCGTTAGCTCCACTAGCTTTCATTTGTCGCACCCGAGCCCAGGGCCGGTAGTAAAGTACCCTATGACGTGAGGTTGAGATGCCATCACGTCGCCATGTGCTCCCGGCATGACGGCATCTCTGCTCCCAACATGCCGGCATCTACCGCAGCATCTAATTCATTCCTATGAAGCGGTCCTTAGATATTGGTAGGATTCATTCCACATCCCGAGGCTTCAGAGCAGGTGGTTGCTCCACTGCTCTTGACCTTGTCAAATCTTGGCCTTTAAGATAAGAGTCGATATCAAATTTTTCTAAATTGTTAGGAGAAGTATTAATAGATTTGCAGGAAATAAATGTGTGCATGTAATTAACATATCAATACCTTCGCATTATCTGTTTTGTCTAAATTTTCATTCCGCCATGCATTCGAAGCGGTTCAAGGATTAGGCGAGGCAACGCATGGAGATGGTGACTGTAGTAGATCCATGGTCATGTGCGCGACTGGGTCCTCTCTTGCCCGCATGGAAAAAATTCAGTATGTCAAGAGCAGTCTTAGAAAAGGGCTGGGGTAGTGTGCACAGCTAGAGCTGCTGGGTGGCGTAGGTATTGTAGGTAGTGTGAAAACGGCCAAGAATGAGCTATCTACATGGTGCGCAGATGTCAGATTTCAATACAGAATCTCAAATGTCACTCATGTCATTCTCTCTCCATGAAGTCACTAATCAAACCCTCGTAATACCTTTCTTGCGGCGGATATGAACGGAAAGGAATTTAATTCTTTCCAGTACAGAAAAAGAGTCCAATTTCAGTAGTGGACAGAGCAAATCCATCTAAAAGAAAGCTTAGGAGAGATGCCGACGTCAATCGTTCTCCCGACCATGACCGAGCTTTTGCGTCGGCACCCTCTCGCCATAGCATGCTCTCTCATCATTTTCTGACTTCCCGCCATGAGCTCAGGTCGTCTTGGGAGCAATAGAGATGCCGGCAGCCGTGAGGTCATTGCTGCCAACGAACTGGCGTCCGACGTGAGGTCACATGGTTAAGAATGCAAAGTTCCCGACATCATTCTCAAAATAATACACCGGCAGTGACCTCACGTCACGGCGGCAGCAGGTGGCTGCCAACATTTAGGACTTTACTACTGGCCCAGAAAACTTGTCCATCCATCACCAGCGGTGTTCGTACTTGTCAGGGCTGCAGCCACGACGCGCACGTAAATCGACCAATCACAGCGCAGCAGCGTAACTCTTGTCACGCAGCCGTTGTCTTTAAAGCAAATGGACAAGGTAAAATGGTCTCGTAATTGAATTTGCTAAAGTCGATCCACCACATTTTGACCATTTTTTTGTGGACGAAAAGTTCTGCTCGAAGAGCAAATGAACGGATCCAGAACTCATATCGTCCATAGTGCTTCCAGACCTAGCCAGACTTAATAAACGATTCTAAACAGTTACATGATAAAGCTAAAGTTAGCTAAAGTTCATTTCCTCATGAACTAGTTCATCAATTTGAGTTGGAACTACTTATCAACCTATTTCTATCGTCTCTGCAGTAAATTCTTCTCCATGTCCTACCTGTAGTCATTATGGAAGGAGATGATCTTGTCTCGAACTTCCTGCGTCATTGCCTCGGAATTCTTCTTTGTTGTTGTAGTAGGCGATGTCCTAGTTGTTTTTGTTGATTTTGTACTCGTTGAAGTAGATGATGTGGTGGTTGTCTTTGTTCGTTTGGGCCGTGTTTTCGTGCTTGACTTCGTCGTTGACGACGTTGTCGTCGTTGTTGTTGTTGTTGTTGTGCTCGATGTTGTGCTTGAGGTTGTGCTTGTCGTCGATGTTGACGAGGCTGGAGCGACAGCTACAAATGACTAATTCGTCACTGTTGCAAGAAAGTAGTAAACTACTGAACAATTTTATAAGATAGCTGCTATACTCCTCGAGGAGTATAGCACCCTGCGCTGCCGTCGTCGCCGACAACGACGCAAGATGCTACAGTCCTCGAGGACTATAGCGGCAGTGTGCAACATAAACAATGTGGAACTCACTTGGAAACTCTTTCTTATCTGTTTTACAGAGTCCCTCAAGGTCACCTGCATCGACACAAATGGCATCTTTGTCAACCTTCTTACAACTTTTCTTACTACATGTGGTGTTTTCCTTCCCGGGATTATAGAGCGGCTTATTCAGTTCTGGCCTAAAAACAATTCTTCTCACTCAGAAGCAACAATGCTCAAATAGACCTCGTGCAGTGAACTCCGAACATTCGTAGACAAGGGGCAGGACCGCGGCGCGGGCACTCTGGTTGTCTGCTGCACGCTGCTGGCAGAGACGGAAGGAGCAAGACCGCGCCGCGGTCCCGGCCCTTGTCTACGACCGTTCGGAGTTCAGTGTAGTACTTAGTGCTTAACAAAATTCAGTTAAGACAGACGAGGAGGGCCTAAAGGGTGCGCCAAGAGTCTCTGGACAAGCATAAATTTTTTTTCTAAAATAGGAAGAAGAGGAATTTGGAAAGAGTAAATATGTAGCATGCTTATTTCTAAAGATTCCTTCTCTGATAGCAGCAAAGCCTTCTGAAAGCGGAGGTGAAAAGCCGGGATAGGCACTCAGAGAGTCTCAGAGAGACTTTCTCCCGTCATTTTTCCATTTCTGCAGGCTGAAGTCCCGAATTCATAAGTGAACTAGAAGAGAAGCTCTACTATACAACCCCTCGAAAATTCCAGAAAACTCAAAAAATACGTGGAATAACGCCAAATTAATCATTAGAATCCCTTTTCGCCGTGGTCGAAATTTTTCACAAAATTGAAGAAATCGCGTTCCATCCGCCAGCTCCTCACGTTGTACTGTGATTCCATCCTGATTTTTGTTACTGACTTACTGCTTCAACCGTCCTGCATACTTCAGCGCTGGTTTATAAATCCAAGAATGGCAAAATTCACGCGTAAGCTGACCATTCGTTTGAGGTAAATTAATCATTCGTTCAACCCACAAAGACTAGCAGCAACCAACGCCTCTCGTAGTTCACAAAAAATTGCCTATGTTTCTGGATTCTGGAAAGCAACGCTTTTTCAGCTACTGCCAGAAATTTGGCACTCCTCTCGAAACTGTCGAGAAATCTTTAGACAGATTCGAATTAAGGCAATTTATACCAGGTGCGTGCGTTTGATGAGCGCGTCCATATGATGGACAGGGCTGACCGCACCGCTGACGCAGCGCAGACGCACGCGTTCACGGTCTTGTGGCGGCCGCGTGTCCTTTTCATTGAGGATTACATGCCGTGTTGAGCAGTATTCATGGAAAATATTCCACAAATGAATGCGTGCGTCTGACTGTAGTGTGTAGTATAAATTGCCTTTTAGACAATGTGAAGTTGTGTGGCTTGGGTAGATCTATCACTCTTGTCTTCCTAATCCCATGCGATACGGGAAGAATCACTATTAAAAATAAATATTATATTCGTTACTAAGCCATAAATAGACGTTGACTTCTACTTCGCTAGTATTATCCTTCGCAGCAATTTGACGAACAATTAGGGTGGGTGCGGGGCACATATCTGAAGAAGGAGGCGCGGCCAAGCTCTGCGATTGGTCAGTTCACGTCACTGGCCAATCGCGCAGCATATCCCCGCCCCCCTCCCCCTTTCAGGTATAACGCGTCACACCCAATAATCATGTTTGTCCAAAGACTTTTGGCCCACCCTTCAGGACTACATAGAATGTTTCAATGAATGGTCGGTTTTCTTCGTTCTTTTCCAAGCTATTCCTAGAAAAAGACCTGCTCATGGCTAGTTGGTCCACGTCTGGTCACAAACAACAAATGATGGGTAAAATAGCCTGAAATGAGGATTTGGAAAGTTCTGTAAAGACATACTTCGCGTTGTAGACGCAAGCAGTTGCCAATTTATTACTATCACTGCACCAGGTTGTCGCGCATCCAACAGCCAGTGTTTTGTGATAGATAATCTGAATAAGACCGTTTTCAGTCAAATAAATTTTATTCAGACAAGGAAAGCTACTCTGAAAACCATCGTTACTCCTTCTCATGATCACAAACCCAGAGATTCCACATCGTTACCGTAGTCAATCACAATACCACAAACTGACAATCTAACTAGTGTAGACACGATATTCTCTCAATTCTCATTCATTGCCACTCTGTTCAAGAGATTGTGCCATTCAGGATTTTTATGCCTAAAGAATCGCCAGGAGACGCTGGTCACAATGATATGCATGATTCCTTACAAAATTGCAGAAAAAGCCGTTTTTGAGCCCCTTCTTTTATGAGATACTAGACGGTATGCCCGGCTTCGCTCGGGTATTTCATTTCTCCCAGCAGTTTAACGCTGAGGACGACAACTGTTAAACCCAACGATCCTTTCATAGTGCTCGTCATTTTGATGATCAGCCCAGGAATCTTTTTCCATTCACATCTGTCAGAAAGTAGGAACAGTTGTTTTGTTGGTAAATTCTTCTGAAATCCTTGCTGTTATCACGTTCAGTGTGTTGGAGAACCCTAGTGAACGTGTTCTTACTTATCACTAAGTGAAGGCAGAAAAGTCGACAGAATCGATAACTCTGTTTTCGTGGAGTGTGATTGTCATATTCGTATTCAGCGTATTGAAGAACCCCAATAGGCATGTCCTCACTGACCCGTGGGCAAAAATAGCGAAAATCAATAAAATCGATAAGTCAATACTTGGTGCAAAACGGTTATCATATTCATGTTCAGCGTATCGAATAACCCCAGTAGACATGTCCCCACCGACCCGTGGGCAAAAATCGCGAAAAATCAATAAAATCGATAAATCAATACTTCATGTGAAACGGTTGTCATATTCGTGTTCAGCGCATTGGATAACCCCAGCAGACATGTCCCAGCGACCCGTGGGCAAAATTCGCGAAAAATCAATAAAATCAATAAATCAATACTTGGTACAAAATGGTTATCATATTCGTGTTCAGCGTATTGGATAACCCCAGTAGACATGTCCTCACCGACCCTTCGGCAAAAATTGCGAAAAATCAATAAAATCGATAAATCAATACTTGGTACAAAATGGTTGTCATATTCGTGTTCAGCGCATTGGATAACCCCCGCAGCCATGTCCTCACCGACCCGTGGGCGAAAATTGCGAAAAATCAATAAAATCGATAATTCAATACTTGGTACAAAATGGTTATCATTTTCGTGTTCAGCGTATTGGATAACCCCAGTAGGCATGTCCCCAGCGACCCCAGGGCGAAAAT
>JARK01001346.1:1189942-1213183 GCA_000688135.1 Ancylostoma ceylanicum | reverse complement strand
AGGACACCATCCCAATTCAGGATCGTTTTCGAGATTTTCATTCTGAAAGAATCTCCAGAAGCTGTTCATTACAATGGTATATGTGATTCCGCGCAAAAATGTCGGAAAAAATGTTTTTAAGCCCAAATCCTGGGGAGACTGTGGGCGGGGCCAATGTGCTTTCTGAGTAGTCCACTCCCGGCGGGTGGGCACCCTCTGAGGAAAGTCGTATATCTCGTGAGAGTTCCTCATCCACTCCCTAACAGAATAGAAAGTTCACTCCATAGCTGACGAACAAGGGAGTCTACGGTGGAAGAAACTCAGTAATTCCGCCTTGGCTCCGCCCACAAGCTCCTCAAAGTTGGGGATCGAGAGCGAGTTTTTCGGCAGTTTTGCATGGAATCACGCATACCATTTTGATGAGCAGCTAGGGGAGCTTCTTCTTAGGCGAAAGTCCCAGAAACGGTTCTGAGGTGAGACAGTGCATTCTAACGAGCATTTGGTCAAAGCGAATTCATGGCAGTTACACTATGATTCTGGACTATATGATTTGCCCAAAACGTGGAAAAGTGGATTCCATGAACGTAGAAATGCATTTCTTGCTACGCCGGCACAAACGAATACCTACAGTGGGCGTCGATGGTGGTGGCCTTTTCGTGGCCTCGAGAAGTACGCGACGCAAACGCGCCGCCGACGATATAATTGTCACCGCAATGGCAAATCTAGGCTTTTTTGATAGCTGTTCATAATATTTAATGTTAACTAACAGGAAAAGTAACTAACTATCAAGGGAATCCCACAGCTCTTAATCTCGGAAAGGATCCCTGCCCGAGCGGCGCGGTCGCGACGCGGGCTTTTTGAGGCCGCGGAAGGGCCATCGCCATCGACACCCACTATAGATGTGAGTCTTAGCGTGATTTCTTAGTATAAATAACCCAAACCCCCTCTCACAATTCAAAATTGGCACTGATGAGTAATTTTATATTTTATAGCACCTGATCGCATTTTTGCATCTTCAATGTAGGTAGTTCCGCGCGAACCACACCTAATTTTACGCCCCCAGTTTACGGTAAGACCTTCCGCTAAGCGGACTGAAGTTTTACTTTCCCATGAATAATATAATAAAAGCATATAGTAACTACAACTTACGTTTGCATACGGCTCTATAGCTTGTTCCTTATAGATGACAGTCTTGGGATCCAGAATGCCGTCGAAGCGATAGTTAGCCCAATTTGTCACCATTGATTCCATTTCATCTGCATATTCAGCATCGGATCCAGGTGCTTGGATGACACCTCTTGTTCTATACCAATGTAGTTGATCATTTCGTATGCATGTCACCAGCGTAACTGTGCTCACATTCCATAGTTCACTGCATTTTTCGATGGAACAAGACTCATGTCTGGTTTCCTTGGACAATTGGGGACAACGGTCATAGCGATTCCTTCCAGTTCACAATCGTACGTCTAAAACATTAACATTCTCAAAAAATACCTGAACTACGTGAAGATTCAGTGAGATTCAGCCTTTCCGCAGCCTTGAAAAGCACGCGACGCGACCGCGCTGCTCGAGCAGGACTCCTCCCCGGAACAACAAACTACGGGATTTTCTCGATAGCTAGCCTGTTTCCTTATTAGCTAGCATCAGATTTGTAGAACAATTGTCGAAAAAAAAAACACAGATTCGCCACTGCGGCGAGGATTCCATTGTGAGCGGCGCGGTCGCGTCGCGTGCTTTTCGAGACCGCGGAAAGGCCACCGCCAACGCACACTGTGTGAATTCTCTAGCGTCGGAGAGTTGCTAGTTGAAATTCTGTGAATTCTTCACAATGTTTATATTTATTTTCTTGTTTATAATTACTTTTTACAAAAAAAAAATGCTTCCACGACTGTTTTCTTCAAATTTGATCACGAAAACGTCAGCTGAAATATTGAAATTCTCCAGAAAAAAAGGCTCAACGTACTACTGCGAACAGATCCTTTGATCCAGGTAGCATAGATCCGTCTTCCTGTTCCACCCCAGGCATTGAAACAATGTCCTGCCTTTCAGCATTATGGGCAGATAGCAATTTTGTGCGAACTACGTCCGTAGCCGGATCGGGATTGTTTGAACAAACTGCAACATATTAGAGTTACGCTGAAACGTTAGCCGTTCAATGAAAGATCAATACAAATCTCGGCCTGTGCTCAAAATAGACCACACAACACGGATTCACTATGCCAAGGTTCAAGGAAAGTCGAACCTTCACTCTGAATGACATCTCTCGAGGCAGCGTGAAATCACGACATATCGGTTCACTCCTTGTCTGTGCCCAGCAGGCCAGCTGCCTCGGTGCAGCAGACAACCAGAGTGCCCGCGCCGCGGTCCCGCCCCTTGTCTACGACAGTTAGAAGTTCAATGTAGCCCGTGATTAGGCCTGCAGATTTTTACCAATTTCCATTGTTGGCTCCAATAGAGAAGAACTAACCTGCTCTTGGACGATGTGGAATAGCACTGTGGATGCACAGGATCACCTACAAATGAATTTACTGAGAAACACTAATTACCAACATCATATAAGTGAAGGGGAAACCGAATAGACTTACCAATAGTAAGGCAAACATTGTGCACACAATGGGTGCTCACTGTTGTACAAAATGCGTGACTCTCCAGTGCTTTTATGCACAGAAATGACGTCCAGATAAGCAGTTCGCTGCAAAAACGGTAATTGTCCTTACTTATCACCTGTTTGAGGGAATCTTTTTTTTTTTTGACATTAATGTCGGAGCCAGGGTGGTCCAGCAATTAAACAAGACAACGAATTAGTGGCGCCAGATCAGTTGACAGCTGGAGCAAACGGCTCCGTTCTAAATATTGTGCACCGAAATGCGTAAACTCCTGCCCATTACTCGAGTCGCCGTATTCGAGTAGTCATCCAATGGATATTGAATTTCCAGTCTTTTTATGGGCAAGTAATATGAATCTGTGTAGAAACAACTGAGGACAGTGCACGAATACCATCATTCTGGAATAAACTATTTGGTGAGGACCAATGGGCTTGTAGTGAGAACAGAGCTGCAACAACTGTTTATTGATCCCAGTTATTGTCCGCCTCAGTTCACACCACGTAGGGTTCCCTGATTTGGACTATGACAGCCGTTGACGACGAATATGGCTGATGCCGGTCTGATGCCGGTTTACGTACTCGTCAGTTCACGCCACGAAGGGTTCCCTGACTTTAGACCACGGCAGTTGGCAATGGCGACGATGACGATGGAGACGTCAAGACAGCCCAGATCTGAGCATCCTGGGCCTTTTATGCAAAAGGTGTTGGCGGAGTTGCTCTAGATGCTCACATCTGCACAATAGATACATACTTCAAAGTAATGACCGCCAGTTGTATCAATACAAATACTATCGATACTATCAAAAGCATGACCTGGCGGCTTACACTTATCAACAAACAACAAAAGTTGTCAGTATATTCGTCAATGGATCTTTGGGAGCCTTCTATTAGAACATGGAACATCCATGAAAAAACCGCCTAGTTTGGGTCGACTTCACCAATAACAACGTCAGGCATAGAATCAACAGTATATCGAAACGATACCTAGCTATCTCAGCTGCTGGGCGAAATGGCCGAGTGGCCGGGGTCCCGGGTTCGAATCCCGCCATCGCCACCGGCCCCGTATTCGGGCGACAGGCCGGCCAAGGAAGATCCTCCATCGCATCGGTATGATCAATGATGTCAAATGGTTTTCAGAAAATGGCTACGGTATCCACGGGAATCGACGGAGTCCGGTTGGTGTGAAAAATATGCGAGGGTCCTCGATGCTTCGCGAACGGCGGCATCGGGGGACAAGAATGCGAGTCGTTAAGGATCACAACGTAGCCAAGACGCGCATTGCGACTATGAACGTCGGCACGTTGACAGGCCGCTCATGGGAATCGGCAGCAGCACTCGAGTGTTGTCGAATTGACCTATGCGCTGCACAAGAAACGAGGCTCTGGGCATGAAGAGTCGCTCACAAAACTATGGTCGGATCCGCTTCGAGCCATGAAAATTAGCACGAAACTTGAGTAATGTCCGGTTAAAGAGTGAAACATCGTGGGAGGTAAGTATTATATTATGGAAGCATGAGCACTATACTCGTCTTTATGCTCTTAACGAACAAAACCGCTTGTCCAAAAACTTTCGCCGCACCCTATGATTCGTTCACGATTTCCATCCGGCGTGACTGCCCACCAATCCTTTGAAAATATGATTATTTTATCCTTCAATCTGATAGAAGTTGTGAAAAAAACTAACATTGCAATCTTTCCGCATTTAACGGCTAGCAATTTCATTCATAATACAATGTGCATTCTCAAAACAAAACAAGCAGCTCCAGGAAAAATTCTCCACTTCAGCTCCTAGTTGCTTGTGTTTTCCGAGAATTAAAATCACATAATTATGTCACCCTTATCATAAAGATAAGAGATCAGCGAACCGAACTCTTCAACAAATTACGTGCAAGGGAGTCTCTATATTTAGCTCAGATTGGAGGCAGGCGCCAGACGAATGCCAAACTATGTATATGCATAGATTGAAAAAGGGTAATACAGATGTTTCGTTGACTCCAGGACTTCGATCAGTGTTTCTTATCGGAGTTATTATTTCATTGTTTCACTGTTGTTATGCATGGTGGTCCATGTAATAAATACAATGCAATTATTTCTCCTAGTCAATTGAAGGCAGCACCCACGGAAAAATTCGTCACACAGATTTAACGCGACCTTGGGTATTTGAGACAGTCAATTATGTCAGAACTCACTGTAAAATAATTCTCGGATGCTACCAATCTGCTGCGTAACAGGACGGTGGCCAAGTTAGGTAGAGTGGAGTAGGCCTGCAAAGTCTATAACGCTGCCTTCATTGTCACCGAATTTCCTGGCACAACTGGATACTCAGTTCACTCCGTTTGTCCACCGGGAGCGGTCGGCTTCGGGACAGTTCTTCGGACACAAGGATCAAGAAGCGAGTTCCCGACGAGAAAACCGACGCAGAACGGGGAAGACTCCAACCGAAAGACTATTGAGTACACGTGGGTTGTATGCTTCCATATTCGGCAGATCGGTTACGTGTAAAAACAGGCTGATTGGGAATGACCAACAGAAGCAAAGAATGGCCGAAGAATCGATGGCTGAAGGAAATTGTAAGATTTTGACGAAACGAAGCAATAGTATTCGACGAAAGCTGGACCACTCTGTTCCTTGGATGCACGAATGGACCTGCTGAGCTCTTCATGAGAAAAACAAGACACATTCTGTGCCATTACGATGAAGAGAAATGAATAAAGAATAAAGAACTGGATACTCGACTAATTCTGCAGCTTTTGTGATCGAGAAAAAGCACAAAGAAAAAAGGTACAGAAGGAAAGGAAGTAGAATGAAAGGAAATCGCTCTATAGGCACGAAGTGGATAAAGGATAAAGTGATCGGCGTTAATCAATCCTGTTTGTAGATTATGTCACGCATACGACTTCATCAGAGCATCGTAGAGGCATTGAATAAGTATGTGCCCTACAAAGTGATTTGCAAAGAGCACCCAAAGAACCGAGTCAGTTCTTCATCTTCCCAGACTCCTCTGATATCAATCGATGTACAGACTCCGAATGGATGGATGGCTTGTTTGGCTATGGGCGCGATCGAACCATGGACCGTGTGGCGTGCGCAGCGAGCCTCTTACGACTGCGCCAAACGCACACTACAGAGACATACTCCGTGGAAAAAAAAACAGGAAGGAAATCACTACAGCGAAATAGCGTGAAAAGAAAAAAACTAAATTTTGGAAAGAGCAAACCTTATCTTTGGAAAAATGACTAGCTGCGGCAGAAAACAGCTGATTCGTATCCCGCTACAACTCGTCCGGGAATATCCGAATACCCTGTCTCATTTGCTATAGATTCCGAATGCAGATGTCTTCGGGAATGTTATTTGCGTAGAATTACTGGGACTATCGTTCAGACTTCCAAACATTCAAAATAGTACAATATCTGTTATCAATCCCGTGATCTCAATTAAGGATGTTCCTGGCCTCGCAATTTCTCAACAAGCGATGTAACGCGATCACAATCATGAAAACGGTGCGATCGAAGGCCGAGTGCGTACGAGTCGCACGGGCATGGAAACAAAGTTGCAAAGGAATCTACGGTCAGATTTGCAAGGCAGTGGCCACGCTGGCATTTGGTCTATGGTATGAACCTTTGCTGCACGCGTTATATACGGGTTACTGGATTACTGGAACAAACCACAGCTGCTTGGAACGGTTTATCGACCACTTCAAAACATTCCAGGTATATGGTTGGAATCAGCGTATCGAACTGGACCAAAATCAAATGACAGTTCAGCATCGAAAATAAGGTGAGACCCTATCGTTGAGGCCCCACATAGACGTTGTCGTCGCGACCGTTATGGAAGAATGATGATTTTGATCTAGATATTCTGATTCGTGAAGTTTTATTGTAGTTAGCATGTTGTGTTTTCCTATTTTGTGAAGTGATTTTTTTGTAGATGATCTTGCTTAGTTTTATTGATCTTCATTTTCTTGATCGTCATTTTTGATCTCCGGTTTTTGACGGGAAACGCGCCATATAAGATGGCGCGCACGAAACTATCTTAGCCTTTTTTTGATACGATTAGTCTTCTCTTCACTAGCCTCATTCTTTTGCCTTAAAGGCAGCACCCACGGAAATTTTTGTGTTAGAAATTTCCCTGAATTTCGTGGTTATCAGGGACGATGAACTCATAGGCAGTGATGAAACAGCGTGAAACACGCCGGAAGACGAGAAATGAAGGCGCTGCTTCCCATGCGTCCAAAACGCGGACGAGTTTTCCGCTGAGGGTATACGCGCGTACCGTCGCGAATTCTTGTGGACGGTGCGTATTCCATACCTTACACTGCACAATATTCCTTATACAACATGATGCAGTAGGCTAGACCACTCGTAGCATGCCAAATCAGTAGCGTTAACTGGCGTGGCGGACGCCAAAACGGCCACGCTCGGCTCTGTGTCCACGGCAGTATCTCCATAGATAGGCCGCTTTTTTCTGTGGTCAAGTTACCATTGTGATCGTCTGGTAGCCTACCACACCGAGAACGACTTACCTCGAAAATGAGGATTTCCGTTGATGCTGCCTTTAATACTTACGTGGTTTGGCGCGTTGACTGTGCCTTTTTGTTTAATTCCGATAAACTTATTCTATCTACCCGTGTAGTCATTGCCGTGGCCTACTGGTAAGCACCAGTAGTACTTTAACTTTATTCTCTCTAGAAATCCGGTACTCCGTCCATCCCTAACAAATTTCGAACAACTGCTCCCATCCCAACACACTGATAACGTAAATTGTGTAATAAGATATGAGGAGTTGTAGCTGACGTTATGGATTCTAATGTGGACTTTATATGCACTATAAATCTGCAGTTTACATCTGTGGAACGATCCACATACGTAACGAAGAGATTGTCTTGCTTGTTCTTAGGGGCTATTCGCAGAAGGCGTTGTTCGATCTCTCGACATCTGTGGCACCCCTATTCTACGCGGCGGTACCCTCTCATCTTTCTCAACGGCTATCTAGGCTCTGACAAAGGCGACGACGTCGAAACAAAGAACTGTAACAATCTTGGTCCACTGCCGAAGTTATTCAAGACAATCATATAAAGTTCGAATCAGAATCCAGAACGTCAGCTGATGTCTTGCCTCCATTCATACGGTTGCTTTCCTTCCTTCTCAGGGTGCCTTTCTCTTTATAACTGCTCCTAAAAGGAACCAAACTGGCATAAACTCCCTCTCTCATTTCTTTCGCTAAGTGGCTGCACGTCTGACGCACCGACGTGATCTCGTAGTCACCTGATCCATGCGTTGTGTGGTTAAAAGAACCGCTTCACAATTGCCAATTAGATCTGCTGCGATGTAGTCTCGCTACAATTGTGGCATGTGTTGTCGCATATAGGGCAATTTATACCAGATGCGACTATCAGGCGCACGCATCCATTTGCGAAAGATTTTCGATTAAGACCGGCATGAAATTCTCAATGAAAAGAAAGCGCGGCCATCGCGAGGTCGTAAACGCGTGCGACTGCGATGCGACAAGTCCTGCCCTTCATTATATCGACGAGCGCCTAAGCGCATGTATCTCGTATGAATTAGCCTTATAGCACTTTGCATCGCCGTCGCCTGGGAGGCTCCATTTTGATACGTACTGGTTATGGGCGGTCCGATATCGGTTACAGCTCGTGTTGGGGAAGCCGGAATTACTATTCTGTTGTTTTGAATGAGAACAAAGTGTTGCTCAAAGCAGCATATCACAGATCTTTTTTGTGAACACATAGCATAAAGTAGGCTTTCACAGTTTTTAGTTGCTTCCAACACAAGCTGGTCGTATCACTCAACTGTAATGAGTGAGTCACCCTATGGGAGATTTTGTACTTGATGCGCACGTTTGGCGCGCGTGCGTTTATATGATGAAGAATAGCGATAGTTGCACCGCAGACGCAGTTCAGACGACGCTTTTCAGGCCTTGTGGCAACTGCGCGTTCTTTCCATTGAGCATGTACATGCCGCGTTGACCTGTTTTCTTGAGATGGATGAGGGCGTCTGACGCGCGGCTGACGCACGCACCTAATACGAGCTGCGTTCGCAGAGAATAATCTCACGAACATTATCTTTCGAGTGACCAATCATGAAGCTTTTGTCGGCAGTGTGGACGCTTTGATATTATTATTGGTGGCACAGAGTAATCGACTCCCTCAGTGATCCCTATATTTTCAGGAAATCGGAGCGATGATTCAAAATCCGAGCAAAGCCAGTCGACAAAAGAAACATCCTCGAAAACAGAGAGGTTCAGCCACAGGCAAGAAACTCTCCAGTTTAGCTCCAAAAACGTTATGCTACGGCACTCTGTACACTATCTCAAACATTCCACCTACCCTCTAGTTGCATTACAATGTCATTACCATCACCCCACCCGGCAAATGCGGTATGATGCTGTTGCAACTAGTGTCGCATTTAGCTCTTCAAAAAAATATATACCAAGGAATGAGACGCGGTTATGGCCATATGACTCGCTCTCTACCCCTTCTGAGCCTAGTGGACACCAATCACTGTATCATGCATAAAAATGAAAGAACAAAGCAGCGCTGAAGTTTTCTGTCATCTTCGTCTTTTCGTACTTCTTGACTTGTGTTGACATACAAAAAGAATTCTCCGCTCACTGAAGTGGATACTATCTGTTACAGCTGTCATCATTGCAATATGCCTGTGCGCCTGATATTTCGGCCACCACCCAACCTCAAAGAGATACTAATATGTCACGGGTGCATGAAAACATATGCGACGAAGAGGACTACAATTACTGAGTAGTGTATTTGCCACTTGAGCAGTGCCGTATCATGACTTATAATAACGGGCTTACTCTGTATGTGTGATTGATGAAACAGAATTCCCTGAATGGTCAGCGATGGTGTCAATGCAGATCACTGATCGTGATTATAAAAGGGAGAAGACGGGTATAGTGGGTTCAAAGAAAGATGAGAAGCTCAAATGGATGAGGACCGGCAGGGCAATAGGTCCAGCGCTGTGGTAAGGTTGCGCCGTCGCCCAATGTGGTGGAGATGGGTCCACTGCCGTGATAAGAGTGCGCCGGCGCCCAAAGTGGGAAGAGAGGCGATCTTCCTGCATCAGATTGTCCATACTTTCAAAAGTGTACGAACGTCAAGAGACGGCTCCAGCGGTGGAATAAGCGGGCGCCGGCGTCGGAAGGTGGGAAAGCACCTGGAGACGGGTCCACTGGCGTGACAAAGGTGCGCCGGCGTCGAAAAGTGGGGAAACCTCGGGTCAGCTGATGGAACAAGGGCGCTCCAGTACACAGTGATGAGAAAATGCTATGCGGTTGGTCCAAAATTGCTCCAGCGCTTTGCTGGCGTTTGTTGACAGTGGAACGACAGAAAATGCTAGAGCACAGCAGTCGGAAGCATACCATCCGCGTTGAGGAGAGGGGATAAACAAAGAAGGGTAAACCATTTTTGTGATAATCCAAGGTGAACCGGTAGCATCTTAGGATCAATACGAAGAAAGTATGCGAGGAAAAGTCATGCGAGCGAAGCGGACATTGGGAAAAGTTTGGAAGTCCGGCGTTAGCCGGACGGCGAGACTAGTATCTGGTAAAGTGTAATGGATTTGGTCAGCAGTGCCTTGTAGAAAGTGGACGATCGCTGAGAAAGCGGATCGGTTAACACCGTCGAGCGTTCCGTCGCCGCAAGCTTACCCAAAAACAGTCTCTCCAGGCACCGCATGTCGGTACACTCGATCAAAATCATTGAAGATTGAGAAATCAATCAAAATCAGCCGGAGATTAACAACAGCGTCGAAGCACAGCACAGCAAGGATTGCTTGATATTACTGTTCGAACAGCCCACAGGTAATTGTGGGAGTAGTCTTATTAATATCCGTCCACTGCTCTCGTACGATATCTGGGACTGCACAAGTGTGTTCTCACCCATTTTTTCTGCTCTGTACTCGTGATCAGTTGGTCACACATGCTCACAGTCGTTGAATTAACAACCCCCTTTCGGGACGCTAGGAAGTGGGGTGGGGCAGCCACTTGAGGTTTGAGCAGAAGTTTCAACTAAAGAAGTCCTCAGAAAATTCACAAAAGAGCAAAACAAATCAACATGTAAATTTACTTCCCGATGCATTAATATTTCCAGCCGTCTGTTTTTTGTCGATGCACTTCTCACATTCATACGAACCTGCCATGACCAGTCACTCCCAGCTTTGCGCCGGAAAGTCGTTCAAATAAATAGTCCCTCAAATACCTCAGAGGAAGTAGTGGTTGTCGATTGAGACATAAATGAGAACGAGGACGAGAGTTGGCAGCAAAATACGATCATGTGAGAATAAGCACAAATGAGCGCTGGAGCTACTTTCAGGAAACATCGGACTGCCTGCGTAGGACTACCACTACTCCAGACACTTCCATGTGCTAGCGAACCCCGCGAACGAACGCGTCGCAGCTCATAGGCCACCACGGCGGACGCGAACGAACACGACGCAGCCGACGGGTCACCGTGGCAGACGCGAACGAGCGTGTCGCAGCGGTCGGAGCCCACTGCACGACGATACGAGTTGATGGGGTGTTATTCTGCTCCGTATAATGCACAGCGTGAACTGTAAACAATGTCTCACCCGTAGGCTGCGAGACCGCCAGCGGAGCGTCATTCATCCATTAAAGACGATGGCGAAGCCACTATCGCATCCATGGCGGAGTGTCATAGGTTGAGCGTCCCAGAACGAAAGCGTGTTTGAGTCCCTAAAAATCGGCCAGCCGTCTCACAGTCTGCGCATCAGGGCTATCATTGTCTATTAGTGCCGCAGCGTCATGACCACCCTATCCCTGCTGTTTTCGGGCTTACGGCGCTTTGTTAAAGAGATATATTAAAGTTTGAGGAAGACGCTGAGCACCGAAAGCTTATTGGATTTATAATGAACTACTAAATAATACAAAAGTTCTCATCTCAAGCTGATACGAAAAATCATTGCCGCTGGTTAAACCTGTGGCCTCACAAGCTTGACAGATCGAGGTGCGAGGCCCCTCCTACTATCTTGGATTTGGATTTTTTTAACTGTTCGTAGCGAGAATAGTGGTTTACGTGAAACGTCATCCAGGCGATTGAGACTGAGAGATTGAGATGGCCGGTGATTCATCACGAATGATCTGCATGGTTTTTGATATGGTAAGAAGCGTCCGTCACATACATTGAAAGCGGATTACTGGCCAAAACCACAATCGGTTTGTTCCTCAGAGAACGGTTTATTGGCCATATCGGAGCACTCGACGTATACCATTGGGATCAGTTTCGGAATCGAAAATTCCAAGCAAGAGCATGTGACGGGCGGCTGGAATGCGCTAATCAGAGTTACGTGGCCACGCCCCTTCTTCTTCCATGATGATACACACCTGCCGCTATAATGTACAGTGAGGGGCGGTACAGTACAACGTTTGCTTTCTCTCAGAGTGCTTAGGTGAACTGAAGGCTGTTGGTTGAGTATGTAAATTTCAGCTGTTGTCTTCACGGTGTTCCTTGCGTTAAGGCGGATCCATTGCAGGCGACAAGAAATCTAAGCGACAGAAGGGTACGTTATGCTACTGGTCTCCATGCCGATTTGCACTGATGAATTAGCTTTGATGAGAAAAAAACCTTCAATTACTATTCTATCACACAACATCGATTAACCTTTTCTGCGCGCGACTGCTCTGACTGGCCTCTGGTTGCAGAGCAGTAAGCATAACGGGAAAATGGGCGTGGCTACAGCTTTGTGATAGGACCACCAGCACCATTCCCGTTTTTTTTTCAATATCGACTCATCCATCGTTCACTTATCTTTACATGACAAGCCAAACAGAAGAATGCATAGTATTATATATCAAACGGCAGAAAGGCCGTTGGAACAGACCAATCGTAGAGTAGTGACAACGCCCCGCATTCCTTTACAATACACCGCACTCCACGCTTCTATATACAACAGTTAGCGCGTTGAAAAACATGATTATGGTGACCTGGCATTTCACATAACCATAAATAGATGTGCTTATTATAAGGGTTGTATCATCATGAGGGAAGAAGGGGCGCAACAGGGCATATTCGGACCGCCCGCCACGCCCACCTGTTAGACTCGTACAGCGCTAAGCGCAAATAGGCCATGTATTATGAGATTGACGCCGTTCGAGTTCAAACAGGTGGGCGTGACGGGCGGCCCAAATGCGCCAAACAGAGTCGCCCGATTACGCCCCTTCTTCCCTCACGATGATACACACCCTTACAAGGGAAATGTGCGGTGTCGCTCCATGTTCCCCAACCTGGGACTCACGTTCCAATTTGTCCACATAAACACGGAGCCGTGGGCGCGTGTGGCGCAGTGGTAAGAGGCTCGCTGCGTACGCACACGGTCGATGGTTCGATCCCGCGCCCATGGCCAACCAAGCCATCCATCCCCCCGGGGTCGGTAAATTGGTACCAGAGGAGTCTGGGAAGATGAAGCACTGACTTGGTTCATCGGATGCCCCCCGCAAGTCACTGTACAGGGCACATACGCATTCAACGCCTCTACGATTTCTCAGATGGCGACGAATGCGTGGCGCATCCCTCGTGACGGGATTGATCAACGCCGACCACTTTATCCTTTATCCTTTAAACACGGAGCCGTAGCTGTCAGGGGTGGGTGGAGGGGGCACGAAACAGCGCTTCGAATGCAATGCGGCTAGCTCCGGGCAGAGAACGAGAGGATCTGGACCAATCGCAGGGCGCGACAGACAGCTAGAGTGCCACTAGAAGAGCCGCGTATGAGCCCTGTTTTTAGTATGAGTTACCCATACTCTTGGTCACAAAGATTTTTCTATTTTTCAGTGCATCTCACCGTTTACCGAGTGTCTACTCCCGAACTCACAAGAAAGTGTTGCTCTACGCCTTCCTAAAAATCAGGAAAGTATGATTTCAGAGGAAATTTTCCCATAAAAGAAAATAATTTACCACCTATATTCGAGACCACCGCAACGACTGGCTCTTTCCTGTATACAGCCGCGTGCGGTCGCGTCGCGGCCACATGGGCCCAAAGTCAAGCCAGAAAATCGATGGCCCCGCACATCTAGTGTAGGTCTTATCTCAGATTTCGCATATTGTAGAGCTCACAAAAGCCATCGTGGAACAACCACCCAGAAGTGAATTGGGCCAGCCAGTCTTCACAACAACAAGCGACCCACTTCTACATTACATCGGAATTATGACGCCAGCAGAAGCAGAAGAAGTATCATATTGTCCTGCAATGAAAACGATAATTATTGATCGAAAATCTTACAGGCGGTACCCCGTCCCACTTCGTTTCGACTCTATCATCAGACAAAACTGTCGCTATCCGAGATGCGTGAAGCACTTCGAACCGGTTCACCAGACGCCATTTCTCCGGTACTTCCGCTTTGTGTGATCTACCGTTGCAGCGAGGGCCAAATACGGTATGAGCGTCAACCGACCAATAGCATGCGAGCAGTGTTGATTGGCCAGAGTGACAAACTTATTGCAGGCATTACAAGATCATCCAATTCGAATCAAATTCGCAACGCTTCTACACAGTGGACGTGCCAAATATTGTTCAACCTTGTTTTCTCACGATTGGTGGGCTGGTACGCTTCTACAGGTATGGCCACGCCTTCTCGCCTTTCCTTATTGATCAATATTGATCGAAATTGACCCTTCAGAATTTTCAGCAATTTCTCCCTCTCAAACTGCTACAATGAAAGAGGCGAACTACAGGTGGACGTGTTTCCTTGCAGATGAAAAGCACAATAGAAATTTCGATCAATACAACGCAATAAATACGTTACTTCACTCCAATCAATAAAAATTATGCGGTTAAGTATGAACGGTTAACAAAGTTAACAACGTCGCTATTAATGTTGCTACTTTATTTAATGAAATATGAACTGTACAATGTAGAAGAGACGATTAATCACAATTCTTATATGACGTACAACATGCCAGCAACAATCAGTGCTCAGTGCGACCATAGCCACGCCCACTAAGATGAAAACGCCGGGGAACTGCAGCAGGAACACAGCTTGAACATCGTTACATTGGTGTGGAGCGTTACACCTGAAAACGGCAGCGCGGCTGAGCTTTGCGAATGGTCAATTCATCCAATCAGCCAATCACAGAGTCAGACCGCTCCGCCCATTTCAGGTATACCGCCCTATATACACCCCCATTATATACCTCGAAGTAAAGCTTATTTCTAGAGCGCGCCCGTCTCCCACCTCTCGTGGTTCCATGCTCCCCCCAAATGCTGCTAAAGCTTACCTCATTCCAGCAGCAGTTGAGGGTAGGATAGCAGCGAGCTGGAATGAAGACTACGCCCAAACAAAGCCTTTGACCTCGGCACGGTGTTCCAGCCTCGGCCCTGAGCCAACTAACGGGTGTGTATCATCGTGGGAGAAGAAGAGGCGTAACCAGGCGACTCTGACTGGCACATTCGGGCCGCCCGTCACGCCCACCTGTTTAACTCGTACGGCGCGAAGCACAAATAAACCATGATTGATTGACCGTGATTGACGCCGTTCGAGTTCAGTCCCTTTTCCCCTCACAATGATAAACACCCCTAACTACCAGTGTAGGAGCGCCAAACAAATCATACCCACCTCCAACCTATCCAGGAAGCCTTGGAGGACCGAAACAATAAAATTAGGACCAATTTGATAGCGAAAGTCTTTCAGTGGGTGGACTATTGACATTGTGTTACAGCAAGGTAGTCAAAAAGCAATAAAAGAAACATACCATGAGCCATTAGTAAGTAATCTTGCACAAGATCAAGGGAATTAAAGATCACAGCGGGAGATACTGTAGAACTGTAAGTAAAACAATGGTGGTTATAAACATTAAAATATTATGCAGCCTAACGCTAAAAGAACTTAACATAGTGGCGTTCGCGTTGTTTCAAGTAGAACACGCAAAAGGTGCAAAAAAAACTGTAATGAGCGCAGAATTCGTAAAAAATGACAGAAGACGTACAACTCAAGCGGTAGTTTACTTACTGTAAGAAGCGAAGTAGCAATGATTAACTACACATTACGGGCTCTTAGCACCTGTTTTGGAGACTGAACCTGACTCTTCGTTGAGATGCTGGACGTCCTTTTTCTTGCAGCAGCAACCTTTTCGCCACTCTTTGGCAAGGACGATCGCCTCTTACGACCAGGTGATAGGCCATCGCTTTCAATCGATGAACTAGACAACCGTTTTCTAGTATTGGAAGGCGTGTGCGTTAGCTCCTTCAGAGGTTGACGGCTCTTAGGAGTGGCGAGCAGCGTCGCCTTGCTCTCTGCAGACTTCCTCTTCTCTGATGAGTGACGCTGACGATGAGCAGACCGTTTCGGATCCACTCTCGGGCTGCCCCATTCGCCCAGAAGAGCCTCCGCCACTGAGGTGTTTGCTTTGTCCGTCTAAATATAGACAGGAAGTTTGTCAAATGAAATACAACAAAGGTTCAATGTCAGGAATTTCCATCATTTTTAACCAAATGAAGTGTAAAAACCTTTCAACGAAACGAATCATGAGCAAAATTTCAAAAGAAGTAATTCAGCATGGTGGTGGTAACTAATAATGCCCATTAGCCGCTGTTTAAGCTAGTGGTGGGTCAGAGCGCTGAATATGTAGTTACCGCCAGTTACTAGTTTTGATTTCAACAGTTATGGTAAACCAATCAAGTACAAGAAGGAAATCTTAAATTGAATCACAAGGAAACACATCCCTGTAACGGGATTCATGAACGTCCCAGAAACGCTTGAAGCTTCCCACTCATCCAGAGTAGACGAGCTTCTCGAACAAAATATGAACTATCTAGTCTTAATCGCTACCTCCATTGTGACAATGTTGATTGATGTAAGGGGCCTCGTTCATTTTAAAAGGGCGGGTAGGCCACTACCTTCACTACCTATTCAAGAACCCTCCACTGAATCGCTACTTCTTCGTTGTTTGTCTTATAACACTTTTCGGGTACTCCTTTCAGAGTGACTTTTTTTTCATTTGTTAATCTATTTGCTTCTATCTGTACTGTTTGCATTGCGTAGCTTTTTCTGCTCATGTTTTTCTACAGTTTTTTGCTCAATTATCTTATCGGATAGATAAGAAAAATAGGCTTAATTCGAAACACCACTACCCCGAAAGTCGAAAGTCATCCAAAATTAGAACAATGTAGTCAGCCCTACCAAAGCCTATCATGGTAAAAATATTTACCCATAGACAACCGCGCCCTTTTTCGAGCACTTCCCTGTTTCTAAAGTTCTGGCTCCTCTCTCCGCTTCGATATTTTCATGAAAACTTCAGTACAGATTTGACAATCGTGATGACCTAGATGTGTTACTATGTAACCATCTAAGAAAGCCACTGACACCATCAAGACTCAATGATCTCTCAAACTAAACCAAACGAAAAAATGATCGGTGAGCCGCGCGGTCGTCAATGAGTTAATTTATCGCTATTTCTACAAAAAAAAAAACAAGTTTGTGACATCCCTATGAGAAACCCAATCCCAAAAACAAGAAATTCCTTGCAGAAGCCAGTTCAGGCGACGATCCTACTAATAAGCTTCAAAGGAAGCAGTAATATTCTGGTAGCACTACAAAAAGACTTTCTCATAATCAATGCAACGAACAACGTTACACCTAATGAGTTACTAAAGATCAGACACCAAAACATGACATAAACGAGACCTCAAGATTAATATTGGAAAATAAATATGAATATGTTAAATAAAATAGCTTAATATGAACCTACTACTGATTCTGTGGATTCATTGATCCCTTCCTCCAAAAACTCCGCGATTTCGTGTCGATCGCTTTCGTACAGGGGACTGACATTTTTCAGAGATCTTCGTCGACCTTTGGGTTTTTCCTCTTCGTGCAGGTCGGAGGTGTCCACAGTCTGGAGAAAAACAACTGATATCATGGCTTCGTAGTGATAAATAACAATCAGATGAATATTAATGAAGTACATTGTGACTGCTAATCACAAAGTACTTAAAGTGCTCGAAAAAAAAACGGCATTATTTCGCTTTTGGCCATTGTATGAAATGAACTTTCCACTTAAAGTTTCTGAACACCTTGCGATCCACCGTATTCTGCAGAAACGGTTGACAGAACAGAATGAGATCGGCGTAACAAATAATTCCACAATGCAAAGCATGCGGAAAAAGTTCCCGAGAGCCCAAAAACAAAAAAAGAAGATCTTATTTCTCATGGGAAAGGGCAGCAAAAAGAAAAAAAAACCCTGGCAGAAAGAAAAAATCAGTTACAGTTCATCAACGAGACAGTGTTCCGAAATAAAGATAATAGCAGCAAATTTAGGGTATTAGCAACAAAAAAAGAAAAAGTTAAGCTAATTCTTCTAAATCATAGCAAACAAAAGTAACATCAAGTAAGTAACGTTACCCGGTAAAATAAAAAAAAACTGGTTAAATTGACTACCTCAAAAGTCAAGTTGAAGTCCTCAGCGCTCTCAATTTGTGCGGCAATCATACTCATCTCAGCCACATCGTCATCGTCCATTTCAGGCGACTTATTCGTCTGATCCTCTTCTTCACGATGTGGTTCTGCTTGAACGCCTTCTTCATGTTGTTCATCCTCGTCTCCATGCTCCAGCTCCTCCTCTAGGTGTTCATCAACAGCAGGGTCGCTCATCTGAAAAGAGGAAGCATTTGGAACAAGTATATGTCATAAAAGGCGAACAGTCTACTGCTAGACAATGATACAACGAGAATTCTCGGGATTAACTCGATTGTAACCAATAATGTCCACTAGAAGCTATATTTATACGAACAGAGCTGGCAGATCTCTCTCTCTATTGCGGTTGAATTCATCAAATCTAGAAAAATTTAAATTCTGCGAATCTCAGAACAAGGACATCAACAATAGTGGGATGGAATTTGACAATGAACAAACAAGAGATGCAAATAACTTCGAGTAGATCGACAAATAACAGTGGTAATGATGGTAACAAAGCAAGAAACACTTTCTACGCATGCAAGATTCAAAACACTGCTTAGTCATGCCAGGCTTAAGGCCAAAACAACGAGTTTATTCAGGAATTCAAAATCAATACTCTCCCGCCAACCGCACAGATTGCGAACGGGGCGAAGTCAGCGATTTGGAGCGCGTTATTTTCCGGATAACGAATTCTCGAACTTCTAGGAAATCCCGAATTTTCAAGGATTCGAATTTTAGAATTTCCGTGAATCACGGAATTTGCGGATATTCAAACTTTCGAATTTTTAAACCTACCGAAATTCCGGATATTCGAATTTTTTAAAGTTTTATGAAGCCCCGAATTTTCGAGTATTCGAATTCTCGGATATTGTGGCACCGCCAAAATTTCGAATATTCGAACTTTCGAATACAAGGGGAGCCGTCGAATTTCCGAATATTCGAATTTTCCGGGACCCTTCAATTTTTAAATATTAGAATTCTCGAATATTCGAACATTCGAATAAATATTCGAATTTCATTCAACTCGGTCAAAACTCCACTACGTCACCCAGAGCAAGGTATGTTCAAAAATTTCTCGTGCCTTTTTTTTTTTGGTGAGAGGAGAGGGGTGGGGAGGGGTTCCAGAAGAATTCGCTTATTTCTCGAACGGAATTCGCGTAAAGTCTAGCAGATTACGCCTATTCCTGGAGATTTCCTAGTATTTTTCAAAACGAAATCGGGAAATATTTCGGAAAAAATGAGCGAAATCTGCTCGGAAGCACATGTGCTCTGCTGGAGCTTTTTCACGTGAGTAAATAATGGCAAAAATTGAGTCAAACGTAGCGAAATAATCATGTAGGAATGATCCAAACCTTTCTGCGGAAGATCTACAACCGTTGCTCCACGTTTCTTGTCCTGCGGTAGGCCTGCTACTTCTCGAGGCTGCGGTTCTGATGTGGTAGGATGCTGTGGCTCGGATTCGGCAGGTTTTTTGATGACTTCTTTCGATTCCTCATTGACTGTGACGGGAGCAGGAATGGGTTCGACAGCTGCTGGTTGTTGAGGTGTTATAGAGATAGGTTGTGGAGTTATTTTCAGTGGTTCCATAGTTGTAGGAAGAACGCGGCCAGCTCTCAAATCTAAATCAGAAGGATTAGTATTTTTTGGATTGATCTGGTAAATTTTTATGTGATTCTGTCTTTGAAAATGATTTTCAGCAAGCTGGTATTGATTTTTCTAAGCTGGTGTGCTGGTGATTTTTTGCGATGAACTCCTGGAATGTATCTTAGTAAGGTTGGGGGGCTAGAAAGTGAACGACAGGATTTGACCTGGGCGAGCTTGCATCAGTGAGATTACCCAGGGTAAACATGTCAACGCCACATAGATTTACCCATCGCTAACACGGTAGCCAAAGCAAATATCCTGGATAGTCTCACTGATGCATTGAGGTCCAGAAAGTAAAAATATTAAATCAACTCACTGGAGTGCATCTACGGTTCAGTAGTCATTTACCCTGGGTACCCCCAGTGATGGATGCATACCCAGCTGGATTCTGGAGTAAGAGGGAAGGTACCGCTCTGGGTAATTTCATGAGATACAAACCAGCAATGTACGCCTCGCGTTCCTCCTCGTGCCTCATCGCTGCCATCTTCTCTGCCGTCGGTGTGCCAAGCGGCTCAAATGTCGTCAGAGAAATGTCGCTGAGCCGATTCCGGATCGCCAGCATTGTGTCGTCTTCATTCCCTGCTGAAAATATTGAACCTAAGAGTGTATCCATGAACGAGCTAGCAGCCTTCGCACGACCTTCGAACTCGACCCGTGTCCTGAAGTAGTCCTCAGTAGTGAGGTTGAGTCTCGTTTCCCTCATAATGCTCAGATGACGTGCAATCTCCGTCAGTCGCCGTTTTACGCGGGCGACATCTGACATTAGAAGTGGTCCTCTGAACGTGAATCGCATAGCAACACATACTGCTAATGTTCCCATGCATCAAGGGATTGGATAGCGATTTACCCTCTCGGAATGTCCTGATAGAGTTTGGCCTGTCGAGGGAGCTGCAGTACCCTTGTTCTTCGATCCCATTCCTCGTCCCAGTTGTAGTCAGAAGTGGCGAGCCGATTTACGATGGTGTCGTTTGACGTCTGAATACCGGAATCAACTGGATTTCTCGAGCTCTTCTCAAACTCATAAGAAACTTAAAAACTGCTAAAAATTCAAATCCCTACATGTAGTGCTCTGCCCGCCAGCGAGGAGCTCCATTGTGGATACTTTGACCTGAGGAAGTCGACGAAGGAATCCTAAAATATCTACAAAATTATTTGAGGAAGCCTTTCTCATCTTTTTCTCGCTTGTTTCCATTCTGCTTCTGAAAAAACGGCCCAGTATTTGTGGACGCAGGGTGAGGAGGGAGCGGGGGAGGAGGTGCCCCCCTCGAGTATGGGGCGCCAAATTTTTACAAAACAAATTAAAATCTTGTATTAGTTTATATTTGTTTGTTTATTTTTACTATTATCTTTTAAATAATTTTTATTAACCATTCATTATTATAATTATTATTTTAATAATTTTATCTTCCGTCCGGGCCCCCAAAACGGCGGAGACCCCAATTTTTTTCCCAAGCCCCGGCCACTCCACCCACTTTCTGCGTCCGCCACTGCGGCTCATTGAGTGTAAACATAGATTCCAAGAACTTCCACTGGAGTTTTCTCGAAATTCCAGGATATTTACACACATGTCTTAGCTTTTTTCCCGAAAGTCTACAAAATTCTGCAGTTTTTCTCAGACAATCGTGACATTATTAATCATGAGTGGAACCTGGTCTGCTAATTTTTGTAATTGAGAATCAGTAGAACATTCTAGCTCATTATAATGCCAAGGAATTTTAATTGAACACCAGGAAATCATGAATCGAACAGAAATGTTGGAGCAAGACTTTTGAGCCAGCCTAGCAATAAAGAGTGACAAGCGTCAGCGTATCCTTTTCCCGTTATCCGTTTATTTTACCTACTTATTGTCCATCTCCTTGTCCTTGGCCTTATTCCCAAATAGGGGTCAATGAAGGCTCAATAATTGTAAGCGTGAAAAGCAAAAAAGAACCGAGGTTCTCACAAAAAGGAAAACCCCCAACCTGTTCACCGGAAAGATCTGATGGGCATAGCTGCCTGAGGTAAAAAGTTATTAAGCATGCGTAATTTTGGAACACCTCAGATGAGATGAATAAGGGCACTTTCTTCAAAGAAAAATAGTGAAGATATTTTAGAATGTGGTGGATGCGTTGATAACTCATCTCTGATACCCCCTCGTTTCATAATATCGATTGGAAACAACACAATAGTCCCAAGTACTATGTAGTATTGCACACAACAGCGTGATGTCTCTGCGACAGTTTGGAGACCTAGTAATAGCGAGTCGAAATACCATTAATAATGAATGGGTACCTCCGTGAAACAGTGTGAACCGCTCACTCAGAACCCCCAGAGCAAGTCAGCGGATCTCATCTAAAACGCGCTCGATCCGAAGCTTGTTGTCAACTTGCGCCCGCCCTTTTTTGCCAGCAAGTTGTCTGCCCTAGGCTTGTCGACAAGCTGAACGGCAGCCCTTGCTCTGGGAGTTCCGAGCACTAGTGGAATAATTCATTACCCTCGATGCCTTCGCATTGTTCAGTCTCCTTTCCATAGCAGCGATGCGAGAATCCAGTTCAGCCAGTGCTTGCCTTTCCGCCGGCGACATCGGCACCAACTCGTTGTTAGTTCCGAACCAAGAGTAGAGTTACGTTCAGAATACGAATATCTACAGAGCAAGAAGGTCAAGAATAGGATGGCTTTCAGTATGACGAGGCTTATTAGCACAAGCAATCAGAAACCGCTGCCGAAACCACAATGCACTTGAGCAAATGCTCAGGCTGGCTGCGCAGGTTTCCATAGTGACCGACAACATCGGTGAAGAGCGCGAAAATTGCGGAACCAGAATTCTATGTTGGAAAGAGCTTTTTCTTGAGGTACTGCAACCAGACAGAGCGGCATACTTCTAGTAGTTGTACATATGTATACGGCTGTAGCTACCTGCCCTGGATGCCTCATTAAGATCACATAGCATGAGCATGTGGACGCCGGTGCTAATGATGGGTAAATTTGTGTGGTGTTAACACGTTTACCTTAGACAATCTCAATGATGTATGTGACCTCAGATTTACACATAGTTATGACGCATAAGCTTCGTATTGTACGTAGTTTGCCGCCCTATCCCTCTCTAGTAGTGATATGTATTTGCAGAGCAAGATTGTATTCAATGGTGCTGAATTCAAACTATTTTTCGATTACAAAGTCGCCCTGCAAAGCAGTGGCAGAGCAAAAAATTTTTAAAGAAAAAATCGGCAAAAAAGCGAACTTCTAGGGCAGATTGTCGATTTTGCCACGTGTGGTATGTTCTGATTCTGCTAACATATTTCCCAGCAAAATAGCGATAAAAACAGTTTTTGACAGCTGTACTTGGCGGATTAAAGCACTGCGTACGTAGTTTCGTTGGTTACGATTATGAGACGATAGCGGATAATCCATGCAAGATCAGCGTTTATATTATAAAAGTAGAATAGTGCTGTCATGATAATTGCTTGAATAAGAAAATGTAACTATACAGGGTGCGCCATAAGTTCTTGCACACCATACACAACACCACAGCGGTTGAATTCAACATAATGGCATGACCTCTATGGCGAAAATAAGTCAACTTAATAGCAACCCAAA
>JARK01001346.1:1161249-1174293 GCA_000688135.1 Ancylostoma ceylanicum | reverse complement strand
CCCCCCCCCCCCTCCCCCCACTCCCTTGACGCCTGGACCCTTACAGCTGCGTGAACACCTATGGCTACGAGGTAAAAATTTCCCGGGGCAAAAATGACACACACAGTTTAACACCTTTAAAGGCAACGCTTCAAACCAGATAGGTTTCATATCGCATTGCAGGGTTAACCTCCTACGCTACGCTTGTAACTACAAACCATAGGTTTCATATCGCATTACTGGGTCAACCTCCTACGCTTCCCATGTAACCACAAACCATTGCGATTAAATTTCCAACAACTAGATTGAAAATTCGTGGAACTTCCCCGCGATGCTAATATTTTCGCCTATCCTTCTTTACACTGACACAGACACACACACACACATATTGACAACACCCCAGCCAACACCCGCCCACACACTCCACGACGATTTCTCATACTCGGGCTCTGTTTCTATTTCTCTGCGTCTCTAACAGTTAACATTGACTGTCGAGGGCAATAACGAAGTGTGCTGATGCCTGAGATGCTGGAGGTACGTACGTGGTGTGTTTGAGCACTCGCGATGTTGGAGGCTTCGGGTCGAGTACCCCCCGCTGATGTGCGCAAACAGACACCACGGATTATACTTACTCTGTGGCAAGTTCTGCACGCAACACATTCCAGTTAGAAACCGCCGGAGAATGCGGGAGTCGCAGAGAAAGAGCGACAAAAAGTGCACGCCTGAGGAAAAGAAAAAACTACGCTAAAAAGCGCTAGTACTACGTTTCTGCAAACATCGCGCGTCGCGGCTCACCGTATCGCGAGTTGGAAAAAATCGATACCGTGCGCGATGTGCTTCTTGATCCGCCTAATCGATAACTCCAACTGCTTCCTTGCAAAGCATCTTCCTTTTCGGTTCTATTTGTGTTTTTTTAGTCAAAAACATTGAGAAGGAACATGCTGACAAGCCGAACCGGACCTTTTCAACGCCGCAGAGTCTTTGAAGTGTGCGCCGTCCGTAAGCACGGACAGCGCAAACGCGGCGCAACACAGATTAGTTTTTTTGATGTCGCCTATTCATTTTATAAATAGACAGACATACAGAACTAGATGTTTGAGAAAAAGTCTAAGTATGTAGGGATTTGAGGCTTCTCTGCCCAGAAATAGTGGCATTTTCCGACTGTACTGCAAGGATTCTGCTCTAATTACATGAAATTACAGCTGGAATTTTCCGGAAGAGTAGGCGCGCCGTCCGGTACAGAGTTGAGCATAGGCCATAATCACACGTAGAAGGCTACAGTTTTGTAGTTGATCTCTGTAAACACAGTTCACTTCACCAGAGCCAACAGCTGAGGAGGAATCAGGGGCAGAATTATTCCTCTACTCTGCGGCAGATGACAAAACTTGGACGCTTGCCATTTAGTGCTAATCGCAGGTCATGCACTAACACTCAACTGTCATCATTTTTGAAACAGACTTTACCAACTAGATCATTGCAATCAGAACTACTATTCCTGCGCCTCCTTTACACTAGAATGTTTCACAAAACTTTTGACCAAGCCCAATCAATTTCTTGCCTCTACCAACTCGTCTTCTCCACCACAACTGCCACAATCATCTGGTTCTCTCTTGACCCCCTTCCAAGCCCGCACAAGCCGTAAAAGGCCAGACAAACACCACCGAATGGGAGAAACCGGCCTCGTTAGCAGCAAAAGCCGGCAGAAACACAACAAGAGCTAGCAATACAGGCTTGAGTTTGTTCGTATTGATCGATTAGGGACGAATGCGGTGGGTGTGGGAGCAAACAGAGGAGGTGGAGGGGAGGGTGTGGCTAAGAAATGACAAAGACTAGCGGGCGGCAGCACTCTGCAACACCGGGGTTAATCCATAAAATACTGGTCTTCCGGGGGGAGAGATGGCAGGGGAAACATAAACAATGTGTTGTTAATGTGTTTTTAATAGAAATCGATTAAATAATGTACGAATACAAGGGGATCCAGATTAGCGTTCGGAACAATGTCAAACTGGGAAAATCTATGTAGTTCTTCACTTTCTACGACTGTTTTGTTTCTCACATGGCTTTTCGTCTTCCTTTCATGTTGTCCTAACGACTGAGTAACAAATAAACAATAAATAGATAAGTAAGTAAACAAAAATGACAGTTGGATCAAATGATAGGGCAGAGACGCAGGCAGGTGAATAAGCAGGAGGCTTTTGTGCAAACCAGAAGAAAAAGTAAAAAAAAGACCATTGTGCAAGGGAAAGTGTCAAAAGAGAGACAGACAGACATGGACACAGATAGACATGAACAGCTTGACGAAATGCTAACAGGTGAGATAAAGATGGAAAAATGAAGATCAATGGAGATACAGTGCCGGCCAAAATTATATAGCCTTTTCAACTTTCCTCCATAACCTCTGTTGACGCAAAGCTAGGCTTAACGTAAAGCCTTGAGGTTCAAATTATTAACTGCAACGAATTTTGAGTCTCTACAACTATCATAAAAATTTGAACTTCAAGGCTTCACGTTAAGCCAAGATTCACGTCAACAAAAGTTATGGAGGAAAGTTGAGAAGGCTTTATAATTTTGGCCGGCACTGTATGTACGAACCAGGTTTTTTTTAAAGATAGGATGGACAGACAGAGAGACAGACAGACAGACAGACAGACAGACAGACAAGGTAAATGATTGATAGGCAGAAAGGCAGACATCTGAATGCGAAAAACAAAAACGAAAGTAAAAGTAATTAGAAGTGGTTCGAAGGTAAATGTTTTATAGTCTACTAGACTTCGGACGTGGCGAAATTTTTAAAGCATTTTTTTTCAAATTCAGTAGTTAGCCCGCCTTTTCAGAAGCTGGAAGCTTGTAAGATCCAGCTGCCATATAATAAATGTAAGTACATACAGTAGGCGTCAATGTCGGTGACCCGTCTGCGGCCTCGAACAGAACAGGCGCGACCGCGCCGCTCATGCTAGAATCGTCGCCGCAGTGGCTTATCTGGGTTTTCTTGATAGTTTTTCATCACATTTGATGATAACCAATAAGAAAACTAACTGACTATCAAGAAAACCCCATAGTTTGATCTCCCGGAGAGGATTCTCGCTTGAGCGGCGCGGTCGCGCCGCGTTCTGTTTGAGGCCGCAGACGGGTCACCGCCATTGACGCCCACTGTATGTATGTATGTAGGGTAATAAACACTCGATCTGAATCAAGATGAGAAAGTGAATTAATCAAAGAGAGTGAAAAGATATCAAGAAAATCATGTAACGCACCAGTTCGTTTGTCGAACAAATCGATCTCCAAGACGATTGAGTTGATGATTCTAGGAACACGCGTTGTTCAGCATGAAACGCTGGCTGCAAAAAGCTACCGGAGAGAATGTGAACGAAAAATGTCCACCAACTGCACAGTATGTACGATGTAAAGTTTAGCGGGCGCGCTCGCGCGTTGGTTGACAACGGCAGCAGCGACGGGATGCGGACGGAATGCGGTGCGAATGAGTCATGTGACATTCAACAACAATACCATTTTCTAAGAGTGCACATTGTCATTGCGGGAAATGCGAAAAAACCGAGGCAGATGAGCTGGTTTCAATGCAGTTTTTCACGGCAGCTGTCTTGCCGAGAACAGGTTCCTGGCGCGCGCGCTGCGCTTTTCTGGATATGTGACTAATTCATCCGCAAAAATTGTCTGAAATGCTTTAAAACACTAAAATCCGCTGATGCATACTAATACGTGAACGCAACCCCATCAAATACGAACCGTTCAAGAATGCAAGTCCATTGAAGAGACGCAGAGAAACAGACACCCACAAAAATGACTAAGTGATGTGGTTCACGTGTGTATGAGTAGTTGGCGCCGGATTAGCATCCACCCCCCGAACCGACGACTCTTCAGTGTAATCTCAGGAGAGGCTGAGGGGGGTGGCGGCGGCGGCAGGGCTACGCTGAGAACCGAGGTGTGGATTAGGCCCGATGAGGGGCCGGGACGAGCGGAAGACGATTTGGTCGCAACTACCGCGAAATTCCTGGTCCGAAACCAGTGACACAATAGTTCGGTGCGGCTTTCAGGCATACAGACGCAGTTACTCGAACTCAGTTTTGGTTCCTTCGTCGACAGTGCCTCGTAGCCGCTAAACAGCACTGTTGCGGCGCGGTTTCTTTACTGTCCTAACACGTCCTGACGCGTACAATGTGGATCTTGACAAGTTAGACTCTGAGAACCCGTTAGGATTCGGCTTTGGCCATTTGGACAACAAAAAGTATCCAACGAAACCGCCGCGCACTTGTTTATCGTGTTAGGACATGTGTAATTACATGCAGTGACCTACTCAGACATGTTTGATCGCGGTAAATCATGATTTTCTGCAGTTTGCAGGCAATGGGTAATTTATGGAAGTCATACTTTGCTGTGGTTATACAGGTCTGAACAAGTCTTTGAACACTTTTTTGTGTCCAAAGCCTTAGCATTCTCGTGGATCTTAACAAGTTAGAACGAGAAAAGACACTGACAACCTGTTAGGATCCGAGTGATACATGTCAGATCGTGTCAGAACAAGAGCAGCACCGTAAGAAAACCGCGTCGCAGCAACTTTAGTTCGCGGATGCAAGGAAGTTCCAGCGAAGGGGTCAAAACTAATTAAAGACAGTCATATAAAATTATTGAAAATAATGGAGGCAGACTACTGGGGAAAAACTTGCTCTCTGTGATTTCAGCGCAGAATTACCGTTCGCACATAAACCAGCACAAAAAATGAACAAACTCCCCGTTCAAAACCCACGCAAAGCCTCTCGCCGACCAGTGGTGTACAAAAATCAGCGTTTTGTCTTTCATGTAACCCTATACGCCCTCGGACGAATCAAAGAAGACGGCGAGACAAACAGCGGCAGCGACCCCACGGGTCAGCGGTCGGGTGTCGACGTGGTGTCAACGACTATGACAAGTAGGAGGTGAGACTGTTAATAGCAGAAGGTCCTAGCGCTTTCTTATTTTAGTAGGGCAGAACCTTACGAAATGATCAATTCCCAGATGTCCAACAGAAACCGTGCTCCGTTCAAACTATTATGGACCGCAGCGAAAGGCGGCAATTCAAACCAATCAATCAATAGTTATCTTTTTCAAAAGTGTCCAATCAAACGCTACAAAAAGGATGACACAATGATTCAAATATAGAAAAGAATCAACAGAACCATTTACCCCACCTGCACCTTAGTCACAACTGACGCTGATTCCCAAAACTCAACCTATCGCACCACTATCGGTACGAATCCGATTCCTTTGTCTGCAAATTTGAGATTAATTACTAGGTTACCGTTTGCAACGATCTCAAGGACAACTTCTACAAAATGCGAAGGAAAAAACGAAAACGGGTCAGACTCGATAGTTATCATAGCCGTTAGAAAAAGTCGTCTCTTCTGCATTTGCAGATGAAGAGTACTTTTGACGTGTGGAAATTTTCTGTGGGTGCGATTAGTTTACTGTATTACAAATCTCAAACCGCATAAATTTGACACCGCACTTGGAGAGCGCGCGTGGCGGGACCGGGCGCGCGCAGCATAGCCCGTCCTTTAGTTTATAGTGATTGCCCTTGCACGGTCAGCCTATGAATCTTATTTGTTAGCGTTTTTATGCGTATTAGCAGGAGTTGAAAAGACTTTACTGTCTCACCCTCTTCTCTAATCATTTATGCATACAGAATGGACGAATCTGGAAGGTGTACGGTATATTTCGTTCTCTTTCACCTCTGAATGAGTTTGGGCTTAGATTTGTTCAGGTAGCTCGGGAGAAACTCAGTCTATCGTAGGTTTCTATTAGACGGTGGTCGTAATAAAGCTTGCTTCCAACTGTACTTGAGATTCGAAGTTGAATGGGTTAGTTGATTAGGCGGCCAATCTGAATTATCGAAAAGCATTGAGTAATGAACTTGTTGGCGTTGTCAAAGTTCTTTCTGCAATGATCATGTTCATTGCATGGAACTTCCGTCAATCATGAAATACTTTTGAGGCTCTGTTGTGATGGGAATAGATCATGCACATGTGTTTCCTCAAGCGCTTCCGCCTATATTAAAGGCAACCTTCTATGAAGTGCAGTCAAAATAGCAGAATCTATGATGAGTTTTTGCCAGGCCAAAAGTGGGGTTTACCTGCGGTATTTATTTCCCCTCCTGCTATACAATAGAGGTATTCACTGCCGCATACAAATAGTAGCGACTTTGAGTCTCTCCTCATTGAAGACTTAGATATTTATCGAAGCCGCTCTTCATGGCTATGCTTCAAGATTACCCAACTCAAAATTGATACAAACAAACAAAAATGTATGAAAGATTGGTATCTCTCGGGCAGAAAGTGAAAGCTATTGAAATTGATGGGTATTGAATACGACACTTTGAAAATTGGTACAAGCAATAAAAGTTCCTGAGAACATGGTACCATCGTGGGGACTGGAACGACCTTTTGGTGTGCCTCCAATTTTCACATGTGCTGCACTGGATCCATTCGATGGGAGTTCCATCACCATCTTGAACGCGGAAACAAATAGAGCACACTGATAACTTTTTCTTAGCGTACTTCAGGAAAAACAGTCTTCTTAGTGCGAGAACAGTCACTTCTCGTCACTAACACACACAAGAATGCAAAGAAATAGGATTCGCAAGTTGAAGGTGTAAACGCATCCACTATAAAATAAAGGGCGGGCTATGCCGCGCGCGCTTGGTCCCGCCGCGCGCATCCCTCAGAATACGGTGTCAAATTTATGCGGTTTGAGATTTGTAATACAGTGATTAGTTTCCACTCAGCTTGTGGCCGATTCTACTCTGGAAAGAAATTGTGATATGCTTCTTCCAGAATATATGTGTCATATGACTTCCTCAGTCATTTTCTTCCTTTTTTGGAGAAATTAAGGGCAGCACCCAGCTAAAATCATCGACTCGGAGCTGAGGCGTGGGTGGTAAAATAGAAAGTGAGCATATCACAAATGTGAGGAGAACGCAAGGAATGATGACATATGTAGTACCTGCAGAGAGACGAGGATCGCCGTCATGGACACGGCGGGATCTCAACGCCACGACGCGCCAGCTAACGCTATCGCGGTGGGTGGTCTGGCGCAGTGGATGCGCGCAATACGTACCATTCACAGGATTTCGTGGCGGGACGCGCGCACACCTACAGCGGGACACTCGTCAGCGCGTTCGACACGCGGGAAAGAGCGCCTTCATGTCTTGCGTTTCTCGCGTATTTCACACAGTTTCATTCCCGCCTGTGAGTTTACCGTTCCCAAAAAATCTGAAATTCAGGGAAATCTCCAATGCCAGGATTTCATGTGCACGGCGTGCTGACCGGCCTCATGAAAAATCCTCGGCAAGCAAACGCGCGCGTCTGACGCGCGACTGACGCACGCAGCTAGTATGCATTATCCAACAGAAAAGGCGAAGGTTCCATGCGCACTCAATGCGCGTTAGCCTGTTCATTTCGGTTTGATTTGAGCACAGCACAGATCATCCATTGAGCGTACAATTTTTTTTTATTCTTGTGAGTTTCAGGGGATATTCCAAACAATCGTTGTGCAAAACACGAATTTGGAGGCAAAACATGAAGTGTACATAAACCTTGCAGAAGAGTCCTTTGAATCGTTCACAAAGTCAAGACCTGGAGGAAATCTGCTCCAATCGAACTTTTTCGACATCAGTCGCCCTGCCGCACTGCTCAGAGTATGAGCCGCCCCTACCAGACTTTTTTCGTCGTTTTACTCCTATGTGCAGTCCTTGTCAAAAAGATGGACGGATTGCGCGTGCGGTTTCATAATGTTGCGGCTGCAGAATCGCTGCAGGACCTACTCGACTCTCTTACTTGGAGCATGCTCTCTCCGCATCCCTCGTTAGGGTCCCGCCGCGATTCTGCAGTCACGGAATACGTCTCTCTCTTCGACTTTTTTTTTTTTGTACGTACAGTCTGGTAGCATACACAGGGCCCATGATGTGGCATTGGCTGCAATTACGTACGCTTGATTTCTAAGCCTACTTCACTAGGTTTTGATGTGAATTTGGTGTCATTCCTTCTATTTTGGCGTGCTGCATCCGTCTCCTTCAAAAGGAGTTCTGTGGCGTTCTCCCGTCGCTGGAAACAAGTGTGGTCGTAGTTGCGGACAATGTCAGATCATGGGCCCTGTGTGCGCTACCAGACCATAACACCTTTAGAATTACCTGAGACCCAAATTTTACCCAGGCCTCCACTCCAGATGCCAGCGCTAGGGCGAGTCTAAATGTCTACATGATTTGTGATCTTCTGACACTGCTGATTCTGTGGGAGCGGCAACTCTACTGTGGAATGTTTAGTTTAACCTGTTTTTTGTACGTTCTGGTACCTATGCAAACCACCTACCTCAGCGATTACGGTAGATTACATAACACTCAGTTAAACCGGTTTTTTCGAGATTACTGAGTAACCTGATTTGAAGAACAATAAGGACGAGTTGCCTGACTCATGATGATTCCTGGAGTTAAAATACGGGAGATATTCAGTTTGTTTCCCGGTAACGGTTTCATACAACCAGTCCTTGTGGGCGTGGCTACGCTACAAATAACAAGCGGCTTGTTTTTTTTTTGCAATGAAAACTCCACAATTTGCATATGGCAAAGTTGGACCTCGGCGTAGTTTATACTCACGCACTTAGAGCAGTGTTACTACGCCGAACGCGTTTGACCGACCAATAACTATCATTTGCACTGGACCGGGCATTGTGGTCTTGAATCATAGAAGAACAGGGTGTTCAATCTGAGAATCCATGTGCTTCTCATAGTTAAGGCGCTTTCCACAGAAATTATCACTACTGTGATCTTAAAAGATGTTCTCTAGCTGTCTGCGTTCTCTCGATGAAATATTCACGAAAAATAACGACTTGACGCTACGTGACAATGGCAATTTGACTAAATTTCCCATTTCTGGGCATTATCACGATTGATGAGTGAAAATTATGGAGATTCTTCGGTTACTTGAGGGGATACACTGATTTGTAGCTAGGCCACGCCCCTGCGATTTAGTCGTCTCCAAGCAAAGCTTCGATAAACCCACCTTGATTGCGGACTCAGAATAGAATAGCTTCTCTCGAAGTCAAGAATGCAGCCGAGCAGCGGTCAGTGCGAGTGAAAGGTCCGCGCAGGCTGTCAGCACGCGGACGCAACGAGGTGGAACGTAAAAGTGAAATGGTCAACAGTGACACGCAGTTGAAGTTCGCGACACGCCGAGATGCGAGATGCAATCGGCTGCGGCGCGTCCTAATTCGAACTTGACGACCCGCTGACCCGATTTTCACCTTCTCAGATCGCAAACGGCCTTCACACAACGACGACAATCATAAAGAATCGCTGCGCACTGGCGGCGGCGTCGGCGGCGGTGGCGGTGGCGGCGACACGCAAACGCAGACGCGCACGCCGCAACTTGGCGTGCGCGCGCATCACGTCAACGATAATTACCCATTATCTGCTGCGATTGTGGGCGATTTTCGCCACGACGTCGAAATTCGGTCGACCACCACCTTTCCCAGTCTAAGAAAATAATGACGTTGACGTTTCCGGTCAGCGAACTCTGCGCACCATTGACGAAAAAGTCATAGTAAGCGATAAAGTCAACTTCCATTTAGCGATTGCACCACAGCCAGCATTTTGCTCCACCCATCAAGCCAGTCGTCAACTAACTTATCCCTTATAACCCCGAGAACAGGTTATCCGATCGCATCTGAGGCTTGCTTAACTCAAATCTTGTTGACAACTTCCTTTCGCCCTTTCTTACCAACAAGTTCTTGGCCGAAAGCTTGTTAACAACTTGCGGACAGGACGGTCGCTAGCTTTACAACTTGTCGACAATTTTTGAGCTGACAACTTGTCAGCAAGAAAGAGCGAAAGAAGGAGGTCGCAAGTTTCAGATACTATCTGGCAACTTGTTCTTGTGGTTTTGAGCTGTTGAATCATCGTCGTTGTTATTTCGGGTAATTAACTGAAAGGAATAGCTACATATATATAGTCCCTAAAAAATCGGCGGACTCCCGTTCGGCGAGAAACGTGTGCGCGTCGCGGTCGCCATCCGATCGGCAGCCTGAGATTCTATGGAAAAACGGGTGATCTCCCTTATAATACTGAAGACCTCTTGAAAGATTTTCTCACACCCTACATGAGGCAACGTGAGATTAGGTGCTTTAATTTTTCGTCAAATGTTAGCAAAACCCTTCCGAAGCTATATCCCAGACTAATTCTGAGAGCTGTCTATTCAAAACTTATTGTTAGTATCCTTATCGTGATTCCATGAAATCATGCGGTCACCGCTCTGTTGAAAAGCGCGTTGGACCCACGCGCCAGACACGCCAAAACGCGCGCTGTCGTCACTGGGTTAAAAATGAATGTAGTAGGCCTATCCCCTCGCTCCATTGAGAACGTAGCCGCTTAGCAGACCGGTATATACGTGGAGTGCACTGTTTGAATGAACAAACTCTAGCTCTCATTTCTTCAGGACGTTTACCGGATTGGTCACACGATGATCTCCTGCTTTGGGACATGCGCAGGACGCACGACAGTGAGTTCTGGGCCCGTATCCAATATACTTTATCCAGTCGGATAAACACGCTCTAGCGGATATGTTACAGTGGATTCGAGAATCTGCTATCCAATAAAAACATATCCGTGGATATGCAAATCCACTCGTTTCACTGAAGGTTATCTTTATCCGGTCGATTTCCGCTTGATAACAGTTCGTGATCTTCTCCATCTCCACTTCGCGTTGTTTCTCGTCAAGACACCGCATTTGCGTCAAGAAATGAACACGTGGATGGATAAGTCATATTGGATAGCAAATTGGTTAAAAACCAGTGGGAACCGACATATACCCGCTGTGTTTTCCCTCCCACGGTCAAATATATTGGATACGGCTCCTGCATTATTTCTGATACCAAACTATGAACTGTAAATCGGTACCGTTGTATTATACTGATGAGACTGACGTCACTGTGGAGCAAAATTGAATTTTGGTAGCTGAATTGAGAGAATTCAATGATTACCAAAATCTGAGCCCCATGCATACATACAATAGTTCTCAACAGCACATATCGAGTCCAATATCACTGTTTTCCAGCAAATATCAAATGATCGTACGTGGGTGATAAGCAGAGGTGGTGTTTATCATGATACCGTTTATCTGAGTACCACGACTGCGTATAAAAGCACGGCGATGACCACACTCACATCATTGAAACCTCTTCGAGAACACAATGTTCATCTTGCTTCTGGTGAGAGAATTCGACTTCTCGCCAATCTCTACGTCACTGTGTTTCTCGATAACCTTCCCTTTGAAGCTGCTGCTCTGGGTCAACGAAGCGTCATCGCAGTTCCCGAAGCGTCATCGTAGAGCAGGCTTGTTCTTTGTTCTCAGTTAGATAAAAATCTAGTATTCCTCCAATCTAGAAGTTATTCTGTTAGGTTATTTCAATGCTTGAAAACCGAGAATTTTCCATCTATTAATTTTTTTTACCAGTCTGGCCGTCCCAGCTAACGCCGGACTTCCAGACTTCTATTGATGCTCTCTTCACTCACATGCTTTACAGTGTATGCAAACAAAACCCTGAGAACCGTTTGGAAGATACGAATCTTCATCACCCCTGCAGTGCTAACGATCTTCTCGATGTCCCTCAAATCCAGTGACCTTCTCTCAAAGCATTGGGGGTGACCTTCTCTCAAAGCAATGCTTTCTGGTTGGTCCTAGGGCTGTGAGTGATTGGATGTGACCGATTCAGTGCAAATGAAATCTTGAAATTGTTTAGGTTTAGCTAGCTGTTGTGGTAGTTAAGTGATAAAAGTCTACTAGTTCTATGAGCAGGATGAAAGAGGGTGCTATTTTCGAACACGAATGGGATGGATAGAGAACGTGGAAGTGGACAGTTTACATTCTGGTCATTCATGTGGGAGGGGAAGACGAAGAGAACGCTGGCTCATCCTGAAACCAAGAAATAGACTATGGACTTGCTTTGCAGCAGAATCCGGCTTTTAGGCGCAGGAACACTTATATAGTTATATGTCCGCTCCTCCGGATGGTACGGCTACGAAGGCACACTTCAAGTGATACAGCTTTATTGGAACTTTATTTATTTATTTGTTTTTGCACTTGAAGGTGCGCCAAAAACATGAATCCGTGATCAAAAAACATGCATGTGTGCTTAACTCCAACCAAATAATGCAACGAGACAACTTAGGTATGAGCATGCAGTGGTGTCTCTCGACAAGCATTTTTCCGGAAGAATACAAAAATGCTGAGCGTTTTCCAATCTCGAGTACACCAAATAGTGGATTGCAGAGCCCCATTAGAGAAGGAGAAGAGTAATAGTATTAGACAAATGTCCATCCATAAGGAACATGAATGAGATCCAACAGTACGCCCTTGACGGCTCCTACTCCCAAGCAAGACAAAGTAAGTGCTCGAACCATGCTGACCCAAGACAGATCGTCAGGCACAAAACAGACAACATCGCATCGTCAGCATAGAATCAAGCACAAATACAGTATAAGGTAGAGGTCGTCTGGCGATCGGAGTCCTGGGCGGAAGTGGGCTGGGTAAAAGGTTCAAGGATCACTTCTCATCGTCGTCCCTCTCTCTCCATGGCTCGTCCAGCTGGTCTTATATGTGAGGGGTCCTTCTTCTGTTCCCTGCAATCAGCAGCTATCATCTCTGATGATAGTGATCGTGCTTTGAGTCTATCGATATCTGCTGTACGAACTGAATCCTTACAATAGCACAGCATTGGTAATGTCTGCATGTCTGCATTTCCCCACTTTTGGTCGCTGGCGCACCCTTATCATACTGCTGGACCTGTCTCCCCCTACTTCCGGGCGCTAGAGCACACCTCACGCTACACTGGACCCGTCGCGTAGCGCTATCGGCACTTCTGAGCGCCGGTGCACACCTCCCGCATCAGTGGATCCGCTGTAGGGCACATTCTTTACTCTAGGCCACGCCTTCTGAATTTCGTTTCACACACACACACACACACACACACACACACACACACACACACACACACACACACACACACACACACACACACACACAC
>JARK01001346.1:1124013-1149560 GCA_000688135.1 Ancylostoma ceylanicum | reverse complement strand
GGGGGGGGGGGTGGTGGGGGCTCAAGGAATCAGTTAGTAAATCAACTGTGTTGAGAACTCTTCAATATCATAGAGGTTAAAGTTGAAAGTTCGTGTAAAAAGATGCTGGAGTTAATCAATCCCATTTGCAGTCTGCCATTCTTCGGGCATCCTGAATTGGGATTCACGAAACTTCTACGTGCAAACCAGACAATATTTTTGTTGTTGACATTCATTTCAGCCTCTTGGAAGAGTTCACTGCGCATTTCCTCACTGACCCACACGCGAACAGAAGTTCAAAAACGATAAGTCAAATCGATAAAATATCAACGAGTCGGTACTTCAGTCTATAACGCTTGTCATATTTATGTTCAGCGCATTAGGAAACCCGAGTGGGAGTGTATTAACTAACTCCTCATCATAAGCAAAAAAAGGTCAAATCAATAGGTTTGAAATCAATATGTTTGCGTCGAACTGATGCCATATCGTGCTCAGTATACTAACCAGGGAAGGATACTAGGGGGGCCCAGCGATCCGTAACGAGATGCAAGTCATCAGATACAGTTTTTGATGCTGATTACGAATCCGTTTTCCTTATCTGCTCCGGTGCCCTGTATGAAGAGTTACAGCGGTTTTCCTATACAGATCTGCAGCGCGACACTTTTCAAGGATATCTAAAGCGTCTGGTTCAGGTGAGTTGTGGCGCAGTGGTAAGCGTCTCGTTCCATAGCTAAATGTCCCCTGGTTTGATTCTAGATGTACAAGGCATTTTTGCATTTTCTTATTCAATGCAAAATTTCATTGACACAAAATTCCAGTACTGCCACATTAGCTTCCCTTTNTCTCAATCAACAGTCGCAGTACGTAACTCTAACAAGAGAGACCCCGCGCGACGGTAGGCTCCCGTTTCTGAACACACAGCTGAAATTATCGAATGGTACGATCCACGTGAAATGGTATCGAAAGGAGAGCTCGAAGAATATTATCGTTCATGCTTCATCAGCGCACCCGGTAGCCATGAAACGCTCTGTTGTCCGCAACATGATCAAAACGGCTATCGGTGTAAGCAGCGGTGATACAGAGAAGCAAGAATCTCTCACACTGGCATCCAATATATTGCGCAGTAATGGTTATCAAGCTGAGCTCGAACATCCAAATTTACCAGCTCAACTGAGCCGCGTAATAATAAACTCCCGTTGTGTTTGCCCTTTTTTCAGACAGGATTAGCAACGCAATCAGGCGACGTCTTATTCGAGCTCAACTTGACGATGATGTTGTTTTGGTCAACATTCCAAACGAAAACATCAAACGTCAGTTGGTGCGAAACAGACTTTACGACAGAACCTGTATTTCGGAAAACTGCGTTGTTTGTCCCTACGGCAAACTTGGGGATTGTGCAAAAACGGGAGTAATATACGAAATCGAATGCTTAGCTTGTCGTGCACAGTATATTGGAGAGACCGGTCGACCGCTTTCTGTACGCATGAATGAACACATGGCTAGTAAGAAACGGGAAAGTTTGATAACACCCTTGGGGAAACATAGAAAGGAAGACCATGGTGGAATTGATTTTGATGTAAAATGTACAATCCTCGCTTATGAAGAACGAACATCTGCTAGGAAGACGCTTGAGGCTTTCTGGATCTGTGAAAGGAATCCCAGAATGAACAGTAGAAATGAGCACTTGGCGATCACCAGCGACCTCATGCCTTTTCTATCATTACCAGCATGATCGTCCGGCTAACGCCGGACTCCCAGGCTTCTATGCTTGCTCGCTTCGCTCGCGTTCTCTCTATTTGACATCATCCTCACACCACGCCGATCATTCTACATTTGTCAAAACTCCCGTTTCTCGCAACCTCACGCTTTGTGGCTCCAAAGCTGTGCCACAGTATGGCGTCNGACAGACTCACATACACACACATGAATTGCCAATTAATAGATACCAGCCTGATCGTCCGGCTAAGGCCGGACTCCCAGGCTTCTACGCTTGCTCGCTTCGCTCGCGTTCTCTCTATTTGACATCATCCTCACACCACGCCGATCATTCTACATTTGTCAAAACTCCCGTTTCTCGCAACCTCACGCTTTGTGGCTCCAAAGCTGTGCCACAGTATGGCGTCGTCTTTCAACTTTCTACAGGAGCGCTGGACCTGGCTGCAAGCGCTGCTCCACCTTTTAGCGCCGGCGCACCCTTATCACACCGCTGGATCCGTCCCCGGGCGTTTCCCCACTTTTGTACGGCGGCGCACCCTTATCACATCGTTGGACCCGTCTCCAGGCGTTTCGCCACCTCTGTGCGCCGGCGCACCTTTATCACATCGTTGGACCCGTCTCCAGGCGTTTCGCCACTTTTGTGCGCCGGCGCACCCTTATCACACCGTTGGATCCATCCCCGGGCGTTCCCCCACTTTTGGACGCCGGCGCACCCTTATCACACCGTTGGACCCGTCTCCAGCCGTTTCGCCACTCCTGTGCGCCGGCACACCCTTATCACACCGTGGGACCCATCTCAATTCTTCCTCCGTCTCTTCCGTCTTTCTGTTTTCTCCTCTTCTCTCTGAAGCATACCCACCCGCATCTTATCTTGCATACGACCTGATAAACAGGGAACAATAAACACCAACTCTCATTCATTTTCACTGTGATGTTAACAACTTGGGGTCTTCCAAGCAACTAAAAGTGGACGAAAACACCTGTCAATCCAGGTAAAAATGAAAATTTGCACAATTTTTAGACATAACTTTTGACGGAGAACATTGTTATGTAATCAGATTTTTTCGGCAGGGGCTGGTTCTCTTGCACACACACACACATACAATGCCAATTAATATTAACTATGATGTGAGCTATAAGATTGTCAGGACTATTTATGCTCAGTAAGTGACACCAGCAGAGCCAGTAGTCCGCGTTTGCTCACATATAGCGGAACTGTTCACAGAACCTAAGCGGAACTCCATCTCCGCGGGAGCACGTGGTAAGTGTCATTCCTTGGCCGTGGATCTCACAGTGCTCTGACCAACACGAGTCGAACGCACTGGGAGAGGAGGCGTTTGATGGGCTAAATCGCAAATTAACAACACCTTGAACCGCTTTCAGGCCTCTGAAGAAGACGTATTGTCGAAACACGTCAGGCCAATAAACGTGCTCATATAACAACCTGAGAGGCACAGAAGTATAAATAATTAACGCTGTGGAAATATTTCTAGCGAATCATCATCAAACAGTAGGCAGCGTTCTTCCATCAAGGTACAATAAAGTTGCAGTTGTGGTGATCAAATTGAAAGAGAATACCTGATCACTGTGCGATACTCTCTCTCCCTAAAGTATAAGTATAAGTATAAGTTCATTACGTTTGCAAAAGGCAAACGTTATAAAAGTACAATGAAGACCAGCAAAAAAAACAGTACACATAGCAACGAAAAAGACATGGTAAATACAGCTAAAAAAACATTTTTTTAAATCGTGGTTCCAAAAAACTAAGAAATTTCTTATTTCAGCAAAATGTGCCGCACACGGCGTTTGAATTGACTCTGTGTAAGGGTCGTCGTAAAATTTTTTGTGATCCGAAGATAGGCGCTACCCGCCCGGATTGTAAATGATCTCGCTCTAATGCTCGTTTTTGGCCGAGTCAGCAGAATTTTGTAAGGACTACCTCTTGTACGGGACCTTCCCATTCTGAAGAAATTTTTTGGTCCCCCAGAGACCGATGAATGCAAAATCTTATGGACCAAGCAGACATCAAATACTCGGCGCCGAGACTCCAGAGATGAAAGCCCTAAATACTTATTTCTGATTGACGCTCTTGGAATCCTAGAATACAGAAATCCCCCAACCCTAGCCAGTAGTTTCCGAGTAAAATTATTCTGCACCCTCTCTATGGAATAAATATCTTTCATCTTACAATTAGTAGGATTGAACACTGTTGCGCTAGATTCTACAATCGGGCGCACATAAGTTTTGTATGCTTTAAGAAGGACAGGTTTACTTCTAACTGACAGGGCCTTGAAAATTTGGAATGTCCTTAACATGGCCAACTTACATCCCTTGTTGGAAAGCAAGACTGAATTGCTGGCCATGAAATACTCGTACCAGGGAATTCTTTGTCTGACAAACTGGACAATTCAAACATAATTATGTCATGCCTCAGCAAACTACTGCTAAAAAACATCCTTTTCTGGGTGGTAGCAAACCGCAACACCAGGTTTCATAGAAAATTTAGACAAGCATAAATTCAATAGTATGTATGTATGATCAAGATATGGATAATTTAGTCATATGACTGTGCTTTGGAAGGACTCGCAATGACAGCTGCCACAGGGTGTCCTATTTTTGTGCGCAATGAGAACGCTACAGCAGGGAAATCGGTGAACTACTATGTGTGAGCCCTATGACGTTCATATGTGCAAAGTTGCACGAAGCAAGAAACATGATATTATAGGAGGCCACCCCTCGGAGACAAACCTGTGCAGGATAGCGACTATGAGAGGGAAGTACAAGAAGTTATGAATATGTGGTATATTCGATACGATGTCAATCTCGACCCCAAAACTGTTATCTATGAGGATACATCGATATTCATGGAATGGTTCGCAAACGTAGGTTGTAGTCACAATTTTTTTTCTTGAAATTTTTCAACACATGGTGGACAAGATGTGAACCCCAAGTATATGTTGGTGAATTTCGATAAGTTTTGTAGACATGTTATTTGCATACATTTCACAAAATTTTGAATATACATACCAGTGGCGGACGCAGTGGGGCGACATCAACGCCAACATGTACACCATGTTCCAAACTCATCACAATCGACCTGAAACCCAGCCGATGAATCAAACTTCAGCCAACTTACCTCAGCAATACTCTTGAATGTATGTCCAATGGTGTCAGCTTGTCCAGTCAAAATAGAGGAGTCGCGCTTCCCAAGTATACCAAGACAACGGTACATTAGAGACAAAGCAACTCCGTTCTAAGAATAAATTGCCTTCAGGTAGAAAATTTAGAAAAGACCGAAAAATAAAATTTACCTTCACTTCGCCTTCCTGAATCTTCTGCACTCTGTCGAACAACAGAGGTCCAAAGTTCTTCTGGGCTGCAGCAGGCATTTTTTCAATCACTTTCACAAGAAAGTTAAGAGCAGCGATGAGCAGCTTCGAGTCTGTCCTTGACGTATGCGTCAACCCTTCCAAACATACCTGGAACATAAAGAAATCTGGGACTACAAAGCAAAACAATTTAAATTTCCTTGTAGAAGCGAAGAATCACGAAAAGAACAGAGCCAAAGGGGTAAAAATATAAAATCACCTTCATGTTGTTCATGTACGCCACAGGGGCTACAGCGGATCGAGTGAGATATTGCAGAATTTTCTGTTTCATTGCTGTACTGACAGGAGAAACAACTGTAGCTTTGCCTATCATCGGTTTGGTAGGTGTCACGATGCCGAGGTAGCTTGCCATAAGTTCATCGACAATGACACGGTTATCGACAGAGCTCTGACTGCAAATCGTGAGGCTTTATTGGGCGGAAATGGTTTTTTTTACATGGTAAGGAGCTCGTGGAGAAACTTACATATCCACCTTCTTCAGTGCCGTTTCAGCTGCATCGCTTACGCTTAAATTAAAAGTTAAAAGTAGAATAGTACATATGGTACAAAACCAGAAAGCGCAGCAGAAAAAAAAAAGGGAAATGATCCTCCCAAGTCTTAGCTCTAGGAAAGTACAAATAAACTCACACTTCTATGCTCTGGGCTGTGCCAAGAACGAGAATGGAGAAAACTGCTTGGTCTTCGAAAAGTCCCGAAACGAGCAGTTTGATTACAGCCAGCTTCACCTGAATTTTCAGGGTGGTTCATTAACGCGAGAAGTTTTGAACAAATGGCTGAAACATTGCACCAAAAATAGTAGTTTGCATAATGAAGTGGATGGATCCCACCTGAACAAAACTACAAGTCTTGCTAACGATCTTTTCAGCGACCATTAGAAACTCGTCCGGACTCTGTCCATGCGTAAACACTTTCTTCGAGCTCTTTACGTAGGCACACGTTTGCTCCACGTCTTCTCTAAACCAAAAGGTGTTTTGCATAAGGTCATCGCATAAAATTCGGAGAAGACACAAATAAACTTACGGGGAGTTCACATCGAAAGCTATGATGCAGTAGAAAAATCTCAGCAACAAAGCCTTCACTTCAGACGGCAAGGAAAACGTCGGCCATGTACTCCGTTCTTTTTGCGATAAAACAATAAAACCAGGTATGCAAAGGGCAAGTATCCTGAAACAAGCAATTTTCAGAGATTCAATAATTTGGAGGCTTGGATTAGAAAGATGGTGGCAAATATAAAGTTGTAAGCACTTACTCAACAGCTTGCATGTGATCATTGATTTTGGAAGATAACGCTTCAAGAAGCAGAGGCAAGAGTTCGCCCTGTTGTTCATCACTGAGATTTACGCTGGCAAATCGTAAGTAGACAAGCGACAAGTTCTGAAAAAATTTTGAGCGAAAGTGAAGGTGGAGTGGAGAGAGGGGGAGCGGAGAAGTGGGGTCACCCAAAAAGTTGTCACAGGCTTCAATTTGATAAGTGAAGCCTAAACTTATGCCAAATAGTAAATGTATGTCCAAGGTTGTACCTATGCCTAACCCTGAGTGTCCGTTCGCTCTCGACTCCCCTTTCCCCAAAAACTTCTTTTCGAAGAATTCAAATAAGAAAATGTCACTCTCATTGGTGAGAAGCAGTATTATTAGGGAATTAATATGTATTGTTCACAGCTCATAATATACAGCAAGCGGCGATAAAACAGATGAATTTGTGGACTTGAGAGTGCACAGAAGCTCAACCGCTCAATTTCCCCTCAATTGCTGCTATTCCTCGGCAACTGCGGCTATGAGGAGGAAACCCTGAGCAGCAACTGAGGAGAGGATGGCAGCAACTGGGAAGTGACGCAAATAGCGTTTCCTCTCGACGTATTACGCTGTTTGGGCTGCGTTCGTGCTGCACAGTTATTAGAGTTGCTTCTTCGCAATTGTCATTCATCACTACATTCACTGCATTTGATANGGTGCAAAAACACTGCCACTAACAGGATTCGAACCCTTCATCTTCTTCGCAATGAACGAGACACTTGTCACTGCACCACAGCCGATGTGGTTGATGCTGTTTTATCATCCTCTACAAAGCCTATTCCCATACGATATTTGAGAATTTTTCTATATTGCCTACCTTTTTCACCGCCATTTCCACTCACTTTGCTCCCCCTTTCCCTGTGGAGTCTCTCCAGCTATCTTTCTCACCCAGGCGTACCACGAACCTCGTTTTCCACAGCAAAAACGGAGAAAAATCGCTGGAGCTCAAAATGGGGAACCCCGCAGCAGGTAATGGGTACATATTTGGAATCAGCGTCAGAAACTGCGTATGACAGTGGACATATTATTAGGATTGGCTGGGCCCTCCACCATTGAGCGACGGCGCACCCTTATCGCACCGTTGGACCTGTCTCCACGTGTTTCCCCACTTTTAGACGCCGGCGCATCCTTATCACATCGTTGGACCCGTCCCCGAGCATTTCCCCGCTTTTGGATGCCGGCGCATCCTTATCACATCGTGCACGCGACAGCTAAGCTCTTCATCATGCGTGACCCTTATGTGGCATAAATTTGCTGTATTATTCTGAGTTCAGATTATGTAGTTTCCTGTCGCAGTTGTTTTTCTGTTTCTTAGTATGTTTACGTTTTATATCACATCAGAGATCTTATGTATCTTCAACGTTAACTTTCCTTTGCTTTTCTAAAAAGGAAGTGTTTTGTCCATGTGTGACGTCAGTTTATGCCTATTCATGATGCTTTGCGCAGGATTCACGGGGATTTCGCTAGTTGGATAAACGCTGAATTGTTTTATTCTTAGCAATAAATTACATCCAATACCAAAAGTAAATCTAGATATGTTGTAAGTTTTGCAGCAGCTAGACGGGCATTTTTGGACTACCGTAGAAGCTTGGGCTTTGTGAGCTGGGTCTACGCTTTATAACAAGTAATAGAATAATAATTACAGCTATCAACAATGATAGGCTGGTTGTTGATAGCATGACAAAGACTGGCAAAAACAATTTGTGTGTATCCCCATATTCCATGGCCGCTGAAAATAACATTTCTGAAAAAATTGGAAAGTCGACCGCCTCAAAAAGATGATATCCCTTCACCTTGTTCTAAATCAAGCGAAGCTGAGGTTAGATAGGAAACTGCGCAGAAGGTGTGATCCGTATTGTTTGTGCAAAGCAGGAACTTGATGATGTAGGCGATCTCGGTGTTCTCCAGCGATGAAGAAAAGAGTCTCAAAAGTAGAAGTTCAAAACTGTACGAAGTGAAGCGCTTAACAGAAGCAGGGCACAGGGTGCGCCAAAAGTATGAGACGTGTTAGTGTTCCTGCGGGTGTTAGTCAACCCATCTTTTTTGTCATACTCTAACTTTTAAAGCTCCACTCAATTGTTGTTGCCTATCATCACAGCTACAGTCCTTCTCAAAAAGTTAGACGGATTGCGCGTGCGGTTTCTTAGTGTTGCGACTGCACCATCGCGGTGGGACCTACTCAACCTCTCACTTGAGGCATGCTCTCTCAGCATCCCTCGTACAGGTCCCGCCGCGATGGTGCAGACGCGCAATCCGTCTATCTTTTTGAGAAGGACTGTATGTTCAGACACGCGTGATTCATACCCCTCCAAAATTTTGAGGCGAGCTCCATCTGCAGAGTGAAGTAGTATGTTGAGATGATAAAAATACAAGGCAATAATACTACTCATGGTGTATGCTGTCTCGTAAAATCTCTGACTGGAGCCTAGGAGGAACTCGATGTGTTCAGCGGATCCCGATAGATTCTTCTCGCTAAATGTTGCATGAACAAATTTATTGGAGCCATTAGTGACAGAAGATGTTGGAGAGCATTCTGAGATGAGCAAGTACAGTGAGACAACTTATCATCTGGAGTTGTGAAACCTGCAAGAACATTCAAGAATGGTACAAGCAGGACTTTCTAGGGTGATGAGCTTCAATACGGTGCTTTTACAACTCCTTGTACTACCGCTTAGCGTAAAGCCAAATTTCCCCATGCAGCTGGTACCCATAAATTTGGCGCATCTTGTATAGTAATATAATACTCACTCTGACAAAGGTCCATCCGCCCAGACACCTACATCCGCGGCTGAATGGGGATTTCTTGGTGCCGGTGCAGATGTTGGCAGCCGGTAAAGAGGATGCCCTAGATTGTAACTGATTTTCCTTAAACTCGAAGAACCCCACAGAAACTTTACGGCGTTTTCTCTTGTCCATCTTGCGGTTGCTGATCTTGAGACCATCGCCGTCAAATCCTGGTCCCTGTGCGAAGAAAATGCCAGGCATTTCGTACAGATCGGTTCCGTTTTCTTTTTTATTCTCGATTACGTCGCTGTCTGCAACTCGTGCGTTGGACTGAATCCAAGTATCGTGTAACTCAAAACTTAGTTCTTAGTTTGACATATCTTCAGAGAACGATATTAGAAAGATTATAAAGATATAACACATGAATTCAGAAACACAAGAAAGTTCTTTCTAGTATTATCCTCAGTTTTTTTTAACCTTCATTATTATTTACAACTGTGTTTACCTGTTGTAGAATCTTCGGTTATTTTAAGGAGCTGCCCTATTCACCGCCTTAGAAATAGGCTACTACTCTAACTAAAAGTTTTTGTTGGTGATTTGTTCGAGTATATAGCATTCCAAAAAGTATTAATTCTGTATTATTATTATTAATCCACATTTACTTTTCGGCCAACAACACTAATCGAGTGGTTAGCAGTTCAAGGCATAAATCATTAGCCGTTTTTACGATGTGCTCGAGCTCGCAAGCACCGAGGAACAAAAGATACGTCCCTCTATAGAACTTAAAGGTGCTAGTTCGCATCAGTAGCGTAGAGAAGTCAGCCATTGTTTGCATATATCGCGATTCTTCAATAATCAATTTACACACTAATTTCAGAAAAAAATCAAAGTGGGCATCCAAAATAATGTTGATAGTCGTGATCAGCGCTTCCGGAACAACTCCTCTACGCAAAATTCGAGAGAATTCTGTGAGATATCTTGTCTACACTACACCCACCCTAATCCTACAAAAATGGGGTTGTGTTAAGAAATGCACCTCAAATAGCTCACCCCCCCCCCCACTACTCAAAGCTCCAGCCAATAAAATTTCTTGAAGGTCTTGAGTCCGTGAAAGGAGAATAACGCCAAACTTTCCACTTCGCCACTTTGAACTGCCTGGTTCGATGCATTTAGCAAAAAATTAAGAAGGCGAATCACCAACTCAACAGGTCCACATCAGCTGGTGAGTAACCAGGCATTGTAACAGCATGGTCGTGGTCTGAAGTGACGATAATTAATGTCTCCGAGGGATCCGTCATTTCGCGTGCCTGTAAAAATCAGCCATTATGTATTCCGACTGATACCTTATATTGAACAAACCATAAATAGTGAAGAGCAAGCTGGAGTCATAAAAAGTAGGTTCGGAGACAGGAAAGAAAGTCCATCTCACATAGGTGCTGTTGGAAGTCTAACCTTTCGAATCGCTTCGTCCAATTCATACAGTTCACCAAATGCAGCACGTATCTGGTTCCGATGCTCCGCAATGTCGATCATACCACCTGGGATTTCAGCACAGAAGCTATGAAAAACCAAAGCGATGTATCTAGTCTGTATAAAACGCGGCCGAGTGTTGTGGATATTTGGCGTTGCATTGCCAACGCGGCGTAGATGTTGCGGCGCTCCAGTCCGAGGTAGTGGCAATCGCGATTGACGCTCCCTGTACGGTGCTACATACTCGTCGAATGGAAATGATTTATTGTTTTTTTCTCCACATATTAGGGTGATTCATATGTTTTGTTCCTATATGCTCATCACATTGTGACTTGCTACTAAAAGATCTATTGTTGACCTAATCTGGATTGCGAGGAAGGGCTACGTATGCGCTACGGAATGATTGGCCATCTGTCTTGAATCCTGCAACGATGGGCAAGGAACCTTCCCCTACTTGCTCATTATTCCCTTCCCCACTCTCTGCCATTTCCATTCGTGTCTGGATGACCCCATTCCTTTCCGCTTACATGTACCAGTGGACCATTATCATTTCCAGGTGATTCAGAAAAGAGTCGGTGTTGGCGTATTCACACGTGGAAAGCACAACGGTGAATTTGGCAAATCGCGCACGTTCTATCCTGTTAGTCGCAGTGATATCCAGCTGACTAACAGGTTAAAGCAATCCCGGAAGTGATGTGGGATTACGTGGAATACATGCGCTCGAGCAGTGCGAAACTCACTCTTCGATGAATTGCCTGTAACTACACAACAGCCAGCTGAATATCATGACTTATAATAACGCGCTTAGTCTGTTTGTAAGTGTGTGTGAGTGTACGTGTGTGTCAGAGCATTACGAAATTCCCTGATTGGTCAGTGGTAGTGATTGCATACTGTATTCTTCTGATATCGATCATTTTTGAGAATGGCAACGGTTGTGGTGTGGTGCAATCGACACGAGTAGTCGGGAAGAGAACAAGGTGTACGTAAAGGCGATAGGGGCGCCGGCATCCAAGAGTGGATAGGCGCAAGGAGACAGCTCCGTCGCTGTGATGAAGATGCGCCATCGCCCAGAGTGGGCCGAGACGGGTCCGTCGCTGCGATAAGGGTGCGCTGGCGCCCAAAGTGAGGGACAGGAGAGACGGGTCCACTGCCGTGACAAACATGCGCTGGCGTTGAAAAGTGAGGAAACGCGTGGGGAAGGGTGTAACGGTGGTTAAGCGTGCGTCGGCGTCCAAAAGTGGATAAACGCCTGCGAACGCGTCTACAGATAGAGTAGGGGTGCGCCGGTGCGAAGTAGCCCAGCCTCAGCAGTGACTATGGTATCACTCATACCATACATTCCACCCACATCACGTCCCCTCCTACGTGTTTTACCCTTATTTGTGTCTGAGCACACCGCGTCGTCCTCTTTTATATGTTCAAGCTGATTGTTATCAATGGATCAGCCAAAACAAACAAAGAATGATAAACCATTTTCCGTGTTCATTCCAGGTTAAATTGGTTACATATAGCTACAATTCGCTATTTCGCTCGAGGGAATGATAAAATGGCTCTGAAAGACACAAGCAGTTCTCTCTGATCATTTTTCATGGGGTAGGGCACTTAGGGGAAACGGAGCAAAAATTCGGATGACCATAATTCTATTAAGATGGATGCGAAGTGAAGTCATGCGAACGAAGCGAGCATAAAGAAAAGTCTGGAAGTCCGGTATCAGCCGGACGGCCACACTGGTATTATATAACCCTTTTCTGCGTAAGGTTGGATGTAGGCTTAAACCATACACACCTCCAGTCAACTTTAGGCGGTCGTGGACAATGGACGGGACTGCGTGCGGCCCACTCTGATTGTCTGGTACACCGGGGCAGCGGGCCTGCTGGGCAGAGACACTGGGGAAAACCGATACGTCGTGATTTCCCGCTGCCTCGGGAGTAGCAGCATGCAACTAGAGTGGGCCGCACGCGATCTCACCCCTTGTCCACGACCGTTAGGAGTTCACTGTACATACAGAAACCGACCGAAATTATATAGCCTTTTCAACATTCCTCCATAACTTTTATTATTAGGTTGGTGCAAAAATAATGCGCGTTTTTCGATGCATCCTCTTCGGTGCATTAGATTTCCTGTTGTCATCATAAACAATATGAGAAATTGTATATCTCTTTATAGCAAATTTCATGGCCTTTCCAATGGCTTTGTCCGCTTTCAATGAAATCCACATCTTTACGTAACTTTTGTTTTCGGAATGAAAGGTGCCAAGACAGAATTTTTGTCGGTTTCACTTCTGCGAACCAAAACTTTGCAGCATCGCAGCAGGAGCTGCTCAGAATACCATAGTAATTTTGGCCAAGGTAGTGTGAGCGAATACCTGCAGCGAGGCTGCTCTCGATCTTTTCGAAGTGATGAGACCTGCTTCGAAAGTAAGGAAGGTCGCGTGAAGTTTTCTCGGGCTGCTGACCACCAAGTGATGGCAATAATGAAAGAGAACCCATTCGAAACAACATGTTCGTTTTCTCAGAACCTCATAGGTAATTTTCGTCAGACCACCCCTTCGTTGGATAAGAATGGGAGGACGAAAAGCTCGACGACTTGGTGCGACGCTATCTGAACGAGTACCAAATTGAACTTCGTTGGAAGGTCTGCTTCGCGCCCTTGCGGTGAAGAAATTTCGACCAAATCCTGGAACGCTTAGTGATGCATGGTAAAGAATAGACCCTCTGCGACAATATAAAGTTCCGTGCTCAAGAATTGGGAGAGGGAGGCGAACCGAAACACTGTCAGAAACCAAAACAACACTAAATTAAGGTCACGACGAATTTTTGGTGGTCTTATGCAGAAATCATTCGTAACAGACCGTTGACTCCCTTGCAGCTAAAAAGCACTGCTAGTATATTAACGAAATCAGCCAGAAATCTCACTGTGTGAGCCCGGCATCTTTTAATAAAATGGATTCTGTACTCCTACGCAGTACCGTCCAGCCACATGTCGCACACCAGAAGCTCCACAGGTTGGGGCCATTGGGCCAAGAAGCTCTACCTGATACATTATAATCAGCAACTCTCTCGCTCACTGATCACCACTTCCTGGTGCATCTAGACGACTTCGTCCAGGAGAATTTCTTCGAGGACTGAAATGACACCAAAATTGATTTCCTGCCATTCGTCGATCCTAGAAGGCCACGCTTGGAGATTACGGTAGTCATAAATAGCTATGTTATTACTAAAGGTTTGCGGATTTGAATGGTTCTAAGCCTGTTCAAAAACATTAATTTTGAACCGAGATATGGGGTCAGGAACTTAGGGGTTGAAAACGCGCATTATTTTTGCACCAACCTAATACCTTAAATCTTGACTTAACGTGAAGCCTCGAAGCTCAAGTTTTTATGATAGTTGAGACTCAAAATTTGTTGAAGTTTGAACTTTGAAGCTTTACGTTAAGCCGAGCTTTGCGTTAACAAAGGTCATGGAGGGAAGTTTGAAAGGCTATATAATTTTGGCCGGTACTGTATATGCAATACTGCTCCTGACCCCTGCAAAGAGGACGCCCGATGCGTTAATGCGTCGACGACGCAAAAGCGCGCAGCAAAGCGTTGCACGCGCATAGCTCGCTTCAGAGAGGAGCTTTTGCGTTCTGAAGAGCAGCAACGATTCTAAAGACAGTTCCTTGTTGTGCTCGTCACGACGATGTCGGAGATATTCCTTTTTCTCGCATTTGATAGGGAAAAAATTTCGGTTATTTTAGGGAGCGTCTCTGTTGAGGTATTCAGGAAAGAGCAACAACTTCATCTAGAGCTTTTGTTCGCAATTCATAAACGTATGGATCATTTTTGAGATAGTAGCAAAATTCAAGCCTCTTAGAATTGGTTATAAGCCCTCCCAGTGGTGAAAAGCTGCCTGATCGCAATTAAATGAGGCAATCGTTCTACATGTAAGGCAACGTTTGCATGCCTGGCGATTCTGTCACATTCGTGTTTCGTCCCTGTCACTGAAAAATCTAGTATTACACCTCCTGAACTGCAGAAAATATAAAATACAGGGAACTCTGTTGTTGTTGAAATTTAAGAAGTCCGTGGGGTTGGAATTTTTGGCCTAGATCTCTGAGAACATGTCATCTTACCACAGCTACTTCACCGCCACATAATAAGCACGTTCCTGCCTGATCTTGGTTCAGTTCAGGTTATCACGACTTCAACACTGAAAAAGGCGAGGAATGGGTAGGGTAGTGTGTGGAAAAAGTGGAGCCAAGGGTAGAAAATCCACAACTGGAGGATCAAGCGGATGTGTCGTGGGTGCGCCTGTAGTGTGGGACAGGCCCAACTCCGTGATAAGTGCGCATTGACGCTTAGAAAGGGAAAAATGCTGGAATTGGGTGATGGGACTGTGTAGACGCCTGTATGTCATACTAGCGCCCCCTACAAAATTGTTTTCAAAACCCTAACTATGGTTGGACCCAAATCTCGGAGTTGTCTCACTTATCAGGTTGTTGCGAAATTAATTGCCGAAGTAGACAGCGCAGATCAAAATGCTGTAACTCTGTTCAAAATCAACTTTATTTATCAAATTGAAATCCTTCAGATTCTACACACCTCTGCCAACGATTCGGTAATTCATTTATACCTTTACAATAGAAACTGAGATCACAAGATTTTAAGAACTCTTGGAAGGCAATTTCAACATGCTCCAAATCAGGACACTGCTGCTGACGCAGGTTTGCTTCGCGAGCCCGGAAGAAGTGATAGCCGATAGGGAAGAGGTCTGGAGAGTAAGGTGGGCGAGGGAGAACCTCGATGCCTAACTGCATCAGTTTTTGCCGGGTGAGTTTTGAAGTGTGAGGCCTAGCGTTATCCTGGAGCAGGACAGGCCCACCTCTGTTTACCAATGCCGGTCACATTTGTCGCAACTTTTCATACATCAGGTCCAAGTCACAACAGTAAGACTTTAATGTAACAGCCTGACCAGGTTGCAGAAGGCTATAATGGATAACACCCTTACAACACCACCAAACTGTCAACATAACCTCTCTAGGATGAAGATCTGGTTTAGGGAAGCTTGGAGGGGTAGAGAACTTGTCTACCTATTCATAACCACGTTTCTTATTATGAAATAGAAGCCATTTTTCATCTACAGTTATTAACTCTTTGACGACCGCGTGGCTCACCGGTGAGCCGCGCTTTTTCGGTCGCGTGGGACCGTGCGGCTCACCGGTGAGCCACGCTCTTCTGATCAACTTCTGGACCGCATTTTCACATCATTCCGCTGCATTTTTACTCCATGTTGATGGAATACTTCTAAACAGTGTTCTGTAAGCTGTGCCTCGAGACATACCAACTTTTTGTTCCAAAATAGAGAGTGTAAAGGATGGATTTTTCGAAAAGGAGGTTAAATGGGTTACATTTGATGGGCAATGAAGCTATAAAATCCAAACGCATGTCCAATTTTGTTGTGCAAAAAACGCTTAACTATACCTTACGCTCATTTCTTCGTTGAAGTGAAGGCCTGGAGGAGTATATTCTCTGGGTATCTTTCCTAATAAGACAAGGAACGCCCAAATCCAACTTCTTGCAGACTTAGAGTAGGGAAGATAGGGTTGAATGCTCTCATTTTTTGTCCAGTGGGACTAGAAATCTTCGAAAACTAGATTCCTAATTGGCTTTCTGAAACTATCTGTTTTTGCTTTAGTATTGTTATAGTAATTGAGCGAAACCACGCGGCTGCGGCGCTGTCGAAAGGGGCGTTGGTCCCACGCGCCAGACACGCGAAAACGGGCGCGGTCGTCAATGGGTTAAACGGTCAAGAAATGGCTCGTTTTTCTGGTGAACGAGGAGGTTAGAACAAATCTCGAAGCGGGTGGATTGCTAGTCATCGGTAAGATCATGGGGTGTCCACTTTTGCATTTTTCTCACCATGCCAAACACGCTTTTCATTCATTCTCCCGTAAAATGTATTGCCAAGCAAAATTTTATCCCGTAGACTATCTTGCCAAGCACATTCTCTTGCCAAATGTATTGCCATTTAACATGAATGTCATCAACGCAAGGTGGAATATTCACAGAGATCTAGGCCGAAAATTTCAACGACACGGTAGTGCTCCCTGCCCTAAACATTGTGTTGTATTTGAAATACCATATTGTCTTGAGAGAAGCAACAAAAAAAAAACGCTTGTTGAGAAGAGCATATGTTTCTGAGGGATTTCCCGTTTGGCATGCCCTCAAGCATGAGTTCATGTAGGTCGCCCGGTTGTGTCTTCCAGAATTTTCTGCAGCTCAGAAGGTGTCTTACCAGATTTCTCCAATGGCGGGGATGAAACATGACTGTAGCAAAACTGCCAGAGATGCAAACGTTGTCTTATTTGCAGAGCGATTGTATCATTTAATCGCTATCAAGTAGTTTGCCGCCATCAGGAAGGCACACAACCAGTTCCACAAGGCTGGAATTTTGCTACTATCTTCAATCCATACTTCTATGAAATGCGAACAAAAGCTCTAGATGAAGTTGTTGCTCTTTTCTAAATACCTCAGTATAGAAGCTCCCTAAAATAGCCTCTCAAATGCGAGAAAAAGGAATATCTCTAACTTAGCCGTGACGCGCATAATATAAATCTGGCTTCAGAAACGCTGTTGCTCTCTTCAGAATCGCAAGAGCTCCATTCTGAAGCGAGTTATGCGCGTGCGACGCTCTGCATCGCCAACGCAATAACGCGTCGGGCGTGTCACTTTGCAAAGATTAAGAGCAGTATTGTACAGCCTACATGGATAAAGAGTTAATAATAATAATAATAATGGTAGGCACCACTAACTGCCAAGGGTAACTGAAGTGATTCCAACATTTCCAAAATACTAGTGCCATCGGCACATTTGCTTAACGTAAAGGAAAAACAGCTCTGAAGTGAGGCCGGAATCAACCAATAAGGTTGGAATTACCGGAAGGCGTTGTTGACAACATTGAAATGACGAATTCAGATAGAACTAAATGATTCATTCAAACTCGTTGGTTTCATTGAATGTTAACGCCGAGTGTTGCAGAAATTTTGATTTAGGAGGAGCTTTCATCTCTGGAAGTCAACGTGTAACTGAATTTGATTTCTACATTCCAAATCAGAAATTTTTAGATGGAAGATTCCTTTCGAAAAGCGGCCAAACTTGCGGACTTTCCTCAGAGCTTACCGATTTCCAGAACTTCCACGGAAGGTGGCTTACTGTGGGAGTCCGATTTTCGGGAATTCCGCGGAAGTATGACGTCTCGTATTAATTTTTGCGATTTTTGCAAAAGTTCCATAAAAAAGAGAGGTAGACCTCGGGAAAGATTGGCATTCTAGCAGCAGCAAAACTCCCGGCCATAGGAAACTGGTTGTGAGAAATTTTCAGAAACAGCAAATGAACTCTGCTACCTGTGAAACTCTTGAGTTTGAGTTTCTTGATGAATGCCAATTATTTGGCCAGTTCGAAATTCAGGCTGGGTTAAAGTTATTGGTATCACAAAGCTACTCCGATTTTCCCTAATTGTTCGCACGAGTTATGGCATTATTGAATTTCATTGTAGACTTCCTGCTGCACAGTTGTTGTGCGCTTTGCTCAACTTATTTAAACTGAATTCCGCTACCATGCGTCACCCCTGCACCACCTGTTTTACTTCCATCGCCTCGCAACACAAGTATTTTCACACACGCAAGTTTCGTTACCATTCAAGAGCTGCTAGAACGCCACCTACGTAGCAGTACGAAGTGTCAAGGGTTTCGAGACAGGTGGTCGTAGTTCCACCCTTAGAGCATGTCTTTTGGAGAAAATCGGAGCAAAAATCGAAAGGGAACCTGATGTGACCAGACGTACCATATTTATTTCTGTGCACCCTTATCACCAAGCGCAATTTCTAGCGACTACTAAAGGGTGGTCAGTGGGAGCACATATGACGAACCAAAAAAACATTAACAATTGCGATGATAGCAGGTGTCCTCCGCAGATGGAGACCATAAGGCGATTCAGAACTTCGGAAAGCCTCCATCGTCACCAATGGAGAATTCATTCGAAATCTAATGTGGGTCTTTGTTGTTATGACTCTAGCGAACGCCATACTTCAGGGGACTTCTTAAAAACCTGTACCCATAATTTCGGCCCACAATGTAGGTTTGGCACATATATGTGGTAGAATGTATCTGGGAAATCAGATTGGGCCGGTTCGCACAGGCTGGATCACAGCACATAAGGGAAATGAGACCCGCATCAGCTACTGCCCATCAGAGTAGATACTTCGTTACGGGATATGAACTCTCCCCCTTGTACCGTTTCCTCAATCGGCTAAAGTCCGATGCTATGCTATGATCGAGATCGAATGCAGAACTGAGGAGAGATTTCCACATTTCCTCATCTTTTTCTTTATCTGTCGTATCTGTTCAACTTGCAAGGGGCTTTGTTTGTCCCACCATACACACAGCATCTATAACTGTTTGCTCACCCTCAACCATTAGGAAGAAACCCATTTCCCCTTGCTGTAGTTGTTCAATGGCCTTTGTAGTCATGTCCATCAATCGAGGCACAGTCCTGCGGCCGTGAAGCTGTTGCACCACATACATGGGAAATTGTGACGGAGCGAAAATCCCTTAAAATACTATTAGTCAGAGGTGATATCTGTGGCGAAGATAGAATGGGAGAGGCGAATACATGAGAAATCGTATCTATTTAATTTTCTTTTTTCCGACCTTTTGTATTCGTTAACACTTTGAACGGCTACTTTTTGAAAAGGAAATTAAATACGATTAGGCGCTCTCTTTTTCACCTTCTTTGAATACGTAGTCTGAGAATGTGCGCTCGTTTTATGTAGAATTTTGAAGCATTAACCTAATAATTTCTCGTCACTTGCAGTAATTGCTTGTAGGTCGCGTTCGTCCCTCAGCACTCTTCTCTTCCCTCCTAGTTTGCTCCACTCAATGTCTATGTTCTTTCCATCTTCGCGCTTACCTCCTCGAGACTTGTTCAGCAAGTAGTCGGCCCCACCTCCCATCAGCACCTGGAAAAACAGCAAAAATATTTTCAAAAAGCCCTTTCGGTCTTTCCTCTTCCTTATAACACTACCTGCATCATTTTATCACAACTAATGGCTGAAATTTGTTACTGATTCTTACCAGCTCGCTAATGGGCTCCCTTTTACAAGTATTTGGGCATTTGCATGAGTCAGTTAGTCACTCTTGTCAATCACTCTCCAATTTTCCAATTGCGAAAAAAATTTAGAGTATGGCCCTCCAACCTTATGGATTTTCTCATGAATTGTGTGGCCTTAGACAAGGAAGTGCAGCAGTAAAACTGCAGAGCGCTTCAAATTAGACATATAAAGAATGCTTTCTTTTGAACTAGAACAAGCAAAAACAGGAAAATTGAAAATTCCCAGTACTCAGGTAACTGAGCAAAAATTTCTGTTGTCGACTGATCTTTTCTTCGCCTTCATCCCCTAACCTAGGCTGGGAACTTGACTAGATGGTCGCTGTGTAAAGCTTCATTCATAGTGCGTTGGAGTCCGATTCGGTCGGATAACAAAAGATGAGTATCGATCCTCGTCGGTCGGATTCCGACGAGGATCAATACGTATCATTTCTTATCCGACCGAGTTGGACTCCGACGCACTATAAATAACGCTTAACGTAAACTTATCACTATCCGTCGATCACTCAGTTTTGTGAAGAAGCTTTGTTTAGTGCTGAAAAGTTCAAAAGCAGCATGGAGATCAGAATTTGAGTAAGCTGCTATTCTGCCTCATGATGCAGCGACTTGTTTTGAGAAAACAGTCCGTTCCTGCACGAAAGAAAACCCACAAACGCCTCCATATTGAAAGAAGAAAACAACCACTCAAAGGCTGGAGAGTTGAACGGAAATTTCCACTTCCCAAAATTGCTAGGTAATGGACATGCTTAGGTGTTTAGGAATAAACCTAACTCACTTGAGAAAAACATTCGGTTTATTTTCAACATCATGAAACGAGAATAAAGCAACTCTGCAGCATTTTAGCGTGCTAAAAGCCTTTGCGTAGGCACCTTCCACGAAAAGGCGTTTCCAATCCAATTCCCTTTTTCGAAATTCTGTTGGCCTAAAAGTAACGTGGCGCGCGGTGCTAGACAAGTCAGCTGGAAGCGGAAATTTTGTTGGTTTATAATATTCCAGATGACTTTCGAAGTGGAGGATGGGGGCACGCAATGCACTTTCTCAATTTCAACTATAGTAGTTGAGAAAGCGACATTATGAAAGAAAATACATATTTGGAATAATTTTGCTTTGTTGACAGCTAAATTCTCACTTTGAATTCAGAAGCCGGGTAGGAAAGAAGCTGGCTGGCGATGTCCGGGCAGTTACTTTTTCCGAGGGCACGATTGATTTTTCTGGCATCACCGTCGTACTCAATAGATCTATGTATTCCCTAAACACATAAGCGAAGGTAAACATCGTGAGAATCGCTGACAAGAAGTGCACAATCCGAAACATTGCACATCAACCTTATCTTACTCCGTGTCAAGCGTAAGACCCCGCATGTCATATGGGTGGAGAATTTATATGTGTGTTCTTATGACCGCGCCGCACAGCAGCATCAACGGAAAAGCTTGGAATTCTGAATTCAGCGACGAGGAGCGATTATGATGAGGATGTTATCCCGCAACACCGCACATGACCAACTCAGTGGAAAAAAGTTGAACCGGAGTCATCACTGATTTGCTGCTACAGCGCAAAACTACTACTTATTCTATAGTGACATGGAGAGATTTGTGCAAACAATGCCCCAAAAAGCCTTACGTCACTTCTCGCACATAAGTTTTGAGGCAGATTCGCAGAAAATCACTGCCGTCCGCGAAGCTCGGCAAAGCTGCGCTTTGTGGGTGACAGTGATTTCCCCAAGATGGAGAGGCTCGTAACAGCGTAATATGGCCAAGCGGCGCTTCGACTCGGGGTTTGTACTCTTCTTAGGTTGAGTAAGTCCAAAGAGGGGCGAGTTGGCAGAGTGTTCTAGGGCGCAGTCGTTGGAGCATCAGGGGTGGTAGTAATTTGGTCGAAATTGACACTTAATAGACAATTTTAATGGGCAATAAAGTGCGACTTAACATTTCTCATGGGGAGCAAATTGGAAGGTGATCCTCACATATCACACAAATTGTCAATTTCAAAACACTCGCTCTGATGGGAACTGATCACTCGTCCACTGGCCTATGGACGGCCATCACACTCCAAACCTTATTACTGCTCATATTGGACCACAAACAATACATTTTCAAAATTCAGAATTGAGTGCACTTAACTGGGACTTACATCTTTCCATTAGATGGTCATTTCGGCCAAATTACTACCACCCCAGGTTTCTCCGGGTTTCGGGGCTCGAATCCCGTCATCGCTTCCCGTATTCGCGCGGCGACATGCCGTCGTGACAGGTCGACCCATGAAGTCCCCAGGTCACACCTATATGATCAATGATGTCGAATGGTTTCCAGAAAAAGGATACGGCGTCCACGGGAGATGACGCGCACCTTCGGAGCCTGGTTGGCGTGAAAAATATGCGAGGGCCCTTGATAGTTCGCGAGCGACGGCATTGGGGGACGAGGATGCGTGTCGTTGAGGATCACAACGTAGCTAATACGCGCATTGCTACTTTGAACGCCGGCACGTTGACGGGCTGAACTGGCACCAGCACTCGAACATCGTCGAATAGACTCATGTGCTGTGCAAGAAACGAATGGTCTAGTAACAAGTCGAAGGACATAGGACACGATAGTCTACAACGGCAGCCCAAAAAGTAGAAACGGTGTGGGCATAGTCGTCTTTCAACGCTTCCGGAACTCGGAAGTTGAGGTGCAGCTTTTCGTTGACCGTCTCATGAAGGTTGTCGTCGTATGTACCGTACGAAACCGTAGCCACACAACATTGTCCGCTTATCTGCACCATGAAAATCATGCCGCCGAAGAGGAAACACGACGAATGGTGCGGACCTACCCGAATGGTGGCCGAGGTGTGGCGATTGAAAGAGAAAGAAGAAACTGTAACTGCCCGTCTAAATTTGCCACTGGTAGCGACCATCGACGAGACCTGGGAGAACGCTCGAGGTAACACGTTCCGAACTTGACACGACCAAACAAGGTCACCGGAAAATTGACAGGCAAGCATGGCTATGGATGGACGAAGTGAAAATTAAAGTGCACTAAAAAAACGTCTGTACCACGTATTCCTCGATGACAAAACGGATTACGATTGGCGGTAGTAATTGGTAGCAAAGAAAGCAGCGAAGAAGGCTGTGGCCGCCATGAGAGCTACACACTATGGCAACATCAGCAAGCAGCTAGCCGAAAAATGGCGACGAAAGTCTCATTTACCGGCTTGCGAGGTCTCGCCAGCGGCAGACCGAAGACGTCGCGAGTTTCTGCGGAGTTACCGATGAACACGGTCAGTTCATAATAGACCGCGAGAAGGCAACGAAAGGGTGGTGTGACTACTTTGAGAAAATCTCAACAAAAGAATTCAGCCATCCGCCCACTCCACAACTACCGCCAACACACGGTCCTATCCATCCAATCACCATGGACGGAACCATGGCCGCACTGAAGCGCATGAAAACAAGTACAGCGACGGGTCCTGATAATGTAGCGGCGAAGATGGAAATTAAGGGGTTGGAGCTCTGATGAGTGACTGGCGGTGTTCTTCAACAAGGTCGTTGAAGAGAAAAAGACTCCTCTGGATTGGCAGAGGAGCACCACAATCCCGATCTGGAAGAGGAAAGGCAACTCTGCGGACTGAGCGAACTATTGCCCTACGACATCATCCGAGTTTCGAGGAACCAATGTGGTTTCGTAGCTAACGACGGGACGACGGATGCGATCCATGCGGCAAGCCTGCTGATCGAAAAGCATCGGGAGAAACAGAAGCCACTGCATTCCTTGACTTGAGAAAGGCCTTCGACCGCATTCCACACGTAGTTATCTGTTAAGAACTGCGTTGGCACAGAATTCCTGAGGAGCTCATATAATGGGCCAGGATCCTCTATGGCGACCCAAGGAGTCAAGTCCAAGCGGCCGCGAGTACGTCGGCAGACTACGCAATCTCCGTGGGCGTGCATCAAGGGTCAGATTTCTCAACGCTTCTCTTCGTCCTCGTCATTAGCGCCATAACAAGAGACCTCCAGAGGTCGGCACCATGGACGTAGCAATAAGCAGATGAAGTCATGCTCGCGTTCTAACAAAAAGAGAACTTTAAGCAAGAGACGCGGGCTTGCAGCGAACGTTCAGCCCGGTTTGGTCTTTGCCTGAGCTTCAGGAAGACTGTGTATATGACGACCAACCTTGACGACCCTTCCACCATTCAAGTTGATGGTAACGACCTTCGATACTTCAAGTACCTCGGCTCAACACTATCAGCTGATGGTGACACAGCCCATGAAACTGTAGCTCGCGTCAGCGCTGCGAGGTTGAAGTGACGCTGTATGAATGGAGTGCTTTGCGACAAAAAATACTCGGTCGCTTCAAGTCAAAAGTGTATCGAGTAGTCGTTTGATCCGTGGCACTGTATGGTGCAGAATGCTGGCCAGCTAGCAAGAAAATATTATAGAACGCCGACTAAGTATGGTGGAGACGAAGATGTTATGATGGACGGCCGGTATCACTCGTGTAGACTACCTCAAAGTACCGGGAAAACGACCGAAAGGGCAGCTGAAGCAACGGTCGCTAGACACACTGCGCACCGACCTGAAGCATCTGGGCGCCCATTCAGACCAGGCGCACTATAGAGTGAAATGGCGTCACAAGATCAGGAAAGAGAACCCCCTACTGAACGGGACAAACGCTAGAGAAGAAAAATTAGTAGTAGAAGGCCCGAAAGATTCGTGTTTTCCGTGAGGCGGCGCTTCTACTCGGTTGTCACATATTCTTTTTGGGTACATGGCATCAGTCGTTCATTCACTACAGTTCCTTTTGCTACAGTCTGTCTCCACAAAACAGTCATGTTTTTAACAGCGCATGCATCTTCGTGAGAGGATACGGGACATGTCAATGTTGTCCAAGTCAAATAATCAGTGATTTAGACCCTTTTCCCGCATGTGAGAGTCTGCTCATTCTCCTTTGCATATAATTTCACTTTACAAGCATAAAAATCATCACCCAGAATAAGGACGAGTTGACGATGGATGACTCCAAACCAACTTTTCCACCTCTCAATCATGAACACCCCTAAATAATTAAACGTGACGATAAGGATATACCTGCCTTAGCATACAGCGCAGCAGGCGTCGCGTGTGTGATTCTAGTTGTTGTCACGAAGCCGACCTCCAGCGCTGAAACATCAAACGAAGGTTTGGTCAGTATTTCAGAGGCCCATAGAGGTCTGAAAATTGGAACCTTTCTGTAGAGCACCTTCTGCAATTCCATCTGTTAGGTGCCTACTCCTGTCAGTTGTGCACTTTTTCACACCGACGAGAAAATTTGGCCTTGAGCCCAAGGTTCCATACATCACCTGGATAGGAACGACATAAAGAATAGTGTCATTGGGGAGGGTTAGATGCATATGGATCCCTAACAACCAACTTTAGTAATATTCAGAGAGAAATAAGTTAGACTTTTCCATATAATTCTTTGCAGCATGGACGTGTATGGCAGCCATGCCGATTTCTCGAACGCTCACCATCACTTCATCTCATCTGTAGCCCACTTATCATGATCCGAGGACCCGTCTCCCCAACTTTGAGCGCCGGCCTACCCTTATCACAACGGTGGATCCGTCTCCCCCCCCCACTTCGAATGCCGGCGTGCCCTTATCACAGCGGTGGACCCGTTCCTCCCTTCCCCCCACTTCGAGCGCCAGCGCACCATTATCACAACGTTGGACCCGTCGCGTAGCGCTATCACCACTTCCGGGCGCCGACGCACCCCTCCCGCAACAGTGAACCCCTTGTAGAGCTCTAGGCCACGCCCCCTGAATTTCGTTTCACACACACACACACACACACACACACACACACACACACAAACACA
>JARK01001346.1:1102064-1122811 GCA_000688135.1 Ancylostoma ceylanicum | reverse complement strand
TTTATTATAAGTCATCAGCCTGATCGTCCGGCTTACGGCTGGACTTGGGGCTCGCTTCGCTCGCCTCGCATTCGTCTATATGTTCCCAGCTTCTAGAGTGACAGCGCACCACTCCAGCTGGGCGAGAAGTTTCCGAAGCCGACAACGACGTCGTAAGCATCAATCATCCAGAATAGAATTGATCCAAAATCGATGCCGTTTTGAAATGAGGTCGGCGGCCTCGGCGTCAAAGAGCTTGTAATAGCGCGTGAAGATGACGTGCTTTGCATTCTCGCAATAGATGGAAAGCGCCGCATAAACCCGCACAAACATTGGCGCTATAGTTCACGTGAAGTATATCACTTTTCGTCGCCATCGCCGGCGACTGTGACACTGGTGTCCATCGGCTATGGGTGGGCGTCGCGGTGGCGGCCGAAGTTGGCGACTGCTGATTCCCAACATCGGCTACGATCAGTTGTCATTGTAGGCAAATCGGCAACTTTTGCGACTGCGGATCGACAACATCGACGTATCGCCAACTTTGACGACAGGCGGCCGCCGGCGACGGCCACGCAAAGTGGTATTCTCCAAGTGGACTGTGGTGCCAACCAAAATCTCGTCCGCAACAACGACGATCACAATGTCGTCGTCGTTGCCGAGCTTTACCACGGGGTCATTTACTCCGTGGCCAAGCTTCAACCCCACTTCCGATAATGAATAGCACCCCTGAGGTTTTCATGGAGGACCGCACCGCTGCCGTGGGGCCACCGTGGACGGCGCGGACGAGGCCACCGGCGGGGCCACGTGGAGGGCGCGGGCGCAGATACATGGGGAGATAGGTCCATGCTTAGAGTGCGCATGCGCTTGAAATTACGAACACGTATGGAGACAGGTCCAACGGTGACGAAAGTGGAAGAACGCTGCGAGACGCGTGCATTTCTGAATGAGGGGTGCACCGGCAAGCTCATCGGTTCAGGGCATTTACATGGCTCATCGGTTCAGGGCATTTACAATTTACGTTTGAACGACTCAGACACTTGGTGCGACCAGTCGGAAGACAGCTCATGGCCGTGCGGCCCAGCCAACCATAATAGCATTCCGGTTGACCCTGTCGGAAGGGTAGGTTAGTGATAGTAGGGAAGTAATAAAGGATGAAGGCATTAGCCAGATGGAATACATCAGAAGCACTGATGGCCGATTGAATAAGGCAGTGGAATCCTAGTCATTCGTAAACCATAAAAATGTTGCTTCAAATCCCATCGGTGTTAAGCGTTATTTATAGTGCGTCGGAGTCCAATTCGGTCGGATAAGAAATGATACGAATCGATCCTCATCGGTCGGATTCCGACGAGGATTTATACGTATCATTTTTTATCCAACCGAATCGGGCTCCGACGCACTATAAATAACGCTTCAGAAGAACGTCAGCACTATGAAAACATGCACAAACCTCGAAAGAAGCCACCTTTTTCTATTTCTGACGGAAATCAGCAGATTTTATACTCTAATGGATCACAGATGGAGCCGCAGTGGCAGCGAATATGTACACCGCGCCGGGCTCCGATCCGGTGATTCCTAGGCTGGCAGTGCGGCCTGGCCAAATGAAGTGTCTGAGTATTTACTACGACAGCTAGCTAAACACAAATCCTCTCAAGAAACCATTTGCACCGAATCAGCTGCATTCAAATATTCATATTCAATAGGATGGACACAAGCGCATCACTTGACAGTTGGCAGAAGGCTAGTGCTCACCCAGTTCAGGGATTTTCAGGTAATCGTTGGAACTACGTGGAAGGATATGGATTTCTAACCCCAGAAGATTGAAGACTTCTTTTGCATCAACCCTGGTGTATGCTAGCGAAGCAAGCATCTATTGATAGTAGAAGCATCTAGTGATAATTGAAAACTGGAAATTAAGCATTGGCCGGACGGCCAGACTGGTTTACTGATCACAGAACAATCCCATTCATTTCTAATGGGGTGGAAAGCGATCAGTGTGAACGTCACAATTTGTACTGTCTTCCTCAAAAGTGCAGACGGATTTTGTGATTGCAGAATCGCGCCGGGACCTGAACGAGTGATGCAAAGGAAGCAAGCTCTAAGTGAGAAGGCCGAGTAGATCCTGCAGCGATAATGCGGCCGCGACGCTGTGGTTGCAACTTTTGATTTTTAGCTCGATTGACAAATGTTTTGATATTGTATTTGCCAGCCACTGACTGTTGTTTTGATTTCAGTTGAGATAAGTGAGAGTGATTTGCTATTGTTATTCATATAAAAGTAAGATACAGGAGGAACGTCGACAGAGGTAAGCGAAGAATTTAGGTGGTGAGGAACGTCAAGGAAAAGCGATGAGGTATATCGCGATAGTAACGCAGGTAATGAGAATTGGGTCTATTATTGTGTGAGAAATGCGACGAAGCCCAATACTGGAAACGATTTCACCAAATGAATCCTCATTTGCGTGAGGAGCGCACTTGCGGTAAGGGAGAAAAACGTCGGCGCTTCCTGCCCTATCGGACCGCAGTTTTGTGCGGGAAGCGCCGATGCTCGGTGTTTGGGAGAACGTTACCATAGTTGTGTGAAGGAAGCACCGACACTTGATGGCGATAGTGACACCATCTCGCGGAACCATTGTTGTTCCATAAAGCGTAGCTTGCTGACTAACATTAACATTAACATTAACTACACTAGCCGTTCAATCAGCGCATGAAAATGAAACAAGCATCCGCAGAAGTCTGAAGGTTGATCCTAGACAGAACAATCACACTGATTTCAAGGAATAGCGTAGCGGAACTACATAGTAGATCTGTTTTTAGAGAATCCTTCCACCTCCAACCCATCTACCCCGATTCAGACCTACCTTTCTACCACTGAACAATGCCATAGCTCCAGCTGCCGAGTCAGTGACGTGGTGATCGAGAGAACTTGTCTAAAGACCTTGAAATGCAGGCTTCTTTAGATGATATTTTCCCCGAGTAAATGTGATCGTAACCAACTTACTTTAACCAAACCTGCAGTTCGGAATTTTTCAAAAAAGAAAGGTTCATTCAGGTAGGAGTTACCGAAGATCTGGTTCCTGTTGATTCGTGCGCTTGTAACAACTGGCATACCCATCCCATCTCCGATAAAGAGAATGATATTTCTTGGCTTCTTTGCTGTAAATGCATAAAATAGGAAACAAGTAATCGCAGAACTTCTTTTCGATCAGAAACAGAAGGGAGAATCGTAGATGGTCAAATGAAAGCAGGACTCATAAAAATATGGTGCCACAATAGAAGCTGTGCCGATTTTCGCATTACCGCACCATCACTCGAAATCGCTAGCACTATCGTGTTTATAGGGCAATTTACACTAGATGCGACTTATCAGACGCACGCATCCATTTGCGAAAGATTTTCTATGGAGGCCAATCAGCGCGGTATGAAATTCTCAATGAAAAGAACGCGCTGCCGTCGCGACGCCGTAAACGCGTGCAACTGGGCTGCGACTGCGATGCGACCAGCTCCTATTCTTCATCATATAGACGCACGCGCGTCAGTCGCACGCATCCAGTATAAATTGCCCTTAAATTGCCCTTATCACGGCACACTATTATCTTCTTTACTTCTAGGATTTCTTCTAAGGTTCTCACAAAATGGAGGAGGGCAATTATAGGGTAAATCGGACAATGATATAACCAGGTAAACCATCTGATTAAAAATCGGGCGGATTCCAGGCGTCCCATTCTCGCTCAACGGAACGACATAATCGAATGCTCCACCCATACCTAGGTCGGGAAGTCAACATCATGAATGAACATGACTCAAACCACTCGCTCCAGAGCTTGGTAGGAGTTAGCGAGTGGTTTGAGGAGCTTACAAGATCATCGAGATCGCAGTGAGAAAGGCGAAGAACACCAGCCCACCACTCCAATCACATGCTTATCCCTGTATTAACAGACGTCTCAGAAATCTGGATGCTACGTAAGCAGGATGAGAATGCTGTCCGAGTCATCGCACGCTTCATCGAGATAGTGATGCAAGGGGTATCTCGCCTTACGTAGGTGGCCTACATGGACATGATTTCCGATGAGCGTTTCCGCTAGCTTGGAAAAAAGGAATATTTCAATTAAAAAAACTGTAGTTTCACACGGAGAAAAGGTCGCACAAAAGTTGCAGCAATTATGCACAAACCCAACCCTCTCTCCACTGACTTTCCTTACTAATTCATACACTATCTCTTTTTGTTTGAACTTCGCTATCCTAGCTCAGATAATTGTGAGTGAATATTAATAGGGTGGTTTAGACGGGCCGCCTAGTTGTCCATTCAGATGAACATAGCTTATTATCAACAGATCTACTACCAACTTTATTTGTTGAGTCTAGCGCCACTGACTGACAGTCACCCACTTCTATTCCAGAATGGAATGGCAGCGAATAAGCGGTCATTTGAGGAACTCGTGAGGGTTGTTTATTCGCACTTACTTTTCAGAAGACGAGGATTTGCTTTCAGTTTGCGATCTATGTGATCCTTTGCTACATTATTCCAAAATTCGATATCCTCAATACCTGAAATAGTCACAATTTGGAAACACCGCATTTACTTTGGTAACTACGGCGAAGTTTCAACCATTATTTTGGGCTATATAGGAACACACACGCATCTACACGTGCGGGTACTTCAGTGCCTCACTCGAAAATGTTTCCGGTGATTTCAAGATTCATATGAAATCCTAAGAACGATTTCCTTATGAGAGCAAAAAAAACCCAGTGATTTCTATTGAAGCGGCTTTGCCACGAATGCACCAGTTGCTACAAGGACTGAGTGAGGTGCAGACCACAGCAGGTGTTCCCAAGCATTTTCTCGAGATTCACCTCTTATGCAAACGGGGTTCACCTCCACCTACATCTAAGGGTAGCTATTGTTTCCAGCCCTCCCGTGCTGTGTTCGTCGCTTCGCGTGCTGCTGTTCCACCCCTCACCTGTAATATTCGTCCTCGCACATATCATTTTAGATTAGACGCATCTTGCGTGTTCACAACATAGCGTGCGTTATCGCACTGCAGTAGGAAGCAGAAAGCCGAAATGAGCGCATTACGGCCGAATGCGGATGCGCTATGTGCGCCTCGCGATGAAGGGACGGATTTTTATGTCCGCGCCGCGAGCGCACGCGACCGTATTCCACACATCTCATCTGACCAATTGCTGGGTCACGATTTCAGCAGGCGTCAATCGTCCAGAAATGTCTCGCGGAGCTGATTAGGTTGAGCAGCTGTATTAGGTTGATTCATAAATTCTGTCTCTATATGCTTATCACGTTGTGAATTGTAAGTGGAAGTATTAGGTTGATGCGAAAGAAATGACGGCACAAAAACCACCTCGTTGTAATACGAAGCAACAGAACGTACAGATAAGCGGGCTGATTAGGTGATCCAAGATGTGCCCAGCTGCTGTGGTGTTGTTCTAATGCAGCTACATGTTGGACCAGGTTTGGCAGATTTTTGCTTGTAACGACAGGGGTCGCTTGCGTTACCTGTGAAGCTATTAGGTTGATGCAAAAGAAATGGCGCTCTTTTTTTGAGAATCATATAATTTGGTCTGAACGTAGTATGACATCTAGGTGTAAATATATCCTTGTAGAGCGAAGCAAGCTCTTTCATTCTGTGCGTATACGAGGTATCGGCTAGGTCAAGGAAACACATAATAACTCGGAGTTTCCGAAAATCCTGATACCTGATTTTTGGACTTTGAGGATTTTTGTGTAATACCACAAGCGACACAGTCCAAAATACCTTTTTTGTGTTAGGTCAGGACGTCAGTACCTACCCCAGCTGGAAGACCTGGTGCAGCGGGGTTGCCGTTGGTTAAACAGAGACGAGCACTTTCCGAAGCTTTTTCTTCGGTATCTCTAGGATTCTTGGCGGGTGATTCTCCTCGAGCTGCTTTTTGGAGACCCTGCGCAATACCTGTTGCTGTTAACTACTTCAGAATGTCGCGAGGGATGGGCTAAAAAAAAGCTAGAGATGCTCAAAAGCAGATTTTCTGCGGCCCAACTTTTCTCCAAAATTTGTTTCCGAGAGCTGGTTCCAATTTTGATGACCTCCATGGAAAACTATTGAGTACTCGTTGTATTCTACAGGAAAATTGTCGCGTTTCTGCCAATTTTCTCAGCTTTGGAATCCTTCCTACAAGAAAAAAGCTGTCAAACAAGACGGCCTGAAGACGAAGTTTTTCTTCTTCTTCGGTTCTCAGTTTTCCGAATTCTGTGTGCAGGAGATCGGGGACATTCCCATGCAATAAGCAATGGTCCCCTCTAATCAAAGCTATCATGTCGTCTGCCGAGGTTGTCGTCTATTAGGGTTGTGAGAAAAAAATGTAGTAGTGAACACGAGAAAGCGCCATTTCTTTTGCATCAATCTAATAAAAGTAGGTTAGAAGCTGGTACAAGTAGAAGATATTGTGGACCTAATCTGGATTGCGAGGAAGGACTACGTAGTTGCCACGCGCTGAATGACTGGCCATCTCTCTTGAATCTTGCAACTATGAACAAGAAACCTGCTCCGATAGATACTCATCTGCAGCAGTGCCCACTATTTGGGTTTCTCACCAGCGTAAAAGAAGCTCATGAGCGAACATGCACGAGAAATGCAGAGGACGTTCTCATTCTTGGAACTATGACAGCATTCTTTGATAAGTTCTCTTGCGAAGATAATATGCTCTGACATACACCGTGTTCAAAAACCCCATTTGAGTTGGATTTGGAGGTTTTGAAAGAGCAACTGAAATGTAACATCCGGAAAACCACATGTTAGTTGGCTTGTGCTTTACTATGCTATTAATCTCCCGTAACAAATGAATAGCAAGGAATTGATTCCGTCAATCTGCTGGGTAGAAATGTTCCACTTGACTTCACCGATGGAAAAAGGGTAGGAGGGTCAAAACGTCTCTGAATGTCTGGGCGTACTCAAAGTTTTCCTGATCCAAGTAATCCAGTGACTGAACACGGGTCCTTGGAGGTGTGAGGTGCTGCTGAGTGTGGTCGGTACGGGGTTCGCAGTGGAGCAGCAGCGCCAACCTCAACCAACACCAAAGAGAACTTCTCCTATGTCTCTTGCACTAAGTAGTCCTGAATTTATTACTTCCTCTTTGAAAGCGAGCTCGATGGGTGAAAGCAGTCATGACTTCGTCTGTCACATTGTTGTACATGTATTGTATTGTTTTGTAAGGATCTGACGAAGGTGCTAGGCACCGAAAGCTCATCCAATAAAGTTTCAATGAAGTTCTCAATCGTACCGAGAAAGAAGAACAAGATCGTTCTTAAATGAGACTTCTCTGATGTTGAATGACAATACATTTGGCGAGGTTTGTTTGGCGACCTCGCAGACGAGCTTACAAACTAGCCAGGCAAACGAACCCCGTCAAATGTATTGCCAAACAATAAGTCCCGTGAAATATATTGCCAAGCAAACTTGCCTTTTGTATCGCCAAACAAACTTGAAGGCGCAAAAATTTTGATAACACCGGGAGTCGTACCGTGGTTTCGATATTGGGAGTCCGCTGCCTTACCAACTGCGCCATCCGAGTCGACACCGGTGATGATTGAATCACCCGGCCAAACACCCGTAAACTGTCTTGCCAACAAAATCACTTGCCATTTGCATTGCCAAACAGGCTCTTCACTCATTCTCCCTTAAAATGTATCGCCAAGCGAAATTCTATCTCGTAAACTGTCTCACCAAACACATTCTCTTGCCAAATAAATTGCCATTTAATATTAGAGTTAGGGACAGAAGTATATTAGAATGTGTCTATTGCGCTAAGTTTGAGGAGTTGAGTGCTGCATCCAACAATAAGTTATAACACAGTCTTTGATATGGAAAAACGTGGCTAGGAGTTGTACTTGAAGACCTAAATCTTCCTCATGTAGGACGACGCCTCACCTAATCCTGAGAATTTCGGGTATAGTCTTCTGAAGATACCTGGCTAGTAATAGTCATGTACTATCCATCCGACACTCTCGATCGAGCTCTATCAGACTACCACCTGGTTATGTAACCAAAAACAACCTGCTCCGTCAAAAAAAAAAAAAAAACTTCACTAAATGTAACTACATTGTAACCATGGGATACGAAGTATTAGAATTTTTCCAGTCAAAACGGACCTTTTTTATAGCAGCAGAATCGAGATAGCTGTCCCACAGATAGAGCAGGGTAGTTTACATAGGTGGCCAATATACCAGTGTTCGATACCGCATTGCTTCAAAGTTATTTAATTTCGGAACATAAGTAGTCAATGGTGACAGAACCTATGAATCAATCTAATAGTTTCCGCCCAAACATAGGAGGCTTTTACACCCGTCAGCGCACTTGTGCGTACTTTATATTACCAACATGTTTAACAAACACGAAATCTCACGATCACATATTCTTTTGGCTCAGACAGTCAATTGTGAAGTTGTAGTTGAGTAATGCCGTGGCCCATCGTTGAAGACGGTTGGCACTGTAGACGGGTACTCCTTTCTTGCATCCAAAGATGGGAAGGAGTGGTTTATGATCCGTCTTCAGTGTGAAGTGACACGCGTGGACAAAGCGGTGAAAGTTCTGCACTGCGAACAAGAGAGCAAGTGCCTCCTTTTCGATTTGACTGTAATTCTGCAGAGTAGGAGTGAGGGCACGGCTCGAAAGGTATATGGCTTTCGGATCCGTTCGGAAAGCGCTGTGATAGGACTGCTCCATTCCCATAGTTGGAGGCTTCTGTTGCGACGATGGTTGGCAGATCGAGATTGAAGTGCGTTGGAGGTAGATCCGATTTGAGCGTTGCCTTGATGTGATCGAAAGAAGTTTGGCACGTGTAGACAGCATCTTTCTTGGTAATCCTAGTAGAATTAAGGTCATGCGAATTTTTGCTGCGTTTTCCCTAAATGCCCTCCTCCATGGGAAACGGACTGATCAAAGAGGACTGCTTGCGTCTCTCAGAGCAATTTTATCATTTTCTCGAGTGAAATAGCTAATTGTAGCTATATGTAGCCCATTCAACCTGGAAGGAACACGGAAAATGTTTTAGCATTTTTTGTTTGTTGTGAATGATCCATTGATATCAGTCGACATGAACATATAAAAGATGACAGTGCGGTGTGCTCAGACACAAATCAGGGTAGAACATGCAGGAGGGGACGCGATGTGGGCAGAATGAGATGGGTGGTAGACGCCGGCGCATCCTCATCACACCATCTGTCTCTCCGCCTCCTCCCCCCCCCCCTTTGAGCGGCGCAGTCTTATCACAGCGGTGGGCCTGCTGAGGATTGGCAAACTACTTGGAGATATGAATTGAGTATGGAAGCCGCCTTACTGATCCTTCTAAACAGGATGAACGAATTTCGTGACACACAAACTAAGCGCGCTATTATAAGTCATGATGATTACGATAATTCCCAATGCGAGTGTTCAGAAAGTGGAGATAGGATAGAAGAAAGACATTGGCAGGTTTGAACAGGGAAAAAGAATGTAGGTCGAAGAACGGAAACCGTGAGCGAACACCATCCTCGAATTGAACTACCTTTTGTATAGAAACAAGTTAAAGTGGATGCGCTACCCCCTTCCCCCTCCTCCTAGCAAACCACTTGAAATTATACAGGTTCCGGAGCTCTTTCTGGACACCGACGCACTTTGTGGCGGCAGTGGACCCCTTCCTGGCATTTCCCCATCTTTGGGCGCCGCATCCCCTATACAGCGGTGGTTCTGACCCACTCTGCGCTTTCGGTCAAAGGGAGCTCCTCCTAACACTTTGGACCTCACCATTGTCTCCTACGTTCTATATGATCACGAAATCTCTGTTCATAATCACGAGCACTGAGTGATCAGTGAATGGCGATTCGTACACGATTGAGGCACAGACTAAGCGTTATGAGGCATGATAACCCTCTGCATGTCCTGTTTCTTCACCGATCCAATAGTTGTTCAGTTTCCATTAAAACTTTATGATTACTTATTTTTGGATTACGTTTATGTGCCAGTACAAAAACTTGTTGTTTTTCCAATGCCTCGGAACTCTACAATAGTATTGGTCCTGAACTTTCCGCGGGCGTGTGTGGCGCAACAATAAGCTCGCTGCGCACGCACACGGTCGATGGTTCGATCGCACTTGTAGCCAACCAAGCCATCCATCCCTCTGGGGTAGGTAAACTAGTACCAGAGAAGTCTGGGAGGATGCAGCACTGACTTGGTTCAGCGGATGCTGCCACAAGTCACTCCATAGGGCACATACACATTCAGCGCCCCTACGATACTCAGATGAAGTCAAATGCGTGGCGCATCCCACACGACGGGATTGATTAACGCCGACCACCAACCTTTATTGCTCCTGAATTTTAGTATCCAACTGCTATGAAGCGTTCGGTGTAAGATTAGTACGTGTAACAAACTCCATTCTCACTTCTTTGTTCATTCAACAGAGGAACAGTCGATGTCCGTGGAACTTTGAGGCGAGGTTTGGCAGCTCAGTCACTCCACTAGGGCACCAAGGTGGACTGGGACTAGACCTGGCGACACGATTTTTGTTAGCCCTGTGGAGCTGGACTAGCTATGACAAGCGGCATTTCTTTTGCAGCAGTTTTGGGCAGAAACACAAATAGATTGGTGCGAGGCTGTGGGCTGGGCCAGGCCCGATTGAAAGCACTGTGAAGCTGAAGTAGTGGCGTCTCTAGGGCGAAGTAATGACAAGTATGGATATATCATGACTTATAATAACGGGCTTAGCCTGTTTGTAAGTGTGTGTATGAATATGTGTCTCACTATCTGTGTGTCACGGAATTCTACGATTGGTCAGTGATGGAGATTGTGTGATCATATAAAAGGCTAGGACACCGGTGTGGTGTGGTGGAATGGGGTAGAAAGGAGATCTAGGAGAAGATCGGGTGGTGGGCAAGGGGTCCACCGGTGAAGAAAGGTCGCGCTGGGTCCGAAAACGCCAGAAGACGGGTTCAACGTTGTTCTAAGGGTGCGACGGCGTTTGTGATACGTGCTCCGGTGTCCAAAGGTGGAAAAACGCTTGGAGACGCGTCCACCGTTGTGATAAGAGTACGCCGGCGTCCAAAGTAGGGGAAGACGGCTCCACCGTTATGATAAGGGTACGCCGGCGTCAAAAGTGGGGGAGTCGGGTCTGCCGTTGTGATAAGGGTACGGCGGCGTCCAAAGTGTGGGGAGTCGGGTCCGCCAATGTGATAAGGGTACGCCGGCGTCAAAAGTGTGGAAAGTCGGGTCCGCCGTTGTGATAAGAGTACGCCGGCGTCCAAAATGGGAGGAGTCGGGTCCTCCGTTGTGATAATGGTGCACCGGCGTCCAAAAGCGGGTAAACGCCTGCGCACGGGTCGACAGATGGCGAAGAGGTGAACCGGTGCAAAGTAGCGAGGAAATGCTCTCAATCAGGTCTATCTTTGTTCAAATTGTCCTCAGACGCCTAAATTAAAAGAGGAAGCACCAAGGGACCGGCTTCAGCAGCGACTTATATACCACCCATATCATTCTGCCCTCATTACGCCCCCTCCAGCGTGCTCCACCCTCATTTGTGTCTGAACACACCGCCCCGTCCTCTTTTATACGTTCATGCTGATTGATATCAATGTATCACTCACTGCAAACAAAGAATGATAAACCATTTCCCGTCTTCATTCCAGGTTGAATCGGTTATATATAGCTACGATTAGCTATTTCACCCGAGAGAATGATTAAATTGCTCTGAGAGACGCAAGCAGTTCTCTTTGATCAGCCCATTTTTTATGGGGAGGCTATAGAGAAAATGGAGCAAAATCTGCATGCCCATTATTTTTCCTGGATGGATGCGAGGTGAAGTCATGCGAGCGAAGCGAGCATAAAGAAACGTCTGGAAGTCCGGCGTCAGCCGGACGGCCAGACTGGTATATATAGTGAACTCCAAATGTCCGTAGACAAGAGTTGGGGCCGCGGCGCGGGTCTCTCCCTGTCTGCTGCACGGATTCAGCGTGGCATGCAGGGCAGAGACGCGGAGGAAAACCGCGCCGCGGTCCCAACTCTTGTCTACGGACATTTGGAGTTGACTATACATCCAGTCGCTCCAAAAAATAAATACTTGCCTCCGGTATTCACCGCCGGTCTGCTAAGCCACGCCGTGTCTCTCGTGCATTATCATACGTGCTGCAACGTGGCTCAGTCGTCGCGCAGTGTACCTGGAGGCAAGTGTTTTTTGGAAAGGCCATGCGGCACCTGTTGGTGTACTAGGAGAGATACTGCTACTAGCGGAGGATAGAGCTGCACGAATGTCGGAGAATGGTGCAGAATCTGTGCGAGCAAAATTACTGTGGGTCTCTGCCATTAAATAATGGCTGCAAAGGAGGAAGTCCGTCACAAGCAAAGAAAAAAATGTAGATCACATTGAAACTAAATGTGAGATCTTTCTACAGGTCTCATTTTTGGCTTCCTTTGTATCTTGGCGTTATGATTTCAAACAAGTGACGTATTTGCTCGTCAGTAAGCAGTAGAAAACCACCAGAGTAATCACAATCTTGCTCGACAACAAGAAACCTACTATAACAATGTTGACCAACAGAGCCTAAATAGAGACGGTGACTATTCTGAAACTGACTTCATTTTGTACTCACTCGCCTCAATTATGCATTGCTATGGGTCTATAGGGCAATTTATACTGGGTTCGTGCGACTGACGCGCGTGCGTCTATATGATGAAGAATAGGGGCTAGCCGCATCGCAGTCGCATAGCAGTCGCACGCGCCTGCGGCCTCGCGACCGCCGCAAGTTCTTTTCATTGAGACTTCCATGCCGCGTTGACCGGTCTTCATCGGAAATCTTTCGCAAATGGATGCGTGCGCCTGATAGTCGCATCTGGTATAAATTGCCCTTATCTTACTTCTTATTAATTGGCACTTCATGTGTGTGTAAGTCTGTGCACGAGGACCAGCCACCAAAAATGGAAAATAACCCATCGTGCTCAGCGTGTCGAGTTATGTACGAAAAGGTTGCAAATTTTGATTTTTACCTTGACTTGCAGGTGTTTTGGGTGTTTTGGGCCACTTTTGTAATGTTCAGACATGTTAAGAAACGGCTGTTGTGTTTACCACAGTTCGAATGAATGAGATGAGCCCAGACACTATAAAAGGGAAGAGATGGGTGGGATCTCTTTATGCCCAAGAGAAGGAGCCAGGAAGGCGAAGAAGATCACGGATGAAGGGTGACGCTGTAGGGCTGGGATGGCGTCTGAAAGTGGTGACACGCCTAGATTCGGGTTCAACGGTGTGATAAAGGTGCGTCGGGGTTCAAAAGTGGGGAAACGCTAAGAGACGGGTCCAATGGTGTAATGAGGGTGTGCCGGCGTCCAGAAGTGGAGAGAAAGTCTGGAAACGGGTCCAACGGTCTACACAAGGAAAGACGTCGCACGCCTGTTGCTCAGCTGTGGAAAGGGCGCCTCGGAGCCAGAAAGCTCAAATGTGCAAAAAACGAGAGTTTGATAAATGAGGAATGGCCGGTGTGGTGTGAAAGAGATGCCGCATGAAGGCAACGCGAGCGAAGCAAGCACGGAAAGAAGTCTGAGAGTCCGGTGTCGGCCGGACGATCAGGCTAGTATGGTAAAAAACCGGGCAAATTAACGTGCGGAAAGCATTAACTTCGGGCGCGCGCAGAGAAGATTAAGTTTAATTAAACGTTTACTTGAGTTGCTACTTGTTTTGATCCAAAGTAAACTTACTTCTATCCACATTCAGCAGCTTTGCATCATTTAACACTTGCTGAAGACAAAACAGGCTTAATAACATTGAAGTGGCCATCGCACCCATCACGCTTGATACTCCACAGCAATGAACATAACCGCTCCATTAGGCTCATGCCTTACTTCGCTCAATATATTTCATGGACAGGTGAGGAGTACATACCTAAAAGGGCTGATATTGTTAGAACTAATAAATATCAACATTTCTGCCCTAGTCGCTGCACACCGGCGGTTTCCGCCTGAATTCCTGGGAAACTCTGCCTAAATTGCTCGGAAAAGTGTGAGGAATCTCCCAGGAATATAGGCGGAATTGACAGGAAAACTAGGGGAAATTTAGGCGGAATTTACGAGAACACAGGTGGAAACGCGCAGATGCGTGACCAAACATGATCTACGGATAGATGTGGTGGAGCACAATCTATTAGGTCGATGCAAAAGGAAAGGCGCTTTCCCGTGTTCACTACATTTTTTCTCACAACCCCAATAGACGACAACCTCGGCAGACGACATAATGCCTTTGATTAGTGGGGATCATTGCTTATTGCATGGGAAGGTCCCCGATCTCCTGCACAGAGAATTCGGAAAACTGAGAACCGAAGAAGAAGAAAAACTTCGTCTTCAGGCCGTCTTGTTTGACAGCTTTTTTCTTGTAGGAAGGACTCCAAAGCTAAGAAAATTGGCAGAAACGCAACAATTTTCCTGTAGAATACAACGAGTACTCAATAGTTTTCCATGGAGGTCATCAAAATTGGAACCAGCTCTCGGAAGCAAATTTTGGTGAAAAGTTGGGCCGCAGAAAATGTGCTTTTGAGCATCTCTAGCTTTTTTTAGCCCATCCCTCGCGACATTCTGAAGTAGTTAACAGCAACAGGTATTGCGCAGGGTCTCCAAAAAGCAGCTCGAGGAGAATCACCCGCCAAGAATCCTGGAGATACCGAAGAAAAAGCTTCGGAATGTGCTCGTCTCTGTTTAACCAACGGCAACCCCGCTGCACCAGGTCTTCCAGCTGGGGTAGGTACTGACGTCCTGACCTAACACAAAAAAGGTATTTTGGACTGTGTCGCTTGTGGTATTACAGAAAAATCCTCAGAGTCCAAAAATCAGGTATCAGGACTTTCGGAAGCTTCCTGTTATTTCGTGTTTCCTTGACCTAGCCGACACCTCGTATACGTATAGAACGAAAGAGCTCGCTTCGCTGTACAAGAATGTATTCACATCTAGATGTCATACTACGTCCAAACCAAATTATATGTTTCTGAAAAAAGAGCGCCATTTCTTTTGCATCGAGCTAATATCTTCACAGGTAACGCCAGCGACCCCTGTCGTTACAAGCAAAAATCTGCCATACGTGGTCCAACATGTAGCTGCAATAGAATAGCACCACAGCAGCTGGGCACATCTTGGATCACCTAATCAGCCCGCTTATCTGTAGATTCTGTTGCTTCGTATTACAACGAGGTGGTTTTTGTGCCTTTAACACTGGTAAATTCAATAAATTTTGAAATTGGTTGCGATTTCGCCTAAAGATGCACAAACGTGTTTAATGGGGCACATCCAAGAACCGATATCAGTTAAAGTGAAATAAAACGTGGAATTTGTCTAATATTTCTTGCATTTATTTTTATTCTATATTTTTCGTCGCGTTCTGTTTATGCTTCCTCCTTCAAAAAGCAACGGCCTGAGCCGAATCCGCGTCGCGCATGCCAGCAGACGCGACGCGAATTCGGTCTATCGCGTCGTTTTGGAGGAAAAAGTATGGACAGGAGACGATGGGAATTCACAACATCGCATTGTGAAAATGATCTCCAACCACCACTGCGCAGCCGCAACTTGTGTATGCATCCATGCGTGACCCAACGCTCTTGGACAGGTTGCTTCTATGCGACGGTAGAGTCGCGACGAAGTATAAACACAGCTTCACCTGTGGCGCTGCACATGTTGTGATCATGGTCGCAACGTTGTCGCCTCGCAAAGAAATACAAACACAGTTTTGGAAAGATCTAGCAAAAAGTTGAAACAATTTTCGCATGATCTAGTAATTTCCCGATTTACCCGGAATTTAGGGGGTGTTTAGGCAGAAACTGGCGGTCGACCAAATTTAGAAGGAATTTATCGGGAATTTAAGCGAGATCCGCCGGTGGTTCTGATAATGCCCGATTTACACGAGATTTAGCCCGAATTTACCCGCAAACTGGCGGAACTTCGCGAAAATACACTTTCTACACGGAGTTTCCCAGGAAAGCAGGCGGAAACCGCCGATGTAAAAGTACCAGAGTGATGCGATCTGAAACTAATTTTTTAAAAGCTGGTAAAATAGTTGTCGCAGAGGTTCTGAGCTTCGTAACAACTAACAGCTACTATGATTTCGCCGTCCCACAATTGGTCTGAATAGACTAGACTAGCAATACAAGACCTGCGGTAATGATTCATATTTCCGACTAGACGGTATGCCCGGCTTCGCTCGGGTATTTCATTTCTCCCGGCAGTTTAACACTGATGACGACAAATGTTAAACCCAACGATCCTTTCATAGTGCTCGTCATTTTCATGATCAGCCCAGAAATCCTTTTTCATTCACCTCTGTTCGAAAGTAGGAACAGTTGTTTTGTTGGCAAATTCTTCTAAAATCCTTGCTATATTCACGTCATGCGTGTTGAAGAACCCTAGTGCACGTGTTCATACTTATCACTAAGTGAAAGCAGAAAAATCGACAGAATCGATAACTCTATGTTTTCGTGAAATGTGATTGTCATATTCGTATTCAGCGTAATGAAAAACCCCTATAGGCATGTCCTCACCCGTGGACAAAAGTAGCGAAAAATCAATAAAATCGACAAATCAATACTTGGTGCAAAACGGTGATCATATTCGTGTTCACCTTAATGGAGAACCCCAGTGGACATGTCCTCGCCGACCCGTGGGCAAAAGTAGCGAAAAATCAATAAAATCGATAAATCAATACTTCATGCAAAACGGTTGTGACATTCGTGTTCAGGGTATTGGATAACCCCAGTAGGCATATCCTTATCGACCCGTGGGCAAAAATAGCGAAAAATCAGTAAAATCGATAAATCAATACTTGGTACGAAATGGTTATCATATTCGTGTTCAGGGTATTGGATAACCCCAGTAGGCATGTCCTTATCGACCCTTGGGCAAAATTGGTGAAAAATCACTAAAATCGATAAATCAATACTTGGTACATATTCGTGTTCAGCGTATTGGACAACCCCAGTAGACATGTCCTCACGACTCTAGGGCGAAAATAGCGAAAAATCAATAAAATCGATAAATCAATAAATCAATCGATAATCCAAAGAAGCCTAAAACCTTCTCCGGTCCGAGATGTATATGTGTGCAAAGTTTGATCCCGATCGGTTAACTCTCCACGATTTCTATAAGGAACATACATACATACACACAAACACACACACACACACAGACTTTCTACTTTATATATAGAGATTCACATTCTATCCAACCGGCAATGATTGTTATTAGAGGGATCCTGGACTAATACGCTATCGTTTTCATTTTTTTTCAGTCCCGTTACCATGGATATCAAACTTCTTTTCAGAGAAAGGTATTCGTGCTGTGCTACAGAAATGAGGCTTTCTTTGCAGCCTCAAATCATTCCAGACACTGACACAGCAAGCTAAACACAGCCTTCTGAGTATTAAGCAGAGCACTGGATTGGATACCATAGTTCATCCGCTACTAAACTCCTTCAGTTATCTAAAAAAAGCAGGTTCCACGTGCAGTCAAAACCTAAACAGTAACTAGCTTGTCGACTAGACTAGAGTAAGTGGATGTCGATTTGAAGTATCGAAAATTTTGCTCGGACACTACCTTTAAGTTTTCGAAATTCACTCAATACAGACTCCAATGTCAAATATCGCGAAGCTTTTTATGAAAAAAAAAACATCCAGCGCTGCCCGAACGTTAGCTACACGACTCTAGTTCTGCGATTGGCCAACTGGAGGAATTGGCCAGTTGCGCATCTCGCTCCCGTCGCTGTTCCAAGGTACAATGCTCCACACCCAGTGAAACATTTGCAATCAAGTGGAAGCAGACACTCGCACCGAGAATGTTTATTTAGGGATAAAACGAGGGTTTTGCCTTGACGTCTTTGGCGAAGACGGCAAAATAATTAATATACTGAGTGTACAACAGATTTTTCATCACTGAAGAGGATGAGCTTGAAATTGAGGCGCAATTAAGCATAACATGCAAAGATCACATAGGCGTTTTCACGAGAGTGGCCTGACTACTGCACTCTAAATCTCGTAAGCTTCGCTTGTTATGAACAAAGAGTAATCCTGCTAAAAATACAGTTGCCAAAAGCGATAGAACAGCAACTACAAGCAGAAAAACTCCAGAAATTAGCAAGCCTTCTGGACCGATGCTCTCAGCAAGACCTGAAAAACAGCTTTTATTACTGCGCGAACTGGAAGGTTTTCTTCTTGCTCACCTCGAATGAATCCGTGCTGAGGAGTTTCCTTTTGCTCTGAAGCGCTGCAGAACGTGTGATCCGAACTGCTCAGACACAGCAAGAATTTGATGATGTAAGCCACCTCGGTGTTCTCCAGCGAAGATGAGAATAGGCTTAAACAAACAAGAGTTATTAACGAGATGAGTAACAAGAAATTTAGGCACTCACTCCGACAAAGGCCCGTCCGCCCATATCCCAACATCCTCTCCTCCATGTGCACCATGAGCCATTGGTACTGAAGCTGGTTGGCGGAAAAGTGGATCTGCTGAATAGTAATGAATTACATATGATGTCTACCCTCGGTTGCCAAAGAAAACACACCGCGTTCTTGCTCATTGACTTGAACATCAGTCATTCTTAGACCTCCTCGAAATCCTGGTCCTGACGCAAAGAAGAGACCCGGCAACTCGAACTTCTGTTCTTCTTTTGCAGTGGGCTGCGTAACTATATCGCTGCCTTAAAAGCATAAATTAGAAGACGCGTGTTCTGATGTTTGAATCACGAAAACAAGATGATTCTATGTATTATTGAAATGACTCTTGCTTTTAAGTGATCCGCTGGTAAATTCCTTGAAAGCAACTCCACAAACGTCTGTCCATAAGACTATCTTTATTTTGATACGACTCAATCAGCAGACTCAATAGAGTGTGTTCCCCAATTGCGCCCCGATTGGTTTGAGGTTATGGTTATGTCGTTGATGGGACGACTTTCTTGGGTTTGCACTATTTTCTTTAGCATCTCCATGCAAGAAATACTGCGAAGCGAGCCCAAACGGGCTCATGAACGCTTCCGACGGGATTCTATTACATTTCGAGATCTATATTTCATCAAAGTTGGAGGAGTTGCTTGGAAAAGCTGTAGCTTATGTGTGTTTTTCACTTCTGCCTGTAAATTTTCCACTTTGGAGAGACGATACAAAGACAGCGTCCTCAGCAATTACGCTACAAGAGCCTGAGACACGCCTTCACTTATAAGCGGGCAAATTTAGCCTACAGTGAGAATTCCTGATAGCACTATAGAAAACGTACATCAGGTAATTCGTTTTTGGAACTCTCTGTTTTACCTTCTCCACATGTGGGGTCAATATATGTCGTAAATGTGCTAATGTGACGAAAAATCACAAAACTGCTCACTAAATAGACTTTTCTCCACAGGTAAGTAGCCGGGCAATGTAAGAGCGTGGCCATGATCTGCGGTGACGATAATCAATGTCTCGGACGGATCGGTCATCTCTCGTGCCTGTAAAATTTGCCATATAATGGAGCCATATAGTTTGGAGAGATTTGAGATTGGGAGTGAGCAGATTATCCACGGCGGACATCACATGTGAAGGCAACAAGACAGACCTTCCGTATAGCTTCCTCGAACTCGTACACTTCGGCAAAAGCGAGGTGCATCTGATTTGCGTGCTCGGCAATGTCGATGTTACCGCCTGATACGTGAGTTGAGAGGCTTTCGCCTGGTTAGAAAGCAGTTGGTCACTCACCCTCCACCATCAGAAAGAAACCCTTGTCGTCGTGCTGGAGTTGCTCAATCGCTTTCGCGGCCATTTCTGAGAGTCGTGGCACTGTTTTGCTGCCAGTCATCTGTTCTTCGAGGTACATGGGAAGGTGCGAGCCGGCAAAAATACCTGAATAAAATAAAATAATTTCCTAGTTGGCACATTGTCGTGTGATTCCTGGGATTACTACTTGCCTAGAAGTTTCTCGCTGCTCGCTTCAACACCCTGAAGATCGCTCACGTCACCCAACACTCGTCTACTTCCACCAAGCCTACTCCACTCAAGGTCGATATTCATTCCATCTTCACGCATTCCTCCTCGCGACTTCTCGATAAGGAAATCGGCTCCTCCACCCATCATTACCTAAAATGAGGATATTCGGGTTTCAAGACCAGTTCTGCACAATTCTCTGAGTAAATCGATCGCTACCTTGAACTCTGAAGCCGGATAGGACAGAAGCTGCCTAGCGATGTCATTGCAATCTGAAGCTCCGAGTTGTTTCGCGGCACCGTCGTATTCAACATCTCTGTGCAGGCCCTAAAAATCGGTTACTGATAAAATGCTCTATTTTTAGGCCTTGCATGACCACAGGATTGTCAACGTCTACAAACACACCTTCGCATAAAGAGCACCCGGCGTTGCATGAGTGATTCTGGCGTTGGTCACGAAGCCAACATCCAGTCCTGAAAGCGTTCAGTGCTAGTCCATGCAAGTACAAAGCAATGTAAAGGGGTGAATACCTTTATGCAGGGCGTTTTCAACAATGCCGTCAGTGACGTGGAGATCTCTTCCCTTTGCGCACACAGTTCCCGACTTAGGCACCATACCGAGTGTTTTCGAATCCACCTAGATGACTAATGTAGCATGAGCACTTGTACTTAATTTTGAAATCTTCATCTAAATCAATGAATTTATAACAGGATCAAGCTGAGTTTTCCTTTTCTATATCGCTTTCGCCATAAACCTTCAAAAGTGGACCATCTAGCTGGCGCTGTCCAACAGATTCGCGGTTGTGACAAAGGCAGGATCAGGACGCAAGGGGGGGG
>JARK01001346.1:1079689-1101636 GCA_000688135.1 Ancylostoma ceylanicum | reverse complement strand
CACCCCCCCCCCTACCCCGCCTGGCTGGGGCATTTCTGCATTTGTCAGTGGACAAAGACATGCGGTGAAATATAATATAACTTAAGTAGGATCGTAGAAATTTAATTAGAAGTAGAATCTGAATTTACGCACAAGATATCTGCTCATTCACTGTCATCATTGATGTCATTACTTCTACGACGTAGGCACACGAGTGCTCCCAGTCCTTGTGGGCTCCTGTGGGTTATAAGCTGCATTTCTTTGGCCCAGGTGGTCAGGCTGGATGACTGCGCCCAGGTTCGAGACGTTGACGTAACCCTGTTGGCCCCTTATGATCCTGTATTACCGAAGAAAAAATCAAAATCCGCTCATTGACAGCGTGGAAGGAAGCTACAGGGCATGAAAGATTCTCTGTCGCAGGCTGGGAGCACCCACTTCAGAAAACATCTGAAAATCGATGCTGGATAATATGATCTGGAAAAACCTCTTCTACATGTGTACAAATATAGAAGAATTTTGACAAATCATGTTATTCAGTTCCGATCTTTGAAAACCTGATTTTGAATGGGTCTCCTTTTCAATACACATCGAATAATTTCCCACCAACCTTTCTTCCAGTAAGCAGTGCCATGGCTCCAGCTGCCGAATCTGTCACGTGATGGCTGAAGGAACTCGTCTAAATATGCTCTAGTTGATATTAATTGAAAACAGGTCGCACAATTAAATGACGGAATTCTTCAAATATAGAAGCACTGCCAAACCTTAACCATCCCAGCCGTGGCGAACCTTTCGAAGAAGAGTGGCTCATTCAGATAAGGATTCCCTGCCTTTTGGTTCTTGTTGATTCTTGCGCTGGTCACTGTGGAAATGCCCATTCCATCTCCAATGAATAGAATGACATTCTTTGGCCTCTTCACTGAAAACGTGAAGCATAGTTGCTTTTAAAGGACCAGAAATTATATTGACTGAGAAGAAATCTCAAGTTTTCATGGAGACCTTTCGGTAATTGTTCTTTTGAGATGTGTAGAGGAACGTTAGAAGACTGATCAAGGGAATCTCTCATCGAATTATCGGCACCTACCCGTAAGCAGATGAGGATTTGCCCTCAACTTCCGATCCACATGCTCCCTTGCTATCCGATTCCAGAACTCTATATCATGGGGGTCTGAAAAAAATCGCCATTTGTTTAGATTAAAATGCTCGATTCTATGGCTATTCCTCAGCATTCATTCTATGATCGGCAAGAAATTTCCATGTTCCCTCACCTATCCAGAGTAGATAGATTTCTTGAACAAAACTTGACAAATTTCAAGAGAATTAATGTTAAGTGCAGCTGTTGGCTCTTATGGCTAGGCTTAGGAACTCTGCTCCTTATTCACTTGTTCTAAGAGAACTCATAAACCTTCTGCCCCTTTGAGAAGACATTACGATACAAAAGTTGGGTCTTTCCTCCTTTATTGGTGTTTTTTTTTAAATTTTCTTGACGACCCCTGACTCACAATATCACATCTGATACCAGAACTTATTATTTCTATAAGCCTAGAACGCTAAAGGATAGCAAAAGCGTCTCCTAGGCCTATCATGTGGGGCGGGATGAAAAGGGGTGAAAATCGTACTATCTCTCATCTTCATTGAAATATCCCATTGGCTGGATTACTGTAGGGGATGTCCGCCGTTTGCGAAAGATGGTGTATTACCTTCTTGATTGGATGAAACTTAACACTTACTTGGATCTTGCTGTAGATGTTGTGTAGCAAGAAATAACTCCAGATGGCAGAGTAGGTTTAAAATCCTAGCGAGCATCTGACTCGGGAGTGGAGAGACCCTAAAACAATAGAGGTCTACGTACAGTTTTCCGGATGATATTGAGGGAGGGAACGATCGCTTTGGAATAAAATAAGACATAGGTGGGCGATGAAATACATGAAATAACATATGCATGTGTAGAACAGTCGAACATTCGAGAAGACGCGACGAGAAGAGAAGAGGACAAGGGCAAGCGCCATACTTGGCCCTGGTCCCATAATTACAGGCGGTGCGCTATGACAGTCTATAGGTGCTAAAGGTCTTTCCCACGTGTTGGTTGGGATGAACTGTTTATATACAGTGAGGTGTGGGTGGGGTTGTCCATGACATGGCTAAGCGCGGCTATCGGCGTTGGTTGCGGTTCGAAAGGACACCGCCGGCGAGGGCATCGCTGGCATACAAACAAATATACAGTAGCACATCGCAAAAGATCAAGGATGAACGATGATAAAATCACCAGAAATGCAGCACATAGGGGTTCGAAATGCAGGGAGGGGCCCGACGCCAGAACTCAATCTTTGGACAGGATATTTTCAGAGATCATGTGCGAAAAATTGGCTGCTACAGTCGAATAATAATACAGTGTTCTAGGCGTCGGCGTGCGTCGGGGAATATCTCATGAGAACCTGAAGATAATTCATGGACATCGTGACACGTTCTGCTGTCCACGACAACCGCAAAGCGAGGCAACGAAAAATTCGTCCGCATGCACCACTAAGTCTCTCGCGGAACCACTGCCTGACTCTTTTTGCAGAGCGGTGCCTGACTCTTTTTGCAGAGCGGTCAAAGTGCATGTCTTCCGAACAAGAAATCCCTCATTCAGGTAAGAGGTGCAGGGAGGTTGTTGTGGCCTCATTATTACTGGAATATTAGTATCCGGCATTTACGTAAATGCTGTAAATGTAAATGTAAAAAGGTATAAAGAAAGCGATTGTGACCGAACTAGGAGGATGGTTTACCAATGGTACCATCAGTAAAAAGGTTCTTTCTTTGATCTCCGAAGTACTTTCTCTGTTTGTATAGCAGAGCATGGAACATCCCCTAGTGGAGTTGCCCATGGGCATATGCACATCATCATCACGTCTCACCCAAGTTTTCTAAAGTTTTCTGTAATTACTGCCAAGAAACGCTAACCACGGCATCTTGGCGGGGAAGCATGGACGAGGCACTGATGCCCAGAAGGAGTTCCGCACTGGATGAGATCCAAATGAAGTAGTTTCATTGACAGTGCTCCTAGTAAATCACCCTCTCAATTTGGTTATCATTAGTTCCCCATAAAAGTTTTCGCAGCACTTCAACGTCAAACACAGACTTTTGGGCCACCCCGTTAGGTAAGTCAGGGTCCAAGTACGGTAAATAACCAGGTTAACCCATGCAACCTATTAAAATGTCCTGTATAGGGTAATTTCATTTAAAGTACTTACATGAACTAGCGCAACATGCCTTGAAAATAATTAAAGACCTTGAAGCCGTACAGTTGATTCCTCGGCTCACTGCCAGCTCATAGCTTCAAGATAAACAAACATTTAGGGTTTTTTCACTGAGAGAATAGTGTTGCCATTCGGTTAAGGTAACCTTATTTGAGGACATTTCAAGGTAGTATCAGTACACTTGCAATCACTCCTTTTCTCACAAAGTTGATCTTTATGTGAAAATTTCTATGCAAGATCTTGGCCTCCATTGGTAGTTGCATTGAGATGTGACAATGGTACTTCAAGGGCGGTCTGTTTGGTGGCCCAAAAGTCATTCGTTGGCATTTCTTTCATTACCGCACCTATCGTTTTTCTCTCTTTCCTGTAAAAATGTTCTTTACATTGATCCAATTTGTTGTATCTGTTGTTGACTTTTACAGCTGTTACACCGTAGGACAGCTAGAATACCACTTCCACCTCATACAATGTGATATGTGGTATCCTCTCTGCAGGCGTCCTGGCCCTAACCTCGCCAACCACGCAACAATTGTCCTGTAATAAACACGACCTCTCGGCCGACTTGGCAACATCTACAAAGAGAAGAGCCGGGATCGATGTCGCAGATCGTCGCATATGCGGAGCGATTGATGGGAATCCCCCGAAGTACTCAGGTTGCACCCAGAGGAGAGCGACCCAGCGACACGATGCCCGCCACTGAGTCGACCGACGCTCGCACTATACAGGCTATCAATAATGGCGAGAAGGTCTTGGGTTAGTAGGGCAGAAACTGGGGTTCTTCTCTGCCAGCACGGTTGGTATCATTTGAATGTATAATATAAAATTCGCAGAGAGAAATAACTTATATTAGAAGCTAATTTGAAAACTTGTTAAAAAAGAGTCTTCAGAGTGAGTCGCTGACAGCGAAATGAACAAATTCAGTTTTAAAAAAGCAATTGAGTTAATCTGAACTTTTTCGTTCCACGGTGATTGTGTTTAGAATCAGCATACCACCAAACTACTGTAGGGCATTCTCCTATTGGCCTGAGGCTACAGTAACTCAATTGGTACAACGAACTCTGTGGAACACTACTCACCCATTATCTCCTGCACATTATGGCATGCGCCAGCTCGGCCAGGATTAAGGCCAGCAACATCAATAGCATATTCACGGACGAAGTCGCTAACTATTCCACTGGGTGTCATCGGCTTATTCGCTGGCGATTAGAGGATGTGGTCTTCGCTTTTCTTTTGAGAAGAGGGAAAAGAGGCTGCCTAGCTTGCTGACAGCTTGCACCCAGAATATTTTGCCCTGTAGAGATTCCATGTTGTTAGAAATGAGAAACTTTCACATTCTAATAAGCTGCTTTTAGCCACGACCGCAGATGCTTAGTCGATGTGGTCATTGATCGCCTGAAAGGTAGTTTTTCTGCATGTTTAGGTCTTACGCTTCGCGCACTCAAAAATGCAGAATCGACTCTGTTTTGACGATTGATTTCTTGAAGAATATGCCTTGCAGATGTTCTCACATTGAATGAGTTTAGTGATATTGATTTTGTCAAAATTTCGTGTTTACTCAATTAATTTGCTATTTCATTCTAAAACAGTCGTTGGTCAATGGCATTTCTTTCGAATGCCGCATGCCCTATTCCCACTTCACCCGAGTGCTGGATTCCAGCTTGGCTGAGTTTTAGCAGAATAGTTGGGCAAGAAAGCCTTTCCAATCTTTTGGAAAGAAAGTGTCCACGCAACGGTTTGTGGAGTCTGCAGCTTGCATTCTTCCTATAAAAAGTATGTGGGACTGAACCCAAAAAAGTATGTGGGATTAGCTGCACCCCAGAGGGATAAAAAAACGATTGTGTTGGCGTATATAATACTGTTCCTACTCCTAAAAAAGAGAAGTGCTCGACGCATTACGATGTCGAAGAGCGTCGCTCTTCTATACATTTCCCAGAAATAACACCCTCATTTTCTTGGAGCAAATAGATTCTTCGTAATGTGGCAAGTCGCATGGTTTATAGATCTCCCAATATTGAATTCGATGCTAGTCCCCAAAAACAAAAACAAATAGCACAAATCTAGCGATGTTGTCTGAATGTCGGCAAATCAATTTTTCGAATGATAATTAGGATTTTTGAGGAACACTCTGCAGTATGAAAATCGCGATAGCGTAGAAATTATGGATAATCAGGTTCGTTATGACATGCACAATATGGATTCCCAAGAAAAATTGGAATTGTTTCACTTTCAAAGTCAATTTGCTTTTGAAAGACTGATACTCTTGAATGTCGGAAGTGAATGTAATTAATTTTGTAAGCGAAGTCTTGAATCAAGAATCCTGGAACTCAAAATTCTAAAGCGAATTGGTAAATGATGTTTAGAACCAAGATTCCTGGAGCCGAAATGGACGGAGAAATCATGACTAAAAAAAGCGTTGTAGAACCTACGAATCAATGGTCGGTTGAAAACACAGATAAAATATTATAATTCCACGAAAAGAACAGACTGTTGCATGCAATGTAAATAGCACTATATGTTTTCATGGAGAACGGCATAATCAAATGTTTGCGCCGCAAGGATTGACACTCTCATTTACCAAATATTTAGTAAGTCAAGTTCAGAATAGTCAACTCTTTTGGAGCGCGCTGCTCCAGACGACATAGTTGATGTGTTGACAGCAACGTTGTCGAGAGGTGAGATTGCGGCAATGATTATTTGATCGTAATGGTTCATTTTTAATTTTGTGCTAATGCGAATTTGAGACATGAATAGTCACGTTAATAAAAATTGTTCACCTCGAAGGCAGTGCCGCAGCTCTGAATTCTTTCTAGAAATTTATGCCTTGATTGAATCTATGAGCTGCCGAGAACGATGGCATACGTGGAGCGTCCTGAAGCTATTGGGAACCGTGTATTCGGGAGGGATGTCCGAGCGAGAATTGTGGAATTTTCGGCTGACTGTGGAAAATAACTGGTACCTCATCAGAGCTGACGAGGGAAGGACTCCCGCTCAAGGGTGAGCGGGAGTAATCGAAAACAGCTAGTTTTTGTCCCGCAACATCCCGATTTTGTCCCGCAAGCTCCGGCGGGAGACCGGATTTTGTCCCGAAAATGATACCAGTATCATGATGCGGGAGACCGGATTTTGTCCCGAAACTGAAAAACGGAAGAAAACAAAAATGCACGGTGGCCGCAACGCGTATGCGGTCCGTTGGCCGACGCCGGCCGCTACTAGCGGATTTCGCATCCGCGTCACGGCCGAGCGCAACGGCCTCCCACGCATCTCGCCTGGTCTTCACACTGGGCCACGGTCTTAACCGGGCCTCAGCAGGCCAGACGAGTCCCGTAGGACTCCACTCTCCGCAGAAGCGGAGAGGAGACTGAAGCCTACCTGCAGAGTGAGGCCCTTTTATACTCCTCATTTGATAAGAGTTACCACGTGGCAATAACAAACCCGCACCATTCTCGGGTTAATCCCGCAACAAAACCAAAATGACGTCTCCCGCCGGAGCTCCCGATTTTGTCCCGAAATTGATAAGAAAGCTTTTTGTCAGGCGGGACTCCCGAGCGAATGTCTGAGTATGTATGTTAACTCTTCTTCAACTCATTGATGACAGCGCGGCTCTCCTGTGAGCCGCGATTTTCTCCGCATGGTTCCCCGTTGAGGTACCATAAGAGCCTAATGACCAGAGTGCGTTTCATGGCCGGTAGTGATGATACCTTTGATTCTATGTGATTAGAAAAATCTATTTACATCGTAATTCTTAATATAAATTCTGGAGTAAAGAAAGAAGCCAGAGATTAGCAAAATGAGGAAACGCGCAAAAATGGCGCAGACGTCAATGGGTTCAAGGGAGCGAAAGCGTATTGTTATGCGAAAGAATTGTGTCCTCATTTTGAGACTTTACGTTTTGTCAAACCTCGACGGCTCCGTTCCGTCTTCTTAAAGACACAAAGCGTTCTTAAATTTTAATATAGTGAGGAGTGGCGACTGTGAGTGGATGGATTTACAAAGTCCGTGAAACGTCCTATATCTAGCGCACGTATTTGTGAGGAGAGATGCTCCTTGCAGAGTGGCATGTATGTACGTATATGCGGGTAGCATTCGTGAGCTACCTATTTGTATGATCTCCGCACAAATTTCTGAAGAATTCAGTGAATTGCAAGCAAAAACATGGAAAAGCCGAGGGGAATTGCAAGAATTCTCAAGATTAGTGCAATTCATAGGGAATTTCTCGATGACTGAGTGATCTTGATGTGACATGGACCATGGCGCGTGATTCAGCCGGTGATTTTCTATATGAAACGTTTAATTCTCGCGAGAAACGGCTGGTTTTGGCGAGAACTGGACGATTTTTAGAGGGACGATGGCACGGTTTCTTCTTGTTTTATGAATCGTTAAGGTATTCTGAATCTACTCGACTAAGATATTTTGAGTAAAATACACAATAAACTGTCTTTTTCGTTAGCGCACTCAGATGTGATACTGGAATTCCACGAAGTGTGTGGATAGGAGTGTTACCATATCAAGGTTCGTTTATGAATTAAAACTCATTTGGAATAATGTCCACGGCGTTATCACGCGGACGGTGACTCCCCTAAGCACTTTTTTTTTGAAAAAAAAAACTCTCGAATGACTGTGGTTCTCTACGTTTTTTTGGCGATTTTTAAGCGTCGATGTTTTTGGGAGCTCCGCCAAACTCTGTGAGAGTCTCAAGGTAAGAACTGGTAGAGAATTATATCAGGGTAAGGCTCAGGACAAGTCTGAAGAGTATGATAGATCAAGTAGGTTCTCGCAGTTGGAACCGTAAACCTTCTGCAGGCCTATCTCTGAATAATCCTGGCGATCTCAACCATGTAAGGGACATAGGTCCCCGGATTTTAGGGGTTTCAGGCTGGTTATGTCGGAAAAATTCCGGCATTGGGTTTAACAGGCCCAGTACTGGGTGAAGCACGTTCATAACTGGGGTACTGGTACAGTTCTGACCAAAATAAATACATAGTTTATTCTTTTAAACATTTTACGTATAAGAAATTGAATCCGATGAAATTGACAACGTCTTCTGAAACACTGAAGATCGACTTAATACTAATTGCTCTGGTGCTACAGTCACTTAAAACACGAATTTGTTATACTCCTTAGTGAAATGGTCGAGGTACGGCTTCCATCTGGGGTCAAGCAGCTGATTCTCTTGAAAATAATTCAATAACACCTGGTGAACGAATAGGTACTGTTGGTCGGTCTGGAAACAGAGCACCTTACCAATTTTTTTTAAACTTCGAAACTTTATCACCCACTTGAATGGTATTTGCTCTTTGAGACCTCAGTTTCAGGAGCAGTTTGCCGCTGTCTTCTATGGGCTGGTTTAGAGAAAGCGACTCGAGCATGTACTGAATCAAGACCATTGATCCTGTCCTTCCAACGCCAGCAGAACAGTGGACGACGATGGGTGCTCTGAGTACATAGAAGCTGACATGAGAACATCGCACAAGAAGAAAATCAACGAAAGCAAGATAATGTACGCTCACTGAGTGCTTTTGATTATGTCCAGCACTTGAACAATAGCAGTGTCCGCGGGTGGTACTCCTCGGTCTGGCCAGTCAATCCAATGGATGTGTTTCGTCCTTAGCCTCTGAATAAAACTGCGATTCTGTGAGTTGTGACAAACTCGAGGGTAACAGCGAATGAATAGTATGTACGCTTTCTCGTAGCACCATCATTCGGAGAAAGGTGAAGAGGAAAAAAAAAGAACGTAAGCCAAATTATAAGAATGGAACTCACTCGTCCGTCTCTTTCAACAACAAGACCCGTAATCCTTACTTGTGCATTGGTGTTGCAGAGAAATCGCACCTTAAATGAACACTTGGCTGAAAATTTACGTTACTTTCTCATGCTACCTCGAAGCAAGTGTACTTTCATGGCATTAAATGATGTACCACTCACCATAGAAGATCCCATATATTTTATTGTAATGTCATCAAATCGCAATGATCCGCTTGATGGGAAGTATTGAAAGCACTTCTTCGCTCCCTAGACAGTAATAAGGAGAAGGTTTCAAAAGGAAATAAATTCTTGAGAATGTGAATTGTAGGCATACCTTCTCGTAAAAATTGCAAAGCATAACGATGTATTCAACACGATCTTGTATACACATTAGCCAGAAATCCCTGCATGTTTTCTCAAGTGGGGCCTAAAATAGACCTCTCATGAATGAATGTGTATTACAGCAAGGATTAGTTACTTGAGTGCAAATGAATCGCCGTGAGCACGTGGGAGTAGCGACGTAATTGGCGTGGATATAGTCGTCTTCCTCGCAACAATACTGCAGCTTTACCCTAGTCGCATCCAAGCAACCGACATCCTGGAAAGAGCACCATCTATTTGACCTCATTTAGCGATGTGCAGTAAATTCATTAATTCATAGCGTAAGTAATTACGTAATTTATGGCTAGGTTCTATCGCGTTCGGCATTAAAGGCAGCACCCACGGAAATTCTCACTTTCGATTTGAGTCGCTTACCTTGTAGCAGGCTTCTAGTAAATCACAACGGTAAGTTGAACACAAAGAATAACCGCCTGCCTGCCGAGATACTGCCGTGGACACGGATGCCAGCATGGCCATTTGGGTGTCCGCCGCGCCAGTTAACGCTATTGATTTGGCATGCTACGAGTGGTCTAGCCTAATGTATCAGGTTGTATATGGAAAATTGTACAGTGTAGAGTATAGAATGCGCACTATCCACAAGAATTCGTGACGATACGCGCGTATATCCTCAGCGGAAAACTCGTCCGCGGTTTGGACGCATGGAAAACGGTGCCTTCATTTATCCCCTTTCTGCGTGTTTCACGCTGTTTCATCACTGCCTATGTGTTCATCTTCCCTGAAAACCCCAAAATTCAGCGAAATCTCCAACACAAAAATTTCCGTGGGTGCTGCCTTTAAAGGAACAGGAAGGAAAACGTAACACCGCAGTCTCAACTTATAGGAGTGCGATCACTGAATAAAATTCCAAGTAATCATGGAGCGCTGGAAAGAAAACCTAGAGAAGCCTGCCAACGCATTATTTTGCAGGGTACTATATACGGAGCGTCGCTTCTTCCAAACCTCATTCATAGTAAGTTTTCTTCTCTTATTGGCTTGGGGAATAAGTTCGTGCGCTTTTTTCAATTGAATATTTCATGATGATTTGGACCTCAGCTGATTGCAAGTCATGAACTGTTCTGTAGCTCTTGCTTTGTTCTTTACATGTTCGCAACTTTGCTTTTCAATTCCCGTTGCACCTTCTTCTCTATCGCACGGAATCTGACCCTCCATTTCAACAATCAGCCACCGAATACCGCTTGACTTCAATCGTGGATCAAATGTAACACAAGTGGGCAGGAATGTAAACTTCGTTCATAGAGAAACCTTCACTACTGAAAGGACACCATAGAAGTGGTCCGCTATCTTTGTACAGAGCAAATTTCGCCTCGAACTTGCCCCTCGTTCGGGACACCCCATTTGTGGGACATAGAGACAGTTATCCCCCTAGGGTCGCTCCAGATGTAAGGAAGAATCAGTACCGATGCTAGCTCTCAACAACACGCAAGTTCATCTAACACATTCGGTGCGAAACCCCAAAAAGCACAAAGTGGAGTGATCGTGCAGGGCATGCTCGACTTTTCTGCTCAAAATTTGGTCAAACTGGCTACCAAAAATCTCGGATGTGGGGTTTTCCACTACAGGTCTGGAGAAGTCGTAAACCACATGATTCATTACATTCCTAGTTGATTTCATAAAGTTTGATACAAGAGTTTCGGTCGCGGACAACAATTTGAGTAGTCTCAAACAACGCAATTTTCTGTAGACACGGAGTTGAGGAACAGACTTAGCTCTGGCAGCAGTGATAGAGAAGGAAAAGTGCTATGGAACTCAATTAGTGCGATTCACTCTGCTTTTATAAAATGGTGGTTTCTGTCCTCATGAAAAAGCGCACGAACTTATTCCCCAACCCAATAGCTAACCTAGAGCCTTTTGTTGATCTGTCTTCAAAATATATGCGCAACAAAGTCACTACAGGTGTGAGATGGTGTGAGACCTTTTCAAATGAAGCACCCTTAGAAATTTTTTTAGTCGAGGTTTTGATCGTTTTGGATACTTACAAGAGAAGAGCACGAACTTAAGGTGTGATTTCGAAACGAGACATATGTGTGGAAAGGCTAGTCCCACACGATGTTACAGATCACTACTTGAAATCTGCTAAATGGTTAATACAAGCTCAAAATTCCACGTCGATGATTTTCTACCATACTGACATTTATCTCCTCACGCCACAGCGGTGCAGCAGGATGGCCGAGTGGAAAGTGATGCAGACTCGTAGACAGAGGCTCGAGGGTTTGCATCCCGTTCGCAGGCTCTGTTTCGCAAACATCCTCTTCTAAGCTTCACAGAATTTCGAGCTGCCCAGAAATTTGATAATTATTAATTTTATAAAATGGTAAGCAATGGTGCCAACAATTGTACGAAAGTTGCACCGTCATAGGCATCAGCGTTCTCAAAATAAAAAGAGATTAGCTGCGTTCCATAGTTGCAAATGGACAAGTGAATGGGTGTTTCTATTCACAACCCCCTCTTTCTTTATGGCAAACCCTCTCTCGTTCTCATTTTCCACCAATCCTAGCCCTGGCAACTCGGCCCTGCTTTGGAAACGGGCTAGACTGGTGGGAATAAAAACTGACATTTTCGTAGCATTTGTCACAATTGATCCTTGCCTTCAGCTTGACTGTAGTGCTAGCACGCATCTAGTATGAATTGCCCTAATCTTTTCAGGAGATCAGTTGCTCTGAATTGGTCACACTCAAATACTCATAGCTCCTCTGGCCAACCAAACAGCATCACTTCGCAATATGGGAAAAGGTTGGCGCTGACGGATTTGAGAGATTTTCAGAAGGCTTACACCACATGAGTAGACATAGATCCGTATCTTCCGAAGGTTTTACGGGCTTTGTTTGCATATACTGTGGAGTATGCGAGTTAAGCGAGCTTCAGTATAACAGTGGTCATCCTGACTCAATGATCTTCCTTTGCGGGATATCACCGCGCATCATCAACGCGAGCTCATGCAATGGCGGGAGCGTACGATGCGAGCCTAGAATGGTTTCATTTATTAGTGAGGGTAACTGTTTTCGGCCGAATAGCCCCATTCACTAGCGGAATGAAACTCTTCTCAAACACCACCGCTACGCTCACGCTCTTGCGCCAGCTCGCGCTGGTGATAGGTGAAAGTACAGTGATACGGCCGTTTATGTAGTGTTCAAAGCAGCATTCTTCAGTGTTAAGTGCGCTGTATACACGTGCTGTATGTGTGCGGCTGGTGCGCGTGCGTCTATATGAAGGAGAATAGGGCCTGTCGCATCGCAGTAGCAGCTCAGACGCACGCATTTGCGCCCTCGTGAAGGTCACACGTTCTTTTCATTGAGAATTTCATGCTGCGTAGACCGATCTGAAGTCTCCGACAATTATCTTGTAGTAGCTTCGGCACTTTGCAGCAGTTTCTCGAACCTCGTCATAGAAGTCAGTATGATTCGCCTCGTCCTAGTCCGCGGTTGGCGCGTAGAGTTGGATCACCGAAGAGACCCTACGAAGCTTCCATTGGCCCACATAGCCTGGAATAACGAAACGAAGGTGGAGAACGTTTAGCATCTTTCTGTGAGACCTTTCACTTCTACAATGGGAATAGCCGCTTCCAAAAGGCGGAGATCCGCAGATGGACGCAAGCATGAACTGGACCACATCTTGTGCAACCGTAAAATCTTCACAGACGTAGCCGTCGTGCACAGTTTCCAGACAGGAAGTGGTCACAGATTGCTCAGAACGAAGTTCCACTTTAATAATATCGAGGCAATGTTGGATCGCATGGCACATAGAAGGCCACCGCCGACCATCCTGGATGCCGAAGCCGCCGAGAGACTCGCCGAAATGCACGACTTCAAAGAGCTGAATTCCATCGACAAAGACTACCATCAGCTGGTTGCCGCAATAACCTCCATTAGCGATGGCTGCAGGAAGAAGAAACCGAATCACATTACCTCGAGGATCACGGAAGAAACACGACAACCGCTCGAGAACAGGAGGAGTCTGAAGAGAACTACCCATAGTCATTTGGAGATGACTTTATTGAACAGGAGAAAGGGTTGCACAAGATCATGAAGCAGTCACGAGGAAGAGGCTTATGGCAGCTGTGGAATCTAGGACCAGTATCAAGTTGACTGCACGTAGCATAGCCGAACACCTCCATGTTATTCCGTGCCTGAAGGACTCGGAAGGTAGAAAAGTGACGTCGCGACTTGGCATAGAAGCTGCGATCAAGGAGTACTACGAACGGCTGTTTCACTCTCCCATGACCACAGCTGCCGGTAGGCTGTTGACACAGCGCCTCGGAGACACCCTCTCCTTCACGCCGTCAGAGGTTCGTCTTGCGGTAGAGTTGATGCCTAGCGGTAAATGCAGTGGAGAAGAATAACTCGTGGTGGAAGATGTGCGAGCATGTGGACATCCGCTTTACGTCGCTTTAGCTAAGAGGTTCACTCGATATTCGGAGGAGTCGCGAGTTCCAACAGCATGGAAAACATCGAATACCGTCCTTTTGCATAAGAAAGGCGACAAAGAAGACCTTGGCAACTACAGGCCGATAAGCCTACTGCCCGGTTTCTATAAAGTTTCCACACGCTGCCTACTCGCTAGAATTCGGAGAACGCTAGAGGATGCTCAACCAGTAGAGCAGGCCGGATTCCGGAGGAGCATCTGCACAGTCGATTACATCGCCACATGCACCAGGGTCATAGAGGCTTGCAGAGAACACCAGATGCCTCTCGTCATGAAGTTCATCGACTACCGAAGCTTTTGATACAGTGGAGCACCACACCATCTGGGAGAGTCTTCTAGAGCAAGGGGTTGAGCGGAAGTATGTAGACGTATTGAGGGACTGTTATTCGAACTGTACGACTATGTTCCGTCCCTTCAACCGTACCATCGTCGTTGCAATTAAGAAAGGCGTTCGCCAAGAGACCCAATCAGCCCGAACCTATTTCCGCCGTCTTGGAATCGGTGATCAGAAAGTGCCAATGGGACGATTTTGGAGTAAACGTCAACGGAAGAATGTTAAATCATCTGAGGTTCGCTGATGACACTGCACTGCTAGCTCATACGCCACAAGAAGCAGAACGGATAGTCCGCCAGCTTGACGAAGTAGGTAAAAAAGTGGGATTGCAACTCAACGCGAAGAAGACCAAGGTGATGAGAAACGGATTCGCAGACCCGTCAGCAGTTCGCCTAGGTCAGACGACGCTCGAGGACACCGACGAGTACGTCTACTTAGGGCGATCGACCAACGACTTGAAGCCTGAAATTTTAGGAGGAAGAGAGGTGCGTGGGCCGCGTACAACACCATTAAGTCCGCTGTGTCTGAAATCGAGAACCAGAAACTGAGGGCTGAACTGTTCAACAGCACCGTCATCCTGGCTCTGCGTTGCGGAAGCGAGGTGTGGACGTTGACGAAAGTGATGGAGGCACAGCTGAAGACCACGCAAGCGTCGATCGAAAAACATATGGTTGGCTACACGCTGCGCAGACAACGATGCAAAGGGCTGCATAATTCTGACATCCGCTCTCTTTTCAAAGCCACGGATGCCCTCGAATACGCGAACCACTCAAAGCACCGTTGAGCCGCTCATGTAATGAGAAGGAATGACGGAGGATGGAGCAAGGCAATCATTGAATGGTATCCACCTCAGAACAAGCGCCCGCTTGGCAGATCTCCAACCAGGTGGAGTGACTCTCTTTCAATCCGATAAAACATCGTTGATGACAGAATGAGGTGCCTCGTCCACTGGTCCACAAGAGCTCAAACCAGAAACGATTGGAAAGGATGCTACGATCCACAACGAGGCAACCGCCGATTTTGAAGCACGGATCAACCATATAACCAAGTAAGTAAGTAGACCGATCTCCTTTGAAAATCCTTCGTGAATGGATGCACGCATCTGACTAATTTACATTGTTCTCTAACCTACTTGCAGAGCACCAAAATAGAAAACCATTCCCCACCTTATACCGATTCTTCCCTTTAGGATTCATTTGCACAAACTTTTGCATGAGTGTGAGGTTGTTTGATCTGAAATCGGCTTTGTACACTCCGATGATATACATATCTATAGCTGAAACCGGAGGCGTTTTCTAGTGCCGCTTTCTCAAGGACACTCTCCACGCCTCAATTGGAAATCAGCTTACGAACCTCTCGAGCTGCACATCGGAGCCGAGAACAAGTCGCAAACAAAGCCCCCCCCCCACACCCCGAATGGCCTCAGCGACAGCGCCCACCTTTTCATGGAGAAGAATTCCGTTCGTAGACCGCGCACACCTTTTTCCATTACTCGTCGAACAAAACGGTAAACCTGTGGAAAATACGATCGGAACATGTATTTTACAGGAAATTTCTATTGAAACACTGACTCACCAAAAGTTTTTCCTGTGACGCGGCTTTCGTCTCGCGTGTGGACTTCATTATGCTATCGCTGGAAAAAAAGATAATGAACCGCGGTCAAACGAGGAGAAGTAGCAGGGCGTAGTTTGGCTGAAGAATAGGGAAGGAGACCCACAGGAGGACAAAAATTGGAAAAACGATGAGAAGGAATGCGCTGGTATTCCATAAAGACTGTTATTACCAAAACAATGGATTTCATAGGAAAACTTCCATGTCCAACAGGGAAGGAGCGCGTAAATGCTATAACGAGCAAGAGAGAGAGAGCTAGAGGAAGAGAGAAAGAGAGAGGCGAAAAGGAGGTATCAGACAGAGAGAACTGTGCAGATAAAGCAGTCTTTTCAAGGAAGAATGCACATGTAGCATATGTACGCACATCCTAGAGCCTTCCTTTCTTTCCATTACTGTTTCATCTTCTACCAGGCTCAGTGATCGTGATGATCTTTGGGATCTTTCAAGTAGCAAGGATAAGTTTGATCGAGACCGGTCCCGACCAAACTTTTTTCTTGAACCTGAAATATGACCAGGAATGTTGGACTCTCGTGAAAAACTGAGGTTGGACAGCTGCACCTCGAAACATTTTGTCCAGTTGCTTCTACCGGACGATTAAACTGTCTGCTACCAAATGAGCATCACCACATCCATACAAGCCATAACCATTGTTTACATCCGAGTTTAGGGCAATTTATACCAGATGCTACTATCAGGCGCACGCATCCATTTGCGAAAGATTTTCGATGAAGACCGGTCAACGCGGCATGAAATTCTCCAATGAAAAGAAAGCGCGGCCGTCGCGAGGCCGTAAACGCGTGCGACCGCTATGCGACTGCGATGCGACTGGCCTCTATTCTTTATCATATGGTCACACGCGCGTGAGTCGCACGCGTCTGGTAAAAATTGCCCTTGTAGGGCAATTTATACCAGATGATTTAATATGTTACTTCTCATTAGATGGCACTTCATGTGTGTGTGTCTGTGCACGAGAACCAGGCCCCGTCGCCAAAAACTAACAGCGCCATCGTGTTCAGGTCATCGAGTTACAGTAGCGGCCATAAAGATATGATCAGAGGCACTATTGAACACAGAATCTCGAACTATAACTCTTCTATGGATTGAGCTATTTAGACCAAATTTGAGGATGTGGTGAGGGTCTAAGTGTTCTTTCTTTCTGCTGATCGGCACTGATGTAAACTGCTTACAAGCAGAACTACCACGTTTCAAGTGAAAACTCACTGTTTTATTAACATTATAGTTTTTCGACTGTATCTCGACATCTCAGCTTCGGAAGAAATTATTCTAAGTCGTATTGTAAGCGAGCATTTTGCTATATAAGTTGCATCCCATGGTTCTTCTCTCCAAACAAAAAAGTGGGCTTGTCAAAAAGTCGTGTAAAAGTATGAAAAAGGATTTTTTTTCATAATTCCAAAGAAAAAACATCGGTCCCGACGCGGAATATTTCTATGATATCCACTAATAGCAACTATTCTGGCTTTCAAATGAGAACTGTTTTGCTATTCATATGCTTAAGATATAACTAAACGATTTTCTGGTGATTTCGATTATTTGATCTCGTCCTCCCATTTGAGCAGCAAAGGGAGCGCAGTAATAGCATTGTAGTGAAAACAATAGACAAATATGTGCCCAATCCGTACCAATTCTTTCTTCCTCCCAGTAGTAAATAGAAGGATTCTATACAAAATCTACGAAATTCGAGAAAGTTAATGTTTGAGTTCAATGAACCATGTTAATTGGAACTGTGCCAATGGTAAGCTACCACTGGAAAGCGCTCATGGAGTTTCAGTAAATACTAAAATTTGAATCGGATAGCTCAACCCAGAAGCGAGTTATGGCAAAAGATTCCCTGGTCAATATGGCTCTGATCATATCTTTATGGCCGCTACTGTATGTACGAAAATGTGGTAAATTTTGATTTTTACCTTGATTTACAGGTGTTTTGGGCCACTTTAGTCATGTTCAGACATGTTAAGTTCTCTCAATGGCCGACCGTTGTGTTTACCACAGTTAGAATGAATGAGAGAAGCCCAGACAGTATAAAAGGGAAGAGATGGGTAGGATGCCTTTACTCTGCGGAGAAGGAGCCAGGATGGCAAGGAAGGCCACGGATGAGGGGCGAGCAAGCACTGCCGCAGTACGATTGCGTCGGGGACTAGAAGTGGAGATAACGCTATGCAAAGGTCCCACTTCTGTGGCAAGGGTGCGACGGTTTCCGAAAGTCGTGAAAGATCTGGAGAAGGGTCCAACGTTGTGATAAGTGTGCGCAGGCGCCTAAAAGTGGGGCAAAGCCTGTAGACGGATTACACGTTGTGATAAGAGTGCGCCGGCGTCCAAAGGCGGGGAAAAGCCTGGAGACGGGTCGAACGTTGTGATAAGGGTGCGCAGGCGGCCAAAAGCGGGGAAACGCCTGCAGACGGATCCCACGTTGTGATAAGAGTGCGCCGGCGTCCAAAGGCGGGGAAAAGCCTGAAGACGGGTCGAACGTTGTGATAAGGGTGCGTTGGCATCTAAAAATGGGGAAACACTCAGAGACGGTCCAGTGATGTGATGAGGGTGCGCTGGCGTCTGAAAGTTGGGAAAAGCCTGAAGATAGGTCCAACAGTCCTTCACAAGCAAAGACTGTTGCACAGCTGTGGAAAGGGCGCCTCGGAGCCAGAAAGCTGAAGGTGCAAAAAACGAGAGTTTTCATAAATGAGTAATGGCCGGTGTGGTATGAGAGAAATGCCACGTGAAAGCAACGCGAGCGAAGCGAGCACGAAGAGAACCCCGAGAGCCCGGCGTCCGTCAGACGATCAGGCTGGTTATCGTAACAACACACCAGATTTGTGCAGTGCTGCACAAACTACGAAGCAACTCCACTATGTGAAACGTAGTTCCATGTTGGGTAGGGAAGGTTTCGACTTGATGTCTCTGTAACATGGTCTGTTTTTTGATGGGATCCTTTTTCGTTTCTTTTACTGGACATTGTTATTCCAAATTCACTGCCGGGATCCAAAATTTCGTTCTTCTGTCAAATATACCAAGGCTTTACCCATCCGGACACCTTGTCGCGGCTGCCATGCTTGCAGCTAGGATTCACGAGCGTATGACCAGACGGAACAAACTTATACAAAAATGCGTTTCCAAACGTTCCATCATCTATGGGATAGCAACTCACGGTAACCATGGTTAGTTTGCGCGGTCAAAGTTTCATGCATCCCATTCAGGACTCCCATGGCAGGGCAATAGAAAAATTGGCACTATTCAACCTTTACGGACCCAAGACCGGATCTTCAAAAGAAAATTTTGACTGAAACATCGCATACGGAGGTTATTTGAGATGCTGAACACGAATATCGTATCCATTTTGTACCATGACCTCATTATTGTAGGGTTGCCGTGGCTGTAGTACCGCATACTGCCGCACGCTACCGAACTCCTACCGTAACTCTACAAACTCTCTGCGGTTGCGGTACAAAATGGATGCTACAGTCGTGTTCAGCACCTCGAATAACCCCGTATGCAAAGTTTTAGTCAAAAATATTCGCTTGAAGATTTTGGGTCCATTAAAGTTGAAGGCTGCCGAAAATTCGTTGCCGCGCTCTCCTGAGCGCATCAGGGGCATTGGGCAAAAATGATATACATACATTAACATCATCCTAGATTGCTTCCCAAAAATATATGTTTCGATTCGATCTTCGGGGTTAACCTCGCGCACTTCCCTTGTAAGCTAGGGATTCTCCTGGAACTCGGTCTAGAAAAGTATTAGATACATTGTTCACACTATGAGTGAAGAAGTTCGATCTTAGTGGCGGCCATTCAATTGGCGACTGAGAGGACCATCAATGCTCCGCACCTCTTCCTTTTAGGTTATAATTCATTTTACCTTTGAGTTGACGGTTCTCCTCTTAGGTATAGCACTGATTAGAAAGAAATCATTTTCCAACTTTTATCCATGACGTCGAAAATATCAAACAAATATAATCGTTTGTGTACGTACGCTGTACAACTATCACGGCACTATACCATTGACACTTTACATGGCTAGCGCCCCTTCGGGACGCTAAGAAGTGGGGTTGGGCAACCACTTGAGGTTCGCGAAGAATCTTTAATTCAAGAAATCCTCAGAGAATCAAGAGAAGAGCAAACTAATCGTTAACTAAGGTCAAGTACTAAATTCTTCCCATGATTCTCTACCAACCCTGCTAAAGTTGGCCTTCAAGCCTTCTTCTGGTGCTAGCCTTGCGCCGAGTGACTCACCACCTGAGGGGACCGAGGGAATGCCGGTTTTTTGCATTCTACAATAGAATTTTTGGTGTTAGACATAAAAGTTCGCAGAAAGAGAAAAGGAGAAGATTGAGGAAGGTCCCCCTCACCCATTATGAAAAGAATTCCACAATCCATGGGAAATTGAAACCAGAAAGTGATGTATTTATGTGTTTCATTGCTAAGCCTGAATTGGTGACAACTCTGAAGTCAATGTGAAAGGAATGGAATGATCAGGATTCAGGAAACTCTTAACGGGTCAAGTTGTTTATACGTTCTTTTCGAAGAAGCATCTTCTCGCATGCAACACCAATCAAGACCAACATAGGGTCACAAAGTAAAAATACTCTGATTAAAACCTGGGAAGCGTTCTAATCCGTTCGACAACAACACAACGAGGGCATAGTCTTGCTAAATCTCTTTCCTGAGGCTGTCATGAACTCTATAGTTGTTCTCCTGAGCGACTACGTATACAAAAATTCACAGCGATGTTGAGGAACAGCAATTATTCAAGGGCCATTCAACAGAACGAGGATGGAACAATCGTTGGGTATGAAACTTTGGCATGTCACAAACAAAACTGCACCAAGATTTAAACTCCTAGGTAGCTGTAGAGCATATAAGGGCCCAGAATTAAGAACTAGAGCATGCATTGTCTAAAAAAGAGGAGGAGAGAGACCATTCATCTGAAAAAAAAGTTTGCCACCGGAAAAACCCCATATGCAAACTACGTCGTGCTCTTACCGCTACTGAAGCGGATCTGTGACGACTAAAGTCCGCCACGATTTAAAAAAAACAAACCTTGTGGAGTTTCGCAGGAAATTATTGTCATCCGCGAAGCGCGGCGAAGCTGCGCTTCGTGTGGATGACAACCTCAGCTTGCCCAAAGTGAAGTGGCTTACGGATCCGTGGCAGAGCTCTGGCTCGGGTGAACGTTTCCGAGTTCAACTTGGCCAAAGCTAAAGTGGCTTACGGACCCAAGGCAGAAGGCTCGGGTAAACGTTTCCGAGTTCAACTTGCCCGAAGCCAAAGTGGCTTACGGATCCGAGGCAGAGCGCCACGAAGCAGCGGTTTGGCTCGGGTAAACTTTCCCGAGTTCAACTTGCCTAGAGCTAAAGCGGCTTACGGACCCGAGGCAGAACGCCGCGAAGCAACGCTCTGGCTCGTTATGAACTGCAAATCACTTATCATTCTGAAAGTTATGAACTGCAAATCACTTATCATTCTGAGCGGTTATCACTTGGTAATCAGATTGCCGGCTCGCCCGAGACTAGAGTTGTGTGAGCGGCTTGCCCGGTATGCCCGCGTCATTTAAATCATTGACCGGGGCCTGCCGGGTACCTCAGAATTGCTGTCGGGCAACCCTGTGAAAGTGCTTGACAATAATAGTACAAAGGTGTGAAAGGAGGAATGGAAATATGCTCAGTTTCCCCAACAACATAGCTATTACTTACGCTGACATCATGGAACAATTACAGTGGGCGTCAGCGGCGGTGACCCGTCTGCGGCCTCGAACAGAACGCGGCGCGACCGTGCCGCTCGAGCGANTATATACGGTGTACATGCCCATTAGGCTCAAATCCACTGATAAAGAACTTATTAACTCTGTAGGTGTTAGCATACGAATGAAGACTCAAGGACTCATTGTAAATCCTTAAATGCTCGTAGTGAACTGGTCACACTTGCACACCCCAAGGTGAACCCCAAACCAGGTACGCTAGGTTTCCACAGGCTCAGCATGTAGCCCAGCATACCGGTAAAATGATGAGCTCATAAAAAATGAAGCTATTACTAGAGTGGTAGAGTCCCTGCATAGCAGCACGGATGGCCGAGTGGGTTACGCAGTGGACTACAAGTCAGTGAAGAACGATGGTGAGGTAGGTTCGGATCCCGGCAAGTAAAACGACGCGGAACCAAAGGCAGAATTGTTTTCATTTTCTTGCATGGGTGGTTTTTGTTCTCGTACAGGTACTTTG
>JARK01001346.1:1043640-1079499 GCA_000688135.1 Ancylostoma ceylanicum | reverse complement strand
ACATCCAAAACCGGCCGGGCCGGTTTTCCGGTGTCCGCTCGGCCGGTATTCGCGGGCCGCTCGGCCGGCGCGAGTGCCTGAGCAGTCATCAATGCAGCAAATTTAAAGCAAACGAATATGATCCATCCGAGTGGCTTACAGATGCAGAATATTCATAGCAATTTATACATAACTCTTACTCTATCAACTTTAGTGAGTCCAGTACCTACTTTTTCAGTCCCCATCACCATCACGAAGCACTATACACCTAATGGCGATGTCAAAGCAAGATTAACACTAATCCGCGATCTCAATGTAGCTTATGACTAGTAACATCCACACACTGTAGTAATGTTTGAAAAAACTTAGACCTAACTTAATGCTTGCATGTAAGTAGTGGAGCACTGTATATATGATTCCAGACTTCTTTGTAATAGGAGCATACAAATCACTGTTCTAACCTTCAGCTTGACGACCGTGGGATATATCCTCACTTTTTTGCGCAATCGTGAGGGCTTGGATCTGCACTTACCACTCTCACTTCCTGTCCACTATCCTATATCCTTACATACACCTTTCTATTTGATTTTCTATTTGCCCATCATCGCAAGCCTAGCACCATTTATAACACCCACTCAATTTTTATTGAACGTACTGCTCACACATGGACAATCCATGCGCTTTGTTTCGGGAGGGTTGGCTGCGCAACATGTTGGTTCTGCAGGACGAGCCAGCATACATGCGTGCCGAAGCTCCAACATGTTCTGAAAGCGAATTGCTGAATGACACGTGGCTGGCTAGTGTAGGTATATCTGACACTCCCTTTTCATACAAAGCGCATCCTGCTCTTAGTAATAGTACTTGGTGCTTGGTTTGTTATGATAGATTCTCTATCAACTTTGTTCGCTTCATGAATGATGCTCTATGCTCTGAACTTGCATAAGAGGAATGATTGCCCCCAGGCAACTTCTTAAAACGTTGAGGCCTATCTCCACAATTAAGCAATCTGAAGGTCTATGATTTTTTTCATGTATTTAGCGATGCTTACGATTCCTTCGTAATGTATGGCACACCAATTTTTTGGTGTATGAAATAAAATAAATAAATAAATAAATAAATAAAATTATCTCTGCTGCAGCATTTTATTTTACTTCAATTCAGTTTTTTTGCCTATATGAACCGCATGGGTTACTCAGACAATTGTGCCGTCGAAAATCAGGTTAAAACCCTATCCCCTCGCCCTTTTTGAATTGGGGCAGCGGGTATCGAGGTTCTGCCAAGAGCAGAACATGCCGCTTACCCCCCCCCTCTCCACCGACCTGCTGTTGTCCGTCAGAATCTTCCAGGCGTGCTGTCGCCGGGATCTCTACAGAGGGCACTTTACACCGGATGCGTGCGACTGACGCGCGTGCGTCAATATGGTGAAGAATAGGGGCTAGTTGCATCGCAGTCGCAGCTCAGTCGCACGCGTTTACGGCCTCGCGACGGTCGCGCGTTCTTTTCATTGAGAAGTTCATGCCGCGTTGATCGTGCGTGTGACTAGTATAAATTACGCTTAACACATTCTAATCAACAACTTCACATTCACTTACTTTCACTTTCACATTAACGTACATGGTCCGGTGGTGAATTTTCATGAGTTCTCATTTGAGCCAATTCAAAGCCAATCATACTGGATGCGTGCGTTTGACGTGATGATGATGAAATGATGATGATGAAACATAGGGCAAGTCGCATCGCTGACGCAGCTCAGACGCATGCACGGCCTCACGGCGGCCATACGTTCTTCCCATTCAGAATGCATACCGCGTTCACCGGTCTTCATAGAAAATCTTTCGCAAGTTAATGCGAGCATCTGACAAGTATAAATTGTCCTGTAGACAACAACATGTGAGCTAATCAAGCTCTGCTGGAAGATGAGTGGATTTATTGCGATGTAGGAAGATGCAGCGCAAGAAGGCACTTCCTGAGCGCTCGTTCCTTGCCTTGCGGCCTCTTACGAACACTGGTTCACTGGTCCTCTCATAGACGTACGGAGGCAAGAACACAGACAGAAGGGACATCATATTCGAACAAACGAGTTGTCGTAAACGCCGCCACGACCTACTTGCGATCTCCGATTGGCGCCATTGGCGCGAATGCCCCCGCGCCCAAGACGACGTGCAGCCCACGGTTGCAGCCTCCTCTGTCTTCGTCTACCGTCTTCGCCAGCAGCTCTTCTTCAGTCTCGTCGGGTGGCAGCTGTGTCCAAAGTTAATCCCCTATCTCTTCTTCGCCTCATCCATCCTCCTACTAGGTTTTCTGTACTAAGGCGAGATAAACGCTAGGCACGCAATTGTTCTGTTATCGCCATTGAAACATAAAGTTTCACCCTCTTATCCATTTCACACCTTTCGCCGTTGCTCACACTCTGGGTTTCACATCGGTCAAACGTTCATTAGCCTCGGGCACGGTTGTCGTAAGGGTCGGGACCCAGTGAACCCCGATGTTGTCGTGGTGGCAGCCGTTTCCCTAAGCTGCCGCCACAACACGAGTGGCAGATTTCACCACCCCACGGCAAGATGTGTTGCACTGGATTAGCCGAACAGCTGTGGTATTCATGCATGCGTCTAAGTAAGTAATGCTGAATGCGTGCATCTGCGTCTGCGTGCTGAAAGGACGGCACAGAAGCGGATGTCCACCTCGGACAGATTAGCTTTAGCCTTCACACTTCATATTCGGAAGGATGTGGCACGTGTGGGAACGTCAGGCTAATGTTCTGAACTCTGAGTGTAATCGCGGGGGCACGGGGGGGGACGTCTGCGAATGCACATGGGGGGAGGGGAACGTTGACCATATGTGGGGAGGGGCGCCACCGTGTTAGGGTACAAAGGCATGCCGACAGAGCTTGCGGATGCACGGCTTGCCATGCCACGCACGGGTAGGATAGTGCGGAATCTCTATTTTCTGCGTCGGAGTATTGAAAACATCTTAATTGTTCTCAGCACATACTATTAAATAGTGACAGTTTTCCAGAGAATTTGTTCAAATTTCAACTTGAAATTTAAAAAACTCAAATCTGAGAAAGGTCTATGAAACAATGGCAGCCGTTAAAACGACTTGCACTACGCCTCCTTCTGATTTGAATTCTTTTAATGTTTTGTAATATGAAGTCAGGTCTGAAGTTTAAAATGAAATCCACATAATTTGAAAGAATTCAGCAAATCTTTAGGAACAAACTATACGAGTACACTGAATCATCTTGATCTGCCCATTATCCCCTTGGTCTCTACGATCCATAGTTGGTGCTAGATCGCCTATAAATGCGCGCGATGGACTCATGGATGCGTATCCGCAGGCGCTATAGCGGCAAAACTTTATACCCTAACGCGTGTTTTCCGTGGGGAGGAGATAGGTGCCCCGCGATTGGGGTCCCGTCCCAGGTACAACTGGGGTGGACCCTTTTTCTGTCTGTAGTCAGCCCCCACAAATGCCTGAGTATGTGCGGGTGTTACGTTTAGCTGGCATTTTTGGTAATTCAAGAGTTGAGGGCTTACTGCTCAGGCAATAACACAGGACGACCCGACTGCCAAACAAGCCCGACCGGGCCACACGACCGCCTAATTTGTAGGCGTGGCCAGTTACTGGATGACCTGAGGGAATTAAATGAATTACCGGGCGACCCCACAGCAGTGCACGAAGCATCGGGTGACCCGAGGACATGACAGTGAAACACCAGCCGACCCCAGGGAATACTGCAGGATTACCAGGAGATCTGAGGAATATTCATGCCGGAGTTGGCCTATTTGAAGAAGGCATCTTATTCAGGCTTCAGGAGTGGTTTCTGGGGATAAGCACTTGCCTAATTTTTTTTGAACGAAAGGGAGCAGGCGTTTTACATTTGCTGGCGAAATGTAAGCAAGAATTATGCTCACTGTGATGTAGACTTTTGAAACCTTTAGAAACAACAAAGAATGAAACTGATCCTCAGTGAAGGTATAGAAGCCCTCAGTGGACCGAAGCCGCTCAGTGTGCCGCATCGCATTCTTTTTTGTTCCCTGATTGTCTGCGCTTCTGCGCTTCTGCAATTTTCATTGACATCACCGTCCGCATTCTCGATTGATACTGTGGCGTGAGACGGTCCGAAAATCCGGACCACTGGCTGCTTCTGTACGTACAGTCAACGGGAAGCTAAAGAGATCAGAAAAATCTTGACCGTTACTTAGGTGGAGTAATTGCTCCAGAATTCCTTATTGAGGAATTTCACGTGTTGGACCGCGATGGGCCCGCATTAAGATCCCTGTAGTGACGGCCAAATTTGGCGAGGCGGCCCTCCACATTCTTCGTAACTGCCAGAGAAGTGCTTACAAAAATTAGATCAAAAGTTTGTGGTGTAAGGACGTAAGTGGCCGAATGGATAAGGGATTCTTGCAGAACAAAGTTTGGATTCTTTAGGATAAAAGATTCTTGCAAGACGAAGTTTGATAAGAAGGGTAAGTTCGAGTCCCAACGGCCCTGAGTGCTGTGACGAAGCTGAGAATAGGAGCCTGGCCAGGTGACCCGAAAGCGATTACCAGGCTACCCCGAGGATAACGGGTGCGCATCATCGTGAGGGAAAACGAGTGTGGTATGGCTCTGTGACTGGCTTGCTCGAATTTTTCTCCGGCACTTACAATTGACTCGTTTCCTTCCTTCGCCATTTCACTATGCATGCACATGCTAACTGCGAATATAACTCAGGACGAGTTGATCGTGAGGAGCGGGAAGTCTCCGCCTTGTTTTCCTCCACGATGATACACACCCGAGGATATCGCGTCGGGTCACCCTGTAATCGCAGTCGGTCGCCCTGTGTTATGGCTATAGTAGATGAGGTCATGCACGAAAGTTGAGGAGGTGATTTCGTTCTGGTCATTAGTGTATATTTGGTTTCTTTTTGATGAAGACCAGTCAAATGTCGTACGCACCCATAGAATGATTCCACTAGAAATCAGTTCTGATTGAATCCTGTCGTTATTGAAGGTGATATCTGTAGAGGGCAGAGTATAGGTAAGCACTAGTGTAAGCAGTGCGGTCTCACATACGGTCGGCAAGGTTCGTTCGTAAACGAAACTTTATACTGGATGTGTTTGTTCGACACGCAAGCGTCGATTTGATGAAGGATGGGATCAGTCACAGCCATGATGCGGCTAAGATGCATGTCACATGATGGTCGCCTCGCATCTAATTACCTCAGCCGCGCAATGTTTTCGTGCAAGGTATGCATGTTGCGTTGACCACGGTCTTCACAAAAAATTCCCAGTAGATGGATTCGTGCGTCTGCCGCGCGACTGACGCCATACAGCTAGTATAAATTGACATGAAAAATTTTCCATGACCTTCTGAATAACATGACATCGCCATTGCAGTATGCTCAGAGTCTATATCGTGGTGACAGCCATAATAGCAACAACCGAAGCCTGCACTGGATGGCATATGTTTTATGGAAATAAACACTGCTATAAGGTGAGCATCTCTGCATTCTAGCTGCAATGATGGAAATCTTTGAGTTACAGTGTGAAAACCAAAGCAGCGTCAGGGCAGGACATATTCATTTATGTCACTCAGACATTCGCCGAATTTGAGCCTCATGTCATTGAGGCTCGGATTGTTAAAATGAGCGGGGTTGGAGTGTCATTAGAATTGCTGTTCGACTGTTATTCGGTCGCTGTAGGTTTGATATTCAACTTCTGTTTAGGGGCCTAACAGCCATCCAACAGCTACCAAATAGCAGCCGAACACAACATTGGAATAACACTCCAACTCCGTCCATTTTAGCAATCCGAGCCTCAATGACAAGAGGCTTCAATTCGGTGTCTGAGTCATATGCTAGTCTCTAACTCACTGCCGAATGCCGAACGCAATTTGCGCAATTGCAGAAGAAGTTGAAAATGGAGTTGGGGGGACTTAGTATTGGTCGACAATATGATCTGTCCTACACCTGCACGAGATACGCTCCCCAACCAAGACCGGAGCCGGCCGCGCACCGCTAGTCCTCTCGCTCTCTGCCGCGCACCGCTAGTCCTCTCGCTCTCTGCGTCTCCATTCTCTGATGAGTCCCTGCATTGCCTCCACCCACCCTCCCCCTGTCTATGCTCTAGCCCCTCGCGGCGGGCGCAACGCAGCTGGGGAACGTATCTCATGTAATTACGTTAGGATAGCTAAAACGTCAGAGCGTTCATGTCGGTTAGCAAGTCAGAACGTGTAGGACAAGTCATGTTATCGACTTTTTTGAGGTGCCCCCCCCCCCCAACTCCATTTTCGCCGCAGAAGAATTTTACGAGCAAATTTCTTGATCCATATGTAACTCATGCACATTACAAAAAAAAACGTTTCTAGGTTCCATAAGTAACTCTCAGACACGACGAGTGAAAGAGTGCTGTCTCTGAGACATTGTGGGCTTGAAAATGCCCAGAAAAAACGAAATACCAACTAAGAAGTATTCGGAAATCTGAGCAAATTTTGCGAGAAATGAAGAAATCAAGGCAGATAGCTAAGTGTGTCAGTTATTAAGGCAAGAAATCATGAAGTGGCTCTTGCCTATGACGCGTCGATGTAATGACTCGTCCACGCGGTGTTCGAAGACAGAATTTCATGGGGTGACGTGGGATCCTGCTTTTTTCCGGATCATGTTGTCTCAGTTTTGGGCAAACGTCCGAGAGTAATGCCTGGGCAGTTACCGGGTGTTGCCTGAACAGTTTCAGGGTGTTGCATGACCAGTTTCCCGGTGCTAGTGTCTGTCTGATCAGATTCTGGGTTTAAATTTCCCGAACAGTTTCCGACTGTTGACTGACCAGCAGGCAAGCACGTCTGCTAGCTATGCAGCAAGACCCGTAAAATGTCCAGGCTGAGAACTTCAAAGTGCTGGTGGTGTCGAATGAATCGTTCATTTATTCTTGAATGACTACATCTGCTAGCGAGATGAAGGCAAGCAGAAAACCTCTTTTTCATAGTGAAAATCGCAATACTGCAAAATCCCCATACATACCTCGACACAATAAATTCTTTTTCAAATTTGTGTTAAAATGTAAGAAGCATGGAAATGAGAATTGCTACTGAAGAATATATGCAGGTACTACCCGAGATTTCTGCCATATAAGAGAGTGCGCGAGCTGAAATAAAACTATGTATTTGCTTCGGATAACAATAGAGCTCTATTCTTACCGTGATTTGAGCTGGGTTCCTCAAACTAGGGGTTTTCCGCGCGCGGATATATGTATTAACATAGGCCGTCCGGTGCACCCTCATAAAAGAACGTCATACGCAGGTAATGTTTCCCCGCTAGAATAAAATCACTTATTAAGGTGTTCTGCAAAGAGGTTGAATGGGAAGCAGCCAAGAAACATTGCGAAGAACTCGGAGGTTATCTAGCTTCAATTGGAGATGCAGAAGAAAATAACTTTGTAGGATGTAAGCTTTTCTAATCCATAGTTTTTTTTTCATCTCAGACATTCGTGGGGGTGATGGGCAGGTAGGACCCCCATCCCTCCGCCCACTCTTTGAGTTGAGGGAGCGTATCTGGACGTCCAAGAAGAGCAGAGCGTGCTGTGCATAACTCCGGTCGTCCCTCCATCCGCCGGAAAACAATAACGTGCTCGGGGGACAGCTGCGAGGGCACGTGGGGGAATTTTTTTCAATTGTCGGGGTAGGTGCCCCACGATTTTGGGTCCACACCTGGGTACAACTGGGGGTGGACCCATTTCCACCATTCCACCCCCACGAATGTCTGAGATAGTTTTCCTAGTTGGTTTTAGGTGGTGTGGTGAGTATGGCGGGAAAAATCATGACATGAGACGGACCCAATGCGTAGCTGCTGTGATTATATACGGCTTTAATAGGGTAGACGGTGACATCAGTAATGCGCGTGGATGCACAGATACATTACAGGGAATTCTTAACGGAGTGATAGCTGGTGCAATTGCAGACCCAGTACAAAGGCTACGTGCAAACTGGGAAAAACCACTCGAACGCAGCCTTTCAACTAAGGATTTGAGCGGTTGGAATGGATCAGCCCGCGCGCGTATATGCAACGCGACTTTTACTCCAGAGCGAATGCCCTGTATCCAGACGAGGGCGTGAGGAGCGTACGGGAGAACTTACACAATTACCATGAACACACATGTGTGTGTGTGGGAAATTGCGATGCACCATCAATCTTCACAAATGTGACTTTGCACGCTCGCTGATTGCTCGGGCAACAATAACACTGAGTGACCCGAGAAATTTTGGTCCAACCGGGCCGCCCGAGAGGCCATATTCTTGGGCGTGGCATTCTACCGAGAGACCCGAGCAAACTTTTGCTTCGACTGGGTCAATCGACAGACCTTCTTGTGCACGTCCTACAATACCAGGTAACCCGAGGGGTTTCAATGAAGCGCCGGTTGGCCCGAGGGAACCTTGTATACTCACCAATCGTACCTTCAAAAAACCAGCTTTTAGCTGAACTTTCCCCGAGTTTTGTGATCCATACGTTTATTTTCGCCTTTGTATTTTTATATGAAAACGTTGAGTGAACCGTGAGCAACTTCCGATTTTTTTCTTTACCAAACAACCTCACAGTGACTGGTCATGTCAATTTTTGTCACCGCTTACTTCTGAAAAGAGCAGCATCAAGTTACATAGCTATTTTAATCACGAAGACTCCGCAGCTTTCCTTTAAAATGGAATGTCCAGCAGTTACGAGCAGAATGCAAACCTGGCCGGAATACGTAGCACTGCAAGCGCCACACGGCACAGAAAACCGAATGAGAACAAATCGTATTCTTTAGCGTTTGTCCCGTTTGGTAGCGGGGTCCGCCTTGCTGCTCAGGCACACGTGGGGTTCGCCCCCAGCACAAAGAAATTTTTCTCCGCCCACTGCTATGCAATAGGCGGCGTGCTGCTAATGCCGCTCTTTTCCTCCCCTCGAGTAGCAACTTCGTGGGGTGTGGTCGCGTGCGGATGCGGCGCGGACGTAGAAATCCGCCGCGTGACCGCGGGCGCCGGCGCCAAAGCGGCTGCGTATCCAGGCATTCCACGCGCATTTTTGTTTTTCGTTCGCTATCGGAGCGCGACATCGTGCTAAAATATGAACGCACAAGGCTAAGTTCAACATGATATGACACGTGAGGGAACGAGCAGAGCACGTCTTTTGAAGGAGCGAGCACGTGATGAATGGAAGAGAGAGTCCGACCCCAGATGTAACTAGGGTCGAACCCCCGTTTGTGCTGGGTCGAACCCCACGAGTACCTAAGTGGATTGAAACGCGGTCGTTTTCGATCAATATCAAAAGTGCTTGATAGTGCACAACCGCACCGCTTGCCTTCATTCGGTGATTGCACCAGCATGCACTCCTTTCGGAATGCCCTATATACCACTGACGTTTGCTGAAAGTGAAGCATAATGCAACTGCGGTGTGAAGTAGCGATACATTTCTTTTCAGCTCTCGCAGGTAACATGTATGCGAGGGTTTGGATCGGATATAAACGTACTACACCACATCAAAGACCATTTTATTGGGTTGATGGTTCAAAGACTGGCTTTGAAAGTTGGAGTTCAAGAACAAGCGAGCCGAACAATGCAAGAGGCGATGAAGACTGCACCTATGTTAGTTTGCCAACTCCATATTTTGAACTCTACATGTTAGCACTACGTACTTCACGAACGCGATTTGAAGGGTTTCTAAACTGACCATCGACTTCTTTTTCAAGAATTTCTACTAGGTTACGGTGACTTCTTCGATGTGACCAAGGCTCTGCTTTTGACAAGTGGGCCAACTTATCCAACTTCAGTTGCGCTTAGATGGAGACAACAAAGTCTTTGACCAAACTTCTCAAGCTATAGAAACGTCTGTAGGTTAGCTAAGAGGACTAAAATTCTATATGAGTTTACTCAATGTATGAGGCTCGAAAGCCACCAGTTAGATTTTGAGCAAGCCTCCAGCCTCTCTCATACAGGCCTCGAAACCTTCACGAGCGGCATCACCTTGAGCCCTCATCTCTCAGATCATCAACCCTACAATTCCCACAGGGTTTCAGCTATTGGTCCCGTAACTTTACATGAGCAAGGTGAGGCTCTGCGCTATGAAGGAAGTATACAGCTATATCCAGTTAAACTGGCTTTAAAAAGTGTGAGGAATATCTCATGAATGTGTCATAGTCACCAAACTGACCTCACTGCCAATGTACAGGGTGGTCCACATGAAGTGTGACGGGCTAAAGAAAATCAATTTTTGGACGCTTTTATTGGTTTTTTGTGCAATTTCATGGTGTTATTCGTTTCTGCCGTGTTTTTTAGTCCTATAGGAACCAGTCTTACCCTCTGTTTCTAGCTAAAGATGACATCGTTTGAGGATCAAACAACAGTAGTCGCCNGTCTAATCTATCTTGTAGCAAAAAGTCTGCTCTTCCTGACACAGGTCATTAGATTCGCTAAAGACAGCCCTGGTGGTTGCTGGAGACCGAATATCGCCGGAAATTGTAGCGCGCATTCTCAAGAATTTCAGGAAGAGATTGGATGCTTGTATCAAAGCTAGAGGAGGTCACTACGAATGTGATCCAAGATATGTTGTAGAGAATTTTTCTGTCATCTGAATAAATAGAAAAAGTTCTCATTTGGTCTGATTTATGTGAAGTTACGGGAAGTTTTTTCCGTCACACTTCATGTGGACCACCCTGTATCATGAATTTTCTGAACTGCCGGAAGAAATAAAACACCTGATCGAAGCCGGACACACCGCCTATTAGTCAAATAATCGCCAATGTTTTTAGAAGCTCTGTGCATGGAAACCCAACGAAACGCGCAAGTTTGACGAAGAAAAGTGTTTCGTCCCTTCATGACAGCATGACCTCCCATGCATGAGCTGCAACCGGGGGAAAATTGTGATAACGAAACCTGAAACATTACCTCATCCGATGAGTCCTCTGCCTTTGCTTTCTCGTACTTCTACCTCTCAGATAAGCCTTAGCTCTTCCCGCCTGTAAAGGGATTCTGATCAAGCGACGAATTACTTACTTACATACTTACTTAGATGGCTCGTCGTCACTTCTTGTACGGGCCCCAGCATGACTTCCATTCCATTCGTTCTCTCGCTACCGTCATCCAGGAGCGTCGTGGATGACGTGACGAGAGGTCTGATTCGTTTCCAGCTAAGCATTCAGCTGGTCCATCAGTACAGTAAACACATCTGCCCATCTTGTTGGTGGTTTCCTTCGTCGTCGTTTCGTATCTCTTGAGATCCATTCCGAAGTCCTTTTTGTCCACCTATAGCCTTCCCTTCTCATAGCCCATGGATGTTTTGTTTTGATGTTTTTTTTGGATGTTTTGACCAGCCCATGGATGTTTTGCCTTTGAATCGTATTCCTCTTAGTCACGAAGACGAAATATTTGCCGTAGCTCACGACTGCGAAGCCCGGCTTGATGTTGGTGCTCCTGCTGTACCTAGCTGGCTATTTCCGGATATGTCTGAGACCGAGCGGATAACAATCTTTGTTAAGGGCCTGAGAGATTGCTCACGAAATGAGGTGAAGATCCACCGTAATTTTCATGGCCATTGATCTACTTGCCTTACTGTTACTTCAATCCTTTACTTTTAATCATCTTACTAATACTAATTCTTTGTTCCATCTGTTCAAGACAGCGAAGAGACAGCAGGCAAACATTACCATAGAACTCGAATGATAAAGATTTAATGGTTTGGTTCAATACACTGAAGAAAAAAAAACTAGTATAGGGCAATTTATACCAGATGCGACTATCAGGCGCACGCATCCATTTGCGAAAGATTTCCGATGAAGACCGGTCAACGCGGCATGAAATTCTCAATGAAAAGAGAGCGCGGCCGTCGCGAGGTCGTAAACGCGTGCGATTGCAATGCGACTGCGATGCGACTGGCCCCTATTCTTCATCATAGAGTCGCACGCGCTTCAGTCGCACGCATCTGGTATAAATTGCCCTTATAACGTTCCGCACGAAGACTTAGCAAAACAAAATTATGTGTGAAAAATGTGAGGAAAATTAGGGGGAACGCGTTGTTTCTTCTCCACATACCAAATTTATTGTAATACGTTCAGATGCTCACGTATGCACATTTATCAAGATTGGAGTGGAATGATCACTACTGCACTTTTCTATCGGATTATGTATGTGAAAGAAATGATTGTTTTGATCTCCCTGAATAATAGTCTCATGTTTGAAGAAATGACGCCATTTTCTTGCTTAATAAAATCATTTTTGTAAGTAGTATTTTTTTGCTGATTGTAAATGAAGTTTGCCCTTGATCCATCGCTCATGCAGGCGAATGATAATGATCTAGTTAGCTATGGCTAATTCCAACAGTATAAATGCTCCTGATAGTACGATGTCGACGTCGGACGCTGATCCTGGGCAACCACGGCTTTCGGAGTTTTACGTTCGCTGAAGCGATGAAGCGAAACGTTCAGGCTTTATATACTCTGTTAGCCCAGAGACGGCCAGTGCAGTGTCATTGTCTGCAACTTGATTTTGAAGGCAGTGTCTCACCTCATGTTCGATTTCGGGTTTTCAACAGAATCTGGACCTACCCGACGAGCTAAGTTCAGTAATGTCCATGATTCTTAATAAAACTATCAGAAACCGCGATTTTGAGGGACCAATTCATCCTGGCGCGTACGAGTTCCACGGCAAGGAAGGCGCATGCCTTGCCATACACAACCGCTGATCTCATTGATCGCAGAGGTGCTCTCATTGTCAAAAGGCCGGAGACGCCTCGTACAGTGTCTCACCTCAGAAACACTGGCCGAGAGTTTGCACAAACTGAGGTGAGACACTGCCTTTAAACCAAGATTATGCCTGAACAGAATGAAATAGGATTCTGCTCGAATTTATGGGATGATATTTTTTTTAAAAATTGCTTGAAGATACGCATGGGTGACGAACATCTGTAGACCGAAGCACGCGGCACAGCAGTGCTGCTCGCGCTGGAATCGCCACCACAGTAGCAAATCATGGTTTCCTTGATAGTTTCTTCAACAAACCGCCATTGGCGCTCATTGTACGCACCTTATAATACGTACGATGTCTAGGGTGTTGTTTTTGAATGCTTCTTCGGTCGGCAAACCCAGAGTCGACCGCGGTTCTCTCATTTCCTTAGCTGGATGTGTTTTGGAGCGATGAAGCAAAACATAGGAGGTACTGAGCCAATGTATGTGTAGTTATTGAATTTTGGAGCGTTGAACGTTCGGATTTCTCCCGCACATTTTATGGTCATGCAAATGTGTTCAGCGCGCAAGTGTGAGAATGCTAGCTGAAATGTAAAACAGGACATTCACAAGCTTCCGTATTATCTAGTTAAGATGCTGAAATATGTTTTGGGACGTAAAAATTGTATGCAATATCCAACGTTTCAAAAAGAAGAATCACAAAAAGAGCCTTTCTAACACTATGCATTGATAATTTTTACGACGAGTATAAAACGCTGGCGTTTAGTGTTGCTAGTCATGCAGTTTTCTTTCCTTATATCACTTCCTATCCAGCATTTCTTGTGTCGCTTTAGGAGATGTCACTAGAAAGTACCGTAGTAAGCAAACGTAACTTAATGTTCTGATGACCTGCGCATCAACCCATCCAATTGATATCGCCGTTCTCGATTCTTAATCAATGTTCGCGCTTTCCGCACGATTTGCCCGAGAAAGTAGTCAGCGCTTGCGAGCGAATCCATTTCTTTGGAATTCCCCATACAAATAGGTTTTATTATACCAGATGCGCCAAAATTATGGGTACTGGAGTAAAGCTCCATCTCGAAATGAGCACCTAAGCTTTCGAGAAAATTCTTCGCTTCTAGTTTTTTTTATTAGTGACCACTCAAGAATACCGAAGTCCTAGGAGTGAGTCGTCCGTGGCACGCAAGGTGGCATCACCATCTTTCGAGAGGTTTTGTGAAGGACTGTTCATAGGATGTCAATGGGAGTTGTGTTCGGTGTTAATTATGCATTCGACCCAGAAATCAACTCGATAGAGTGATCTAGTGAGATAGTCGGAGTTGTTGATTGGATTACGTAATCAAAAAATGGTTGTAAAAGCCTTTCGTCAATGCGGTCGGCACATGATGAAAGGATAGAGAGACACAGGCGGACCCTCACCGTCTGCAAAATGAAAATCAATTCCCTATCATTTTTATGTAAGAGATTCTTGTGGTCCCCCCCTAGAGAAGAACATCTGCTCTCATCGTAGCTGTTCATCTTTGACTGATAAGTGCAACTTATACCAGACGGGATTTATCAGACGCATGCACCCATTTGCGAAAGATCTGCTATGAAGACCGGTCAATGCGGCATGAAATTCTCAATGAAAAGAACGCGCGGCCGTTGTGAGGCCGCAAACGCATGCAACTGAGCTGCGACTGCGACGCGACTAGTCCCTATTTATTTATTTCGATACGCTGTTTAAGACAGACGTTAGAAAATGTTGGTGTAAGCGACTCTGAACAGAGCGCCAAAATTGACAAGTACAAAATACACAAGTGCAGTCAAGTACTCAGTGTTAACGAGGTTGAATAATCCACACGTAAATTGTAGTCATTTAAAAAGTCAAAAGTTTCGAAGCAGCTCTAGTTTTAAATGAAGCAGTCTTGCAGTTGGTTTTTACCGTTTTGCTCAGGCAGACATACAGTGATCCTGCACGGGCTGTGAAACTCTTGAACCTACACCTTGGGCTGTGGAACTCGTGAACCTATTCTTCATTATAAAGACGCACGTGCGCCAATCGCACGCATCCAGTATGAATTGTCCTATACTTCACAAGTGTTCCCACTGACCACACCAAAGTAGTTCATAGAAACAGCACTTGACAAAAATGATGCATTGAATTGCGTTTGGTCGCATCAAGTCCCCTTTCGATTTTTGCGCGATTTTCTCTGTAAGGGATATGGCACGCTTCACAGCGACGCTGTCGCTGCGACCGTTCACCACCAAAAGTTCTCGTGCAACTGATCCTACACCAACATGCTATCCAACGCCAATAGTGTGATAAGACATAAGAACGTGTAACATTTTGTCATCATCATTTTCGTGGTGAACGGTCGCAGCGAGAGCGTCGCTCTGAAGCATGCCATATCCCTAAAACATCCTCTGAGGAAAAAAAAACTATAACCATCTGTTTCCAAGGTCTCGCAGTTCGTATCTCTTTGTAGATGACCGCCTAGCAAACTCTTGGACGGTGATAGAACGTGTGTGTCTGGAAATACTTGTGGTGCTAGGCAATGGCAGTAGGATAATGGCTATAGGGCAGACGCATGGTGGAGGAAGACAGTTCAAAAAAGGTGACCAATGCGTAAAACAGCTGAATAATGGGGAAAACACAACAAAATCTGAGAACACCATGAAGCATGCGAGTAATGAGAATAAAATCCTGTGCATATGTGGTACCCATGACCTTGGTGCACGCTGTAGAACTCCAGTTCTCCTTAAATTCATACATTTACGCCATCACTTCTTTCACTCCAAAAACTTGGAATCGAAGATCCCCAGGAAAGGAAATGTATAATAGACGCATACCTGCGCCAGACGCACGTTTTTTTTTCTCGTACAAATCCTCGTCACCACCACTCAACGCAACACGTACGCAATGATGAGATTGGCATATGACCGTAGCTGGAAGCCACTACACCACATATTACTGTTTTAGCACATTCTTTATCAAATAGTCGCAAGCCTGATGTACGAACATGTATAAATTGCCTTTCCAAGGTAGTGACTATCTATGCAACTCTATTCTGCAGAAAAAGTATTCGAAAACCTGTGCAGTCTTCCACATTTGAGATAAGAGGGCCACATCTGTAAAAAAAAAGATAAAGCTTCGATATTCGGTTAAACTGTCGCAGGATTTCTGAGTAATCATATTTTGGCTGCTTCAATAAGACGTCCTTTTCCAGGAATGAACGGATTTGCAATTGTGCTAGCGGCTCTTGTGATCGGTGGTGAGTTATTTTGCTGTTTTGTTCTTCTATTGAGCGAGGAATTTTTTGTTCTTTTCTGTTTCTTGTGCTTAGTGATCTCCAATCTATTTTGATAAAAGAATACATTTAGTTAAAAGACAGGTAAGGGGAAGACCCTTTCAAATAAACCACCAAACAGATCCTTGTGATGTGAAGAGAAACAATCACCTTGACCACCTCAACACCCGCTGATTACGAGTATATTGTCCAGTTGTTGTCATTGAGACTTAGCACGTGTTCGGTCCACCTGATCTCATTTATTTTGCATGAGCAACAGCGTTCCTGATCTTCGACACTTAAGGCAGCACCCGCGGAAAATTTTTTGTCTGAGATTTCGCTGAATTTTGAGGTTATCAGAGACGCTGAACTCATAGGCAATGATGAAACAGCGTGAAACACGCCGGAAGAAGGAATGAAGGCGCTGTTTTCCATGCGATCACAGCGCGGACGAGTTTTCCGCTGAGGGTATACGCGCGTAGCTCCACGAAATCCTGTGGATGGTGTGTATTTCATACACTACACTACATATACTGCTCTGCGCCATGCGCCACAATAGTTCTAGCTGGCGCTTCGAGCCGGGGAAAACTCGTACAGGCGTGAACACGGCCAGGCGGGTTCACGACGTCATTTCGATTTTCTTTGCATGTATATAAGCCATTATCACTTGTGTTCATTACACATTTATGATGTGCTGAGTCTGTACTTCACCACACGCACATTAGCTCCGGCTCGAGGATTTCCGCGGGTGCTGCCTTTATAGTAGTGTGGAACTCCGTATTTGAGCACTGAGTTACTTGAGGTGGGTTACTCCTAGCATTACCCTCTCCACTGAACGTTCAACGACGCTCGCCGACCCCATTCTCAATTAAATCGCAAACGCCTGAGTTTCTAGAGCGTGTATTAAGTGAATGCACGAAACGAAAATTAACCATAGATCCAATATAGCATCGTCAAATTAATGTATAGAGAAGCGTGGTGATGAAGAAGCTTGGCCTCCCATGTTATTTCATACAATTCTTCGTATGACGCCCTCGATGGTGGCGCTGAGTAGTGTTGGCGACACAGTGTCGACTTATCGAATTTCGATGTATTGTGAAGGCACATCCCAATTGCCCAGGACTTTCACGACCGCTTCTGCTTGAGCGGATTTAAAGGCTCTCCTCGAGTGAGACGTATGCACATCTTGTCCTTTTTTGATACTCCGATAGATAAGATAGATAAGATAAGATAAGATAGTAATCGTGTGTATGTGGTCGGTAGTACTAAATCCACTTCGAAAGTCTGCTTGCTTCCACGGCTTTCCTTCGCCTAGTATTGTTTCGGTCCTGTTGAGGGTCAGTTTCCCACAGATTATGCGTGGAAAGCTCTGTTATTGTGCTGATAAGGACGGACGACACATCCTCCAGGTGCTCTGGTCGAGCCATGTCAGGATCTGCTGCTGTACGATTCTTCACCGACTTGACGGAAAGGGCGAACCCTTCCTCCCTCTGAGGTTGTGGAGGGAGGTGGATGTGGTTGTTGAAGGAATCCGAGTAGATGTTGTGGATGACCTTCTCCATTACACGTCTAGATGAGAAGAACTGTATCGCCCGCTTGGCGCCGGGGCGGGAGTCATCTCGGTCATACGGTTGGCGACATATCCGCCCATTTTGCGGATGCTTTTCCCTGCCTCTGCAGCCTTGTCTTTAAAAATGCCACTGCGACCTTGTTTTCAGAAACTAGGGTTATGAACTAGCAAAACCAAATTTTAGCAAGTATGGGTGTGGACTAGTCCGAAAGACTACAAAACAAGAAATTTGAGAAATCACAGAATACTTCTGCCTCTCCATGTCCCAAAATAGAGAACTCCGGTTCCTTACATTGGCGTGGAATCCATGTCGTTTTCCCACGCTCTAGCTCCGCCTACCCACTATTTGAGATTAAGAAAGCCGAAGCACGTGTCGCGGCACCGCTGTGATTCGTTCCAACGTGAAGTCAGCATCCGAAATTTTTTCTCCGTTAGAATTCAGTTCAGAGACCTCGTAGACTACCAGAAATTAGGCGCAGCCATCAAGGACTGAGAATGAAGAGACGCCTTCGTCTACTGGTGAGCGGCATCCCTGTAATGGGATTCCTTTACAAGAGTAGGACGCGTCTGCTGTTTGCAGTGTTTGCATTTTAATTTTCATTATCCAGCGAGAAATACTCCATTTATGTCAATGTGCTGCCACCGAAAAGGCTTTTACTTCCGTTTTGGGATACTGTAAGGACAGTCAAAAATTCCATATAAACCTTCGCTGGAGAAAAAAACAGCAAGAAATCATGGCATAAATAGGCATTCCTGGTTGTTAATGAGGCATTTTTCAGTGTTCAGTGCCGACACGAAATGTACTACCGATAAGGACTGCCCGACAGGAATGAAATGTAGCAACAAGATTTGTGGTTGTGAGTGCTAGCTTTACTACGATAATAAGCATTTGGTACGCTCCGAATGCGCAGATCACTTCCGTGATCTGCTTAACGTTTTTGAGAAAGGACATTCGCTGAGGTTTTGTGCATACATGTGCAAGAAAAGGTGTAGACAGGCAAAAGCTGTTTCCATTTTTCCTCATGAGAAGTTATGTCAGAAACCCTATCTATCGGTTAGAACGTCGCCTCCGAAGGCCATGATTAAGAATTCATCGTCCTCCTAATTCATTTTTTTTTTCAGAACATTAGAATTATATTTCTCATTCAGACCGTACCGAGTGTGCTCAACTAGGCAGCCCAAAAGTTCCAGCCGGATGTAAGGCAGAACCATACGTGAATGACAAGGGGTGTACGATGTCTAGAGTCGTTTGTCCTTAATGCTAGCAACATATTGTTATAAAAGTTCCATTAATTCCTATATGTTTCAATAAAGGAATGTGTATTGATGTATTGGTTATCGGAGAAAGAATGCATATCTGCTATTTCTCTACTCAGATATAAAGACAAGAGAGAGATCATATGTAGAAATACAGATATGAAAGTCAAGTTGTTTAGCGGACAGGACGATTTTTGCTCATTGCACTCAAGATGCGTAAAGCGGCCGAATAGATGAACTCGTAACAAAACTGATGGAACACATTGGAATGAAGTATGTATGTATTTCATTAGGAAGTGCCCGTTAACTGCCACTGACATTCACAGTTTTGGATGAAAAAATGAGAGATTGATAGCTGGGAGTGTCAAAAATACAGATATCCGAGCCTTCAAATTAAAATCGCGTACGGACTTCGAATATGGCAACAGTTCAGAATCACAAGCCCCACATCATTCGTGATTAGATGCACGAACAGGTACGAGTTCGCAGTTGAAAATACCAAATGCGGCAGCTATGCTTGTCAACGTAACTTAAAGGCAAGGTCCGGGCAAAATTTCATCTCCTCGATTTTTATTTAATTCGTCGCCCACGGCGACGCCTTGGACGGAAACAATCGAAAAAACACTGAAAAAGTCCCACAACGACCGGTTCCCATCGACCAGTTTCGGCATGCCGTTTGCACGTTTGCAGCGGCCGTGCTTTCATTTAACGTTATATGGCGCCTACATGTTGTCTGTTGTGGCGTCGTAGGAAAAAATTCATTTTCAAGTGACTGTGCAGTCCATTTGATAAGGATGGTTCCAGGAAGAGTTCGTTAAGGTGTCTGCATCCATGCGCATCATCCAACTTCGTCTCTTATGCACGCGAGCATCTTTGAAATGGAGCGTGTTTTCCTACGGCTACCGTAATCTCCAAACATTTGGTCTCATATCTTGCGATAGAGCTCACATCGAGCTCTCAAATTTGATATACGTGCTACACACATTGGGTGGACTCTTACAAACAAAAAACCTGGATGGGCAAGGTTTCGGCCGAACCTTGCCTTTAATCGTTTTGAGAGTCTTTCGTCGCTAAGATTACAACCATTTCTACACTTTCAATTATTAGGTGCGTGCAAAAGTTCCTAGGCAGTTGCACCTGATTTTTTTAAAACACCATAACTCTGTTCATTGTTAACGATTCTGTTCAAATCAAAAAGCTTTGTCATCCTTGTGAGGTTGCCAACACGGCATGGAAAAGATTATTTTAGAACCCTGAAATTCGAAACGTTCATACCCAAAAGTCCGGCACATATCGTTTCTGAATAGGGTCTGTTGATCACAAATTTTTCAGCGGATGTAAAGTCGTAGAAGCTACAAAAGGGCTACTTTCATTAGGGACTGGTCCAGAGCGTAACACAGGATAGGTTGGAATGTTGAACCAGAAATGGGTAATTTTTTACACTGCAAAGTGCTGGTACTCGTCATCCTGCAACAGCAGCAGACCACTAAAGCTGACCTGTGTTGGCCTTATATTTGAGATTTTGCCTTGACATTCTCCAGAAAGGAATCTGTAGCGACACTCACTTACTATGCGTTCGTTTGGGAAAAATTCATTGTCAGGTTACCGACCAAAAACGGACAAAGAAGTTTTTCATGGGTATCGTGGTGGCTTGCTCACTTCTTGGATAGGTCGATCAAGTCTGGATCGTGGTACGACCACTTCCTGTTCTCGCGCATGACCCATTTTCCATCAGTAATAACAATCCATTTGGGAAACAGCTTGTTAGGATATCTGTAGATCAGATATTCGTAGACTCGCCAGTGTGGACGTTGGTATTCTATGCTCAGCTCACTCAAAATCCATTTACTCATCTTACCCTTTTTACCAATTTAGTACAAGTGGCGGACAATGGTTGGTTAATTTCCCCACACGTCCGCTCACTTTACATTGGATCCGATTTAACCTACTCTTTTCAGTCGCCTTTGTAAAGGTTGGATTAGCGCTGCGCTTACGAAGCTTTTTCCAAGGTCTCATCTCCATTTGGATCTCTCAAGAACCCACGAGCCTCTAGCATCTTGATGAGGATACCCTATGGAAACGCAGTATTGATGGCATGGGTTGCGTCCTTCACAGATCATCTGGATTTTAATTCACAAAGCGTATGATCATACTTTGATGCGTCAAAATAAGAGCAGCATAATCGAAACCCACTCCAGATTTCCATCGAAAGACTAAAGAAGATACGTCTCAGCGGTTTTTTTTTTCGAAGCTTACGGACGGTATCGAATGCAGCCAGGCCCAAGGCACAAAACATGTATTCCTGTGAAAATTGACGAACGGAAGGCTGACTTGAAGGCTCGGCTATACACTTGAGGCACTCACAAAATCAGGTCTCTTTCAATGAGAATATAGCTTTTCAAAAGTTCAATGAGTTTTCCGAGCTTCATGAGATGAGAACGATGGAGTTTGATACCACGGCCGGTAGTAAAGTACCCTATGACGTGACGTAGAGATGCCGTCACGTCATGAGGTACTCTCGACATGTTGGCATCTCTGCTCCCAACATGCTAGCATCTACGGATGCATCTCCATGGAAAATGAGGAAAACAAAGATGCCGGCACGTTGGGAGCTGAGGTGCCGACATAGCTTCGCGTTCATTTCAAAGTGGAGTGTTTGAAACTTGGTTGGTTCTCTATGCCTTGAAGTTTGAAGAATGCTTGCTTACAAGCATTTACACCAGATTTCGTAGTATGTAGAAGGTCCAAAGGCACGATGAAGTGGAGATCTGGGATGGGCAGCGCTAATGTGAGGAGGGAAGCGGTGCAATAGACCCAAGAAAAATGAAAAGGATCTACGATTAGGTGAGTAATGCAGGTTCTCCATAGAAAAGGAGGTCGGCGTTGGTCAGTCCCGTCACGTGGGATGCGTAACAGATTCGGCTTTATCTGAACATAGTAGAGGGGTTGAATGAATATGTGCCCTATACAGTGACTTGCTGGGGGAGCATCCGATGAACCAAGTCAGTGCTTCATCTTCCCAGACTCCTGTGGTATCAGTTGAGTAGTGCTCCTCGCCAAAAGTCGAGCTAAATCTTCAGAAATTAAGATTCGTTACGAGCTGGCGACGCTCGTCGTGCCCTCGACTATGACAAGGACTCTCCGTCGGCAGCCTCTAGCCATTGCGTGATCTCTCATCATTTTCCGACCTGCTGCCATGTTGTAAGGTAGTGGTGGGAGCAATCGAGCTGCCGGCTGCCCTGATGTCATTGCTGCCAACAAACTGACCTCCTACGTGAGGGCACATGGTTGAGAATAGGAAGTTGCCGGCATCATTCTCAAAATATGGCGGAGCGACCTCACGTCACGGCGGCAGCAGATGGCTGCCAACATTTAGGACTTTACTACCGGCCCACGGAATTGGAAGCCGACCGTCAGCGACTACAACATGTTCGTTTTGCTAATGATATTCTTCTTGTATCACGAACCATAAGCAAAACGGAGCAGGTGCAGTTCGAGTTCGGCTGTGCACTTCGAAAGATCGGTTGACAACTGAATCTGGCGAAGACGATGTTTATGAGAAATCCATGGGTGCCGGACACCTCAATCTTGCTCAGCGGACCAACCATGTCCTGATGTTCCAACCAGGGATGGGCGGAAGTACTGCGTAAGACGGGAGGTCGGAAGTCGGAAGTTGAGAGAGACTTGGAATACAAGAAATTTGGAGGAAGCAAGCACAGTATCTTTGAGTTCGCATAACTAAGCTATTGAGAATTCTTCAGGAACCCAGGAGCAAAACGCCTGCATGAAGTCAGAATGAAAAAAAAAACTTTCGGCTTCCGAAAACCGGAAACCCGCCCATCCCTGGTTTCAACTATGTAAACCTAAGTCAAGAGGTCAACATGGTACCACCTCTTCAACAACCCACCTTTCTCTGCCATAACGTACGTCTTAGAAACATGAGCGCTAGGTAGGCAGGATGAGAATGTGGTGTGCGTCATTGGACGCTCCATCGAGAAGGTCATGTTAGATTTAGCCTGCCTTACGCAAGTGAGTGCTGGAATCCGAAGCTGCAGCCTACTCCTTTAGTCAAATGGCAGGGACGCTGCGCTCAAGTCAAATTAAGTGAAATCAGATGGGTTAAATACGTTATGACAATGCGGGATATTTTCGAACTTTAAAAGCTTTTCGACTTAGCGTAAGCGGCAGTGTCCGTAATGTTCTGTTGATTGAGGATCATTGGCGTAGAAAGTTTCTAGACTATTTTCCTGTCAATAGACTCGAAAATCAATTTATTCGAGATGCGAGTCGATTTCGCCACGATGTATCAAATATCTAACGCAAATTTATGTTGCGCTCAAGCGTGGGAATACCAGCCACAGCGTGAAAGAAGGTTCACACAAGCTTTTGTACCACCTAGTTAATATGCTCAAATATGTTCTCGTATGTGTAGATTGTGTAGAATATCTAACGTTTTGACCTGTAGAATTCCATAGAAGGGCTTTGAATTTTACGACTTGATAATTTTGAAGTGTGTATAAAAGCCTGTCTTTCGGTGCTGATAATTGTGAAGTTTTCGCATTCTCCTTTTTATATCATTTTTCACCTTGAAGTCTCCCGAGTCACAGGAGATCTCGGGAGATCTCGGTGAAGTGAACCCACTCGAGCGCACCGAACAACTACAACGTGTCGCTGTGTTGCATCCGCACCCACCCCGAACCTGAGTTTGTCCATAACTTCCCCGGATTTTGGATTGGTTGGGAAAGCACTCCAAAAATATAGCATGAGTCAAACCTCAACCAATTGCACGCCGCCGGCTGCCACTTTACTCAGCGTCTTGGGGCCTGTATCGAAACTGATGGAGGGTATCCTGAGGGGAAGGATTGTCTTTTATAAGTTGTGAGACAATAGACATCAATCTTACAACAATGTTCCGAACTACAGATAGATTTTTTCTGGGTGCGCTTTTCCTTGTTACCGTATTTTTGGCCCACCCTGTAGGTGGGTTCATGTCACTGAAATCTCCTGTCTGTGAATGCAGTAAGTTCACCAGCGCTCCCATAATAACATACAAATGAAAAATTCCGGATTGAACGGCTATCTTTGAAGAAGTTCATGAAATAGACGATATTTTGCAAAACGATTATGGTAACCGTGAAGCGCATGCTGAAATGGAACCCTTTCAATAGATTCTACTTTCCAGAAATGAACGGATTCACGATTGTGCTAGCTGCTCTAGTGCTCGGTGGTAAGATATTTTACTGTTTTGTCCTTCTGTTCGAGTCTCGGACGGTCATTTTCCATACGTGACCTCAGTGATGTCATATGGCTGCGTGTAGAAGTGGATATCTAGAAGTAGATTGAGCCTTAGAGTTAGGCTTTTGAAGAAGGAAATTTCGGCAAACCATATGCATTTAGATGCTCACGAAAGTACATTGTCCTGCAGATGCTTCAGTGTAGATCAAGTTTCACAATTGTCGTGAATGTATGTAATATAATTTGCTTCATAGCACGGGAAGGCGGAGTAGATAGAAGTAATGATGAGAAAAACACGCATTCCAGCCAGTACTTAGCCCTCTGACGAATTGGATTTTAACGGATTTTTGCGATTTTTCGTTAATTCGTTAATGCGTTACGTTAGGCCAAAAATGGCCATTACGCTAATAACGCACAGCCTTGCTGCAAAGTACGGTAAATAGGGTAGATTATGGTGCAAGTAGATATTCTTTTAGTGTTCGCCGACCTGAAATGTACCACAGACAACGACTGCCCGGCGGGAACGAAATGCAGTGAACAGATTTGTGTTGGTAAGCGCAGGCTTTCTTTTAATAGTGATGAGAACTCGTGCAGGGTACTTTGGTAGAGATTATACTCCCTAGAGGCAAAATCCCTTCCTGATTCACCCAATGAGTTTGGAAAGACAAGGATTCTTTATAGAGCTGTGTGTAAAACAGCATAAAAATGGCAAGGCCATCAATGGCGATGAAATTGGTATTTTAGCGATTTAGCCACTTGTTCATTCACATGAGAAAGATGATTTATTCAAGATTGGTCTCATTCATATAAAACTTTCCCCTCTGAGCTATCGTAATTGAGGGTGCAAAAACCCAATCTTTTCAGAGCAATCAAATATTATAATTTATGTTCAGCTCGTACCGACTGTCCTATGCGTGCACCGCTAAAAACTCCAGCTGGGTGTAAGGTGGAACAATATTTGGATGGCAAGAAGTGTCCAATGCACAAGGTCGTTTGTCCGTGATGCTAGCAACACTATGCCAGCAACGTCACATCATTTCTAATGGGTTTCAATAAATTGATATTGATGTGATGGTTCCTGAAACAATAATAGAGACTGTAGACACAGATCATAGAAGAGTACACATACACACAATGAATTGCTTAACAAGTTCTACGGGGTTGCACACATAATTAACAATGATATAAAGGTGTCGTAAAAGCGAAAGATCAACTAGTTTTAATTTCCACTCCATTGCGTTAAGTTGCGTTAACTTCATCCTTGCGAAAAAAATAACAAAGGGTGTAATCACCATAAGTACCAATGATCTTCCCTCATCTTCGTGACAGCACATGGAGTTCTTCGAAGATTTGCTGATCAGCTGCTCCCACAAATCCGTAGTCTCTTCAGGGAGAGTCATAAGCTTTGGGAGTTTTCAATATCTGAAAACAAAAGCTCACGTGTTTATTCAAGCAGGAACTATGATGATAGACTGTCTGCCAACGATGAGGGAGACTTTGCCGTAGTCGAACAAGGACGCTTCTTTGACTCAAAGAGTACGAACAACTTGATCTTCAGGTTGCCTTCGCTGCTGAGCTCTTTGCCCTTCAGCCAGTGCTCAAGAATTCTGAACGAATGGTAGTCCGAAGAAGCATTAACTTTATCTTTGAAATCTCGGGCACTCGCTTCCCATTTTCGACCCTTCTTCTCCCATTCCGTTCCCTCCTCCTCGCATGATAACGCATTTTCCCAAGAGGAGAAGTGTAGAGGAGTGAACAAATGATGAGAGAGGAACGACTCTTGCTATGCTTTACCTGACAAGATGCTGTAGCACATGTGCCACTTTTGCCCAATGTTCTGAGAGAATGCTTTTCCAGAGAGGTTTTACTACAATGCTGTAGGCGTTGCACAGGTATTGCCCAGCGGCTAACTAATCGGGCAGTGGACGATACAGGAGGTTCGGATGCCGTCACTAACATAGGTATTACCCTTCCTCTCCTCCTTCGGCGAACCCAAATCCTGGCGTTTTCACCACTTGTTGGACAATGCGGACCGGTACCCTGGCGTTCCTTATACTGTGGGCCATGTCGGACCCATCCGCCATCAGAGACTAGTATTCTGTCCTTTTCCATACTACTGGGCCACGGCGGACCCATATTCCATTGCTGTAACTGTATACTGGGGTTTTCACGGAGGATCGCACCTTTCCGTGTTATTATTCACAGCGTGTCGGTTATAGAGGATAGTTCACAGCTGCTAGAGTCCTTTGAAGGAGTTTCCCGTGCAGAGCTGGGAGTAACTGCCCATGGCGGGTTCATACGTAGGTAAGAAGCGCGGCAACGAAAAGCGGGTGGAAATATCGATGCATCGGAAAGTAACTTGTATGTAATGAGAGCTTGTCAAACAAGACCAGAAGAGGACTGGAAGGCCAACTTCAGAAAAGCAGCAATACTGGTAGAGAATCATCAGGAGAATTTCGTATTCGAACTTGTTTGATCATTAGTTTTGCTATTTTGTTAATTTTCTGAGGATTTCTTGAGTTAAAGCTTATTCACGGGCCTCAAGAGCCTGCCCCACACCACTTCCTAGTGATTTTCTGAGTGATCAGTCTCCTTTCTTTTTTACCAACCGATATCTAGAATAGCCTCCACACTATTTGAATGACCGACCTACTGGCTAACCCAATTTTTTGTATTTTTGAAAACTGGCTTCCCTGAGCAAATCGACTTCTAGACTTTTTCGGGGAGTGGTGCATTCAAATAGCTTTCCGAATGGTCGATTGAGATCGATTCATCAGAAATGTTTAATGCAAAGCTTGGGAATGTCAGCTGAAATGTGAAAGAAGATTATGACAAGCTTTTGTAAGACCTACTTAATATGTTGAAATATGTTCTGTGACGTATAACTTGTATAGAATAACCAACGTTTCGATAAGTAGGATGACTAAAGGAAGCCTTCTAATGCTATGTATAAATAATTCTCACGGCGGCTATATTAGGCTCGCGTCTGATGCTGTTAATCGTGGAATTTTCGCATTTCTCCTCTGATAACGCCTCTCACCCAGCCTTTGCCCTGTCAATTCAGGAGATTTTGATGAGGGGACCCACTCGCACGCATTGCACCAGTCGCGAAGTGGCAATCTGATTGTCTGCGTACCCGCAAATCTCACTGATGTCAACCAGAGATGAGCGGAATTCCGATTTCCGACTTCCGAAACTTCCGATATTCCGGTGTTTTTCGGGCTTCCGACTTCCGACTTCCGACTTCCGAAAAAGTGCGAAAAAAGCCGGAAGTTTTCGGAAGTTTTAGATGAACATTGAACAAGTCGCATTTTTTCTGCTTGAGCCTCCACTAGTGGCAGACGAAAGGTGAGGGGAAGCGGGGAAGGACGGTGAAGGTGCTGAAATACTTCTAAAAATACTTTGCAGCAAGTCAACTCAAATTCTTTGCTTTCCTCATCAATTTTATAATTTTAAATTTGATCGTCTGATGTTAAAATGAGCACTCAGTTTTGCTTTTGAAACTTTACTCCATATATCAGCACAAAGAAGGAAACTCCAGCTATTCAACCTGTGTGCATGCTTCTCCCTGGCTGCCCAATAATGCGTCCGCCACTGACTTCTGCGTAGTTTTTGAACAAGGAACCGGCGCTAAGTGCACTGCACAGCAGTTGTAGAAAGAAAGTGACGCTTTCTTACGTATCTATCTGCCTGTTTTTCCTCGAATGTTGTTCCCACACACGGCACCACACAAATAGAGCGTGACAGCAATCCTCGAAAGAAATTTTCATAATAGCTTTTCTGAGGAGACCGGAGCGTAAATAGTGCTGTTGGCTTCGGTTCTACGGCTAGTGTCTTTCTAAAGACCATTAACACATTTGCGACAATGTGCTTAACCGGTTGGCACACAAGATGCGACGCGTGGAACCGTGTGCTCAACCGGTGGAGCACAAATCCGTGCTCGAGAAACCGCGGCGCATCATGCCATCATGCCAAGAGTGTAAAGTCGCACATGTGTTAAAGAGCAAGATCGACATTCAAAAACAACTTGCGAAGGAAATGTCGGTTTGAGGAAGTCGAACTGCAGGATCAGAAAGTGAATTACTTGCAGAAGAAACCTCTGTAACTGCAACTGAAGAAACCTTTGTAAGTGTCCACTGCAACTTTCGGCAATTTGCTGATGAAGTGGGTGAAACAATGGAAATCGTCAGTTTTTATTCACCATCACTAACATTTTAACTACATACGTTTCCTTTTTAGTACCTAGCTGGGGGCTGCAGTAACCCTGTTCATTTGCTCATTTTTCAAAACAAATCGGAGAGGATGATATATTAGGTTGTTGCAGAATCGATGTCGGATTTTGACAGTTGGACTTTGGATTGTCGTAACTCGGCAAAAACTGAACCTTTTCTGCCGATTCAGCAGTTATTTGAATCAGCACATCTTTGCCATCTTTCAGCTAAGTTTTTATTCCATCATACCAGAAGCCAAGCTTTTTGGACCCAGAAATATCGACGAAGTCGTTTTGAAGTAGTGTATTTTTGCGGCTTGCTCTTCCTCTCAGCGATGAGTCCCACCGCTTGAATTTACGGTCATCTGTAGAGGAACAGCCCCCTGAGTAAGGCTTATAAGGAAGAGTCTCGATCTTTGGCTGCATCTACTTCCAGAGCGTCTTGAGTGAAAAGTGTGGTCTTGAGCCACTGTGAAATACTGGAGGATAATCGAATTGGATCCACTTGTTCAGTTTTCCCACCATGCTCGTTTCTCCGATGATTTCAGGAATAATGGAATAATGAACCTCAAAGCCACCTTCGAGATTCTGAACATGTCTCCTGGTAAGAGCTTCCACGGGTGCTCTCAAAACGGCGTTGACGTCATCGAATTTTAGTCCATAATTTTGAGGCACGTGTCTAAAATACTAAATGACTTGGGCCAACACTGAGCTACCACTTTGTTGAGCATTCCCTCCTGCATGGGTTGGTAATATTTCATTTCCAATACACTCTCTTGCTATGGAGTTCGAGTTCACGAAACAGTTTGGGACAAATTTTAGCGGCCGAGTGCATTTTAATTCATGCCCGAAAACCACAGCAAAAGTTTGTGGATATGAATAGAAATGAATATGCAGAAGGAGGAAGAAATGGGCTTTGGAACAAGTACAAAATATATGGTATAGACACCACTTCGCATTCCAATACATTGTTCCAAAGTTTGTGGTCCAAAAATCCGACATCGATTTTGCAACAACCTAATACATCTTTTTATTTTTTATTATCTTAATTAATTAGCTTTACAACTTCTTAACACTATTAAAAAGAGCATTTTAGATGAACTCCCAGTTAACCGCTGCGTACACCTCTGGGTATTCATACGCATACCCATACATACATGCACATATGCATACACCTTTCCACTTGTACCCTCTGTACTTCCGACTTCCGACTTCCGGTACTTCCGATATTCCGGCGATTTTTGGAGCTTCCGACTTCCGAGTTCCGACTTCCGAAATTTCAAATCTGACTTCCGCTCATCCCTGATGTCAACGCAGCCATTCGTTCACGATCGGTTCCCCATTAAGCCCATTGCTCCGTTCACTCGGAGATTTCCAGGGCTAAGCACATCTTTTATCGAATAGCCGCACATCTGACGCACGTACGCATTGAGTATAAACTGCCTTTCTAATGTAGTGATCGCAAATGCAGCTGTCATCCATCAAAGAAATATCCATTTTTCCAAATATCATGGAAACACAATTTTCCACAGATTGGATTGTAGGGCAAACTTGAAAAAAAATCAACAGATCAGAGGATATTGCGCAAAAGGATTATCGTAGTCCTGAAGTGTGTGCTCATGTTCCTGCTTTTTCAGTAGATTTTCCTTTCCAGAAATGAACGGACTTACGATTGTGCTAGCTGCTCTTGTGCTCGGAGGTGAGCTGTTTCAATCTTTTTTATTGTGTTGTAGTTTTAGGAATGTCGTTTCGTCGATAATCGTGGTGACCTCCTATCTACTTTGATGTGGAAGTACATATAGTAGGAGTGGGACAGGTAGAGGAAGAGGGCTTCAGATGAGTTATCAGTCAGGTATTTTTCATATTAGAACAGGAATGCAAACATACATATGTATGTATTGGGTTAGTGCGAAAGAAATGGCGCATTTTTAGGTTGACTTTATTTTTCCCATAACTTTAATGAACGAAAACCTTGGCGGACGACCCATTTCTTATGATCACAAGTGCAATTATTAGTTTCCAGCACAGACACAAATAATGTGTTCCTGGTTTTTTGTGAGGAGAATCTTGAATAACCGACACCACTGAACAGGTCTATCCATTCTCCAGCCACATCCCTGGTCCTTACTGTCTCCAAATCCACCAGTCCAGTTTTGGTGGCGATTGAACCGACATTGTACACAGTCGCAGCTGGTCTGTCCTTCCTGGTATACGGTGCACGCCAGTCGAAGGCGTGTTGGACAAGGCATCTTCCTCCTCGGTGTGGTAGGTAGGGTGAGCGTGGGCAAGAGACTCGATCGCTTATGAAGGACGCGGGAGTCGAAACTTTTTTTTGATTAGCAGGGATAATTGTTCGTTGTCGGGGCAGGTCCCTGAGGTCCTGCGCAGAGAACTATAAAAGCTGAGAAGCGAAGAACAAGGGATTTTTTATTATCAGGTTGTTGTTCTTGGCAAATTTTCCCTCATGGGATAGAAGATTAGAGAAAAGCGGCAGAAATGCTGCAATTTTTTTCTGGAGAATACGGTGGATATTGTAACGTTTCCCAGTCGTAAAATTCAATCCAGCTCTTCGAATCAAATTTTGACCAAACGTTCGGGTGCAGAAAATGAGCGTTTGAGCATCTCGAGCGCATTTCCAGCAGACTTCTCTCTACTTTTTGGAGCAAATAACAGCGATAGACACTGGTGAATGTGTTCTTTCCAAAAAGCAGCTCAAAAAGATCTTCCTTTCAGAATCCCAAAAGTATGTAGCGAGGAAAATGCTTGAAAAAGTGCTCACCCACATTTCCCCAACAGTGAAGCCGTTGCACTAGAGCTCCCACAGGGAGTAAGCACTGGCGTCCTGACCTAATACAAAGAGAATGTATTGGACTTTGTTGCTTGCTGTACTAATCAAAAATCCTTGGAATCCAAGAAAAAAAGTACGAGATTTCTGGAAAGCTTTTTTTCAATTGTTTCATGGCTCCTCATTCCAGCCGACATCTCTCATACCTACAGCACAAAAGCGCTTGCATTGCTCTACAAGTGTGTAGCCATATCCGGTTGTTGCCCTATGTTCAGAGAAAATACGTGTTAAAAAAGCTTGTTAAAAAAGTGCGCCATTTCTTTTTTGATTTTTTTGAACAAGATTTTTAACTGCATGCTGACACTGTCGCGATGAAGATGGTCCGCCGAAAAACACCCAGACAAGTTAGATACGCCTACTTGCGTTCCACGGTAGATGAGACCAAGGTATATGTGAAGGTCAGTGTCGACAACGATAGAACCATATCCAGAATTTGATGTGGACTATCGTTGCCGTGAAGATATTTAACACGGTTTTTTGGATATTTTCTCAGAAGTATTGGTTCTTTGTCCAAGATGCCAAATTTATCTAATACCCTAATTTTGGCGCATTTTGTACATGATCCATAAGGAGAGGCTCCGCTTGCCTTTGGATCTACAACCTCTAACAAAACTAAGCATATGGTGAAGACGAATTTCTCGCGAGAATTTCATCAGTTACGCTTCTTCCGAGACGGTAACGTCCTCAGTTTTTGCGATCCCCTGAGGTCCTTTAAGAATTTCACGTAGTACAAACGTTAGCTGCTGAGCAAGTGCGAGAAATTATATCGTAAACGAGTATTTTCAGTGTTCAGCGCCGACCGGAAATGTACTACAGACAAGGACTGCCTTGCAGGACACAAATGCAATGGACAGATTTGTGCTGGTGAGCGCTGACTTCATTTAAATGATGAAGCGACATGAATAAGCAGACGCATCGGCCCGGGATGGCGTATTACTGGCTGATGGCCAGGTGCTGTGCCGTAAATAGTGGTAAAACTGCTAATTTATCCTTTTGTTCTTCCGAACAGTTCTTCTTTTTGAGAAAGATCAATCAATCGGAAGTCCTTTTTTCACTTTAATATTCAAAGCTATTACAAATGAGAGTGAAAAAAAAATCCATTACTTTCGGGATGCGTAAATAATACAGCTTATGTTCAGCTCGTACCGAATGTCCTATGCGAGGACTACCAATAGCTAAACCCGGATGTAAGGTGGTAGAATATCTCAATGACATGAATTGTCCAATGCCCAAGGTCGTTTGTCCGTGATGCTAGCAACATGTTGCTATGGACGTCATATCATTTCCATTGGGTTTTAATAAATAATTATTAATTCAATGATGTTTGAAGGAAACATGGAGTTGCGAATAAGAAATAACACAAGAGCCTACACATTGAGTTAATTAACAGAGAACACGAGGTAGTGCAGTGCAGATAACCACTACGGCAAACTGTCCTGGTAACAATTTGAGTGCATTTTTCCCCAGTTCCCACTTCGTAGCGTTTACTCTGTTAGTTGAACATAGCAAAGAAAGTAATCACCATGAGTAGCAATGAACTTCCATCATTTTTCTGTGAAATCCTTTTTTGGACTTTGTAGAGCATCATCAATCTTGCCAGCTACTTCTGAAAGACCTCGGTAAGAGCCGTTTCTCTCCGAATTCCCAGATCTCTTTTCTTATTCGATTTCTGAGTGACAGGGCCTAGAAAAGCGCAGAAGCCAGAAAAACCAAGTCTAACGAGTGAAATGGGCAGGCCACAGTATAATGCATACGGTCTTTCTCATATCTTTTCTCAAGGTCTGGATGCATCATTGAGATTACCCAGGGTGAACGTGTTGACGGCCGTGATAATAGTGGGTAAATTTGCATGCTGTCAACACGCTTACTTTAGAAAGTCCGGCCTCAGAAGTAAGAACTTTCGTCAGTGTTTCATTCGTTTTTCACCATATCATATGTGAATTGGCACAGTTTTCAAATGCTCTTCATTGAACCAACTATGAAACTACGTTGTGATCAAGATTTCTCTGGGACTTGACAGAGTGCTCCATCCACACACGTAGCGCATCTTCTGCAGGTCGGACCCATTGTGTAGATGGGATCTCCATAGACACCAGCTCTGAATGTTATAATGTCATTCGTGATATATCAACAATATTTTCTTTTTGATGACAATCGCTCACCCCTTAGAATAGCGACAGACCACGTATGTGGAGGACTCAACACTGTGAACGGCGCAGCCCACTTCTGTTATCGAATCCCATACCATCTATAAGGTTTCACCATAGTGTTTCCATACTTCTTCACACGTGAAAGCGCATTCATGTGTACGCATGTGGATGAGTTTGGCAAAAACGAACTCTTCGCTTACCTTTGCAAAGTTCGGCAGCTTGAGTTCCGGGGTGTAAATATTCATGGTTCCAGTTGCTTGTCGCATAGCGCCCGTTTCAATTTCCTGGTACCATTTCCTAAGAACCTGAATTAAAAGTGACATGAGGCAAGAACGTGGAGTGGGAACAAGGGAGATGGTCATTGATTACTAGACGCCTGTTCATACAATTAGGAAAAGATAGGAGGCCATTTAACCAAAGAATCACAGAGAAAATGAAAGCTCATCTCCTATTATGCCTTGATGCCTTTCCAGCTATTTTAGTCAGTGAAAGCGACTATATGAGTTGCATGACAGAGGAACTGCTTTTCAAAAGGAGAACCCCTCGTTTTCACTCAACAATGAAATCTTCGCTGCAGTTGCATGTGTAATGGATGGTCCCCAAATAGAACAAATTCCAGCAGGCTCTTTCAAGCCCGTGCGCTGTGTCGCATCGTCTGCTAGGCTCTCTGATCGTCTGTGCATCCACAGAATATATCAGTATGACCGTTGTCATTCCTTAGGATTGCTGGATATAGCATTGCATACGAGTCAATGGAATCTGCTATAGGTCCTGCCAGGAGGTGCGGGTGGTCTTGACCCGGCTCATTCATCGTCGTCGTGCTCACACACGACTCATTAGCACTTCGCTGTGTCGAACTCGTTCTGCCTGGCCAGACCTGTATGCGCACGTCTGCCACTGGTGGCCACGTCACCGAAATATAACGCTCAGTTAGGCCATCTTCGCGCCAGCAGTCACTTCGCTTGGTCGTCTCTTCGCTGGTACTATCCGATAGTCGCTAGATCAATGACGTCGGAAGAGGAAGATACGATGATGCCGATCACGCTGAACCGCAAGCGTTGTAAGCGAGGACGCTACCGAAGTACCTCGCATTATTGGGTCGGCCCGCATGCGATGATCACTGTGGCGTTCGCGGGTTGTTCTGCTGGCCGATCTCATAGACTTGGAGATAGGGTTTCAGGCTAACTGGTCTACCCCTCCACCCTCCCTTTTTTATGACTAGCTTCGTGTGTTGTAAATATATTTGATGGGAGTAAATTATGTGTACAAATCCTGTATTCAAATTTGTGTTTCACAGCGTTCAATTGCTGATACTTGTTCAACTTCCATTTGTTGCCTTATCGATGTATCGGTAGCAAGGCGAAATGTGAAGCATGATAACTCGAGTGCCATCATGACACAGCCGGGCATTGGGTTATTAAAACCACCGATGTAACTTTCGCTATAATTGCGAGCCCAATGCTCGACAATCACATACCGCATCAACCGGCTAGGTGGCTAGCATAGCAGCAGCAAAAATTCAATAATATTTTGTATAAAACTGGAATAAATGCAACAGAGATATGGATAGAATTCCGAACCTGTTTTGCAGCGGCAAGGGACTCTACTCCAGCCTTCTTAATTACGAAAACGTTCTCATTCTTGACCGAACTGGTCGTAGGTTTCTGTTGCGCTGCTTCGAACGCTTCATTTTCCAGAGTGCAGTTGTACGCCTAAACAATGTGGGCTAAAAAAACTGTAAATCCACTACAATACACCAATAAAGAACGTTTCTACGCAATAGCCTCACGAGGATCAGTTTTGTACTCACCAGTTTGTTCATTTTGTTTGCTGAACGAGCCGGCTTCTTGTCTCCCATTACAACTCCACCTTTCGCTATTGTTGCTCTAAAAATGTTGGATCATGTGTGGAGTGCGCTTTTTTTTCTTTTGTGACATGAAGAGGGATAGTAGAGTAGAAAGCAATTTTTCAATCAAGACTTATAAAGTGATAGCGGACAAGTTTACAGCAGAATTTTAGTGGAGTACAACTCATAATATTATAGCCTACCGGTTGCAAATCTATGAAAACGGGTTTTCGCTACATCTTTAGATATTGAAAGACTTATTTGTGAGAATTCGCAAAGTTCAACGATGTCATATTACCATGAGATTTAAATGAATGGCTTTTTTATTTTTTTTTATTTTTTTTTTTATTTTTGAGACACCTTAGGAATGTGCAGGGACAACACCGTACTGCAATGACAACGTCTTTTGAGACTGACTGGAGGGAATCAATTATTCAATGAAGTGCCGCTTATTGTAAAATAGGTAATTGTTAGTAAATAAATGTCAAAGTTTGACTTCAACTCCTACGGCCGCACTTCTCCACTACCAGATGTCCAAGCACCTTGGAAGTGACGCGGGTGGGAGAATGAAAGAGGTCCTCGACCCGTTAATTAAGACCATTCGTCCGGGTGCTCTCCTGCCCCTTTGTCGCTCGAGAGTGATATGTATCTGCTTATCACACCAGGGTTATTTTGGACCGGTGGGGTGTTCGCCGCTGGGGATGTTCGTTCATAGTTTTGTGACCGGCAGGTTGATGTGGAACTCTATCCTGGTGCAGTATTCAATGACGCGTATTTTGTCGAGCTAGTGAGAAGTTACTTGGAGG
>JARK01001346.1:1010477-1030629 GCA_000688135.1 Ancylostoma ceylanicum | reverse complement strand
TCCCTCCCAAGGAATTTTTTTCTATAAACTATCCAGCTGCTTTACTTCGTTTGGTGGAGCAAAAGAAGAAAGATTTCCAATTTCCTGGTTTTATTTTTTTTAACCATCCTCAATCGTTCTTCTTGAGAAATCACAAAGGAGATGCTACATTTCCTGCTCATTTATCCTTCTGAAAAGAAAAACAAATGAAAGGAATTTTAGGGAAATTCTTGGTGCAAATAGTTCCGCTAGAAAAAAATTCCTCGGAATGGGAAATTAAATTTTTTGGAAATTTTTCGGGCAAAACCGTGCGCTACAAAATGAAGCTTTTAGATGGTCCCGTGCTTCTAGCGAACTCATGGAAAAGTTCGCTTATTTCCATGGGTTTACGTGGAACTAACCGGGATGACTAAAGCTTCAGGATATCCAGGATTGCCAAGGAAGGTCTTAAACCTTGAAGATCAATTCACGCCAAAAATCCATGAAAAACCCCATCCGAACCCGTTCGCACACCTCCACGATTCTTACAGAAAAATACCCGACGACATGTACTGCTCGATGAGCAGTACCTGTTAGGCTTACTCGTTCCAGGAAAAGAGACCTAATCTCTAGATTTTCCTTTGTCCTTGTCTTTATCCTTCTCTTTTTCCCAACGTTCTTGCAGGGTATGCCATTGAACAACGGGACGTCGTGACGTCAACATCTCTGCCCATTGCTCGTGACATGCCAGAGTTACCTAGAGATAGACATTATATGCTGCAACTTACCCTGAACCCAAACAGGACACCTTACCTGAGGCAGATTTAGTGCTCGAGACGCTAGTGTCACCTAAAATTAAAAAATCCTGGCAATTTTCGTGGGAAAAACCAGATTTCCAAGGATAACCTTCTGAAAAATCCCAAAAAAAAACAACAACGAACCTCTCCAATAAAGTCATTCTTGCTCATCTTGTCATAGTCCCACACGGATATGATCAAATGGACTTTCTAAAGAAAGAGAAAAGATCGTGAATATCAATCAATACCTATTCAACGCACATGAACAACTCACATCCATCATGGAAGGCTCAATTTTGAATTGGAAGCTCTCGTTGTAGTATGGGTTGAGCGTACGATACTTCCGTGATGTTTTCTTCTTGCTGAGCAGTTTTCTTCCATGGTACAGGTAGATTTTCACGTATGGATCTGGAAAAAACAGTTTTCTCCAGGGAAATTTCCGGAAGTCACATAGCAGCAAGATCCTGGCTGTTCTTTGTAAGGAAACAACTGGCTTTCCCAAACTTCTTAAGTCTTAAAAATGTTTAATTGAACGGAATGAGGGTTGTTTTGACATAAATAAATTCCTAGCGGCTCATCTGCTTACATACGTCATATTTTATCCGGGATTTTTCGGGAAATTCTTGCCCATTAGGGAAGAAGGCGTCATAATTCAATATATGTTAAAAGCATGGACACAGCTTATTCTCGATATAATTGATACTTAAGCTGCTCTCGTGGATTTATCCAGGAAAGAAGATTGGTGTGTTATAACAGGAACACTTATTGAGACACTCTTCAAATTGTCGCGAACATGGTCATATACAGTCGTTGTCGAAAAGACACGCGTGCGGTTGTGTAGTGTTGCGGTCGCAGAGTCGCGGCGCGACCTATTCTACCTTTAGCTTAGGTCCCGCCACGATTCTGCAGTCATGGAGTCCAGCTATCTCAGACATTCGTGGGGGTGATGGACAGGTAGGACCCCCATCGCCCCGCCCACTTTTTGAGTTGGGGGAGCGTATCTGGACGTCCAAGAAGAGCAGAGCGTGCTGCCCATAACCCCCGTCGTCCCCCCATCCGTCGGAACCCAATAATGTGCTCGGGGGACAACTGCGAGGGCACGTGGGGGAACGTCTTTCGACTGTCGGGGGTAGGTGCCCCACGATTTTGGGTCCACCCCCAGGTACAACTGGGGGTGGACCCATTTCCACCTGCATTCCACCCCCACGAATGTCTGAGTATCTTCCCGAAAAGGACTGTATGTGAGAGCACACTCATCCATAGTGATTGAGCCTTAAAAAATAAATATACTTCGTATGAAAATAAACTAAATGGCCGGTTTGTGAGAAGATCCACAGCAACACTGTGAAAATCCTTAGGTTTCCAACAGGTTCACAAACAAGCCCTCACTCCCCTTCCTGGGAATGGGTCGCCAAATTTTCTGAATCATATCACGGAATAAATGGAAATCTTGCATAACTTCTTTTTCAATTGTTTATTTTTACGTTTCTTGGGTATTGAAGACTCCTGTTTCCAATCTTTATTGGCAAGCTTTTGGTGTTTAACACATTCGTCAGGCCTACAGTACATTGTAACATATTATCTAGCACTCATGATAACAACGATGTCAGTGAGGAATGAGCAACTAGACTGACCAGGCTAGGCTATCCAGATGGCAAACAGCGCAGCAAGCGAGTCACTAGAAGAAGGAGAACTACAGAAGATGCGACATAAGAGACAGGGTTACAATCACGACCGCTCTAGGTGATAAGCCTTAGTGTATCTATAGGGCAATTTATACCGGATGTGTGCGACTGCGTCTATATGATGAAGAATAGGGACTAGTCGCATCGCAGTCGCAGCTCAGTCGCACGCGTTTACAGCCTCGCGATGGCTCGCTTTCTTTTCATTGAGAATTTAATGCCGCGTTGACCGGTCTTAAATCTACAGAAAATCTTTCGCAAATGGGTGTGTTCGCCTGATAGTCGCATCTGGTATAAATTGCCCTTATGAGCTCATCCTTGCTGTTTATTTCCGGCGTAATGGATGAGGCATGCTTCACAGCGACGCTGTCGCTGCGACCGTTCACCCCAGAAAGTTCTCGTGCAACTGATCCTACATCAACACGCTATCCAAAGCAAAGAGCGTGATAAGACATGAGAACTTGAAACACTTTGTTATCATCATTTTCATGTGAACGGTCGCAGCGACAGCGTCGCTGTGAAGCATGCCATATCCCTAAGGCGCTTTATCACCAGAGCCTCGAGCAGCTTTCTTTCCAAAGAGCTTTCCAGTGAGCGGTGTCATACCGTAACCCTAACTTAAAGCGGATCTTCTCGTGTGTGGTGCACGGTACGGTGATACGAAAGGCTGTTGTTTGGATAGAACGAGGGATTTCGCAATGCTCTTAAATGTTCATCGATAGGATCGATTAGGAAGAGGTCTTCCAGTCTCGCCAATATACCTTTGACCGCACCCATTACATGTTACCATGTATACTGTTCCCCGTGGTTGACATATTTTTCGTTCCGTACAAGTAGATCCCTGGTGAGACAAGCAAACTCCTCAAGTTTGGTGGTGGTCGGAATAATAGTTTTATCGGAAGACCTGACGATTTCACGATTTGGTTGACGTCCTTCGGACATTATTCATTATTATTATTATTTTTAAGTAATCATCATTATTATAAGTCGCTGCTGCATTGGATCCGCACTATTTTCTCCAAATGAAACGAGCTGTTTCCCAGAAGAGAAAAACCATTTCACCCCTCGTTCACACTCTTATCTGGTGACCACACTAAGACCTTGCACTCACATGCAGCGCCAGTGCTATTCTCGTGAACGCCGCAAACAAGACAAAGCCAACGTCTAGACTGGAGCACCGATTAAACTACAAAACAGATCCAGCTTAGTGAAAAGCCCTAAGGCCACAAATCAATGACTGAATGACTGAAGCGCAGCCGTGTCGATGTTCCAGTAATAGGGCTGAGTGGATACTTGAGAAATCTGTTATTCAGCCGAAAAAAAAACTCTCGGAAAGCCAGGTGTTGAAAAACATATTTTTTCAGGAATAAAAAAATCCATTGGAGATTCGTGCATGGCACTGGAGGGTTTTTTGTACACTTTCTGCGTCATACCTTCTATTTCTCCGAGATATGAAATTTCTTGGATAGTAATGTATACGTATCTAATCAACGCCAGCGATTTGAAAATGGAAATAAAAAACAGAAAAATTAATACAAAAAAACAATAAATCAGTACATAATAAATAATAAATAAAAAATAAATCCTTGAAAAATAATAAATCAGTGTTCTAAAGGTGAGCTTATTCGAATTTTCTGCCCTATTCAGGCCTAATCCTGAAGAAGTAGTAGAAGATGAGCGATGGTCCAGCCTAACTTTCGCGTACGCACGCGACCGCGCGCACCGCACCGCAAAGCAACCTCCCTTGATTCTTGAAACCCTCATTATTACCACTATTACCATGACGTCTGAATATGCAGCTGCAATGACGTCGACTTCCTCCTCATGAGCTTTTTTAAGACTCGTGCGCACATTCAAAACAAGGCAAATCCAGGCATTATGGATTGCATAATTGAGTAAATGCTGCAAAATGCAGTGACAACGCAATAAACAAACAATAAACAAACAACTTTGCACGGTGGTTAACCCTGATCATTTATTGGTGGAAGGTTTGCAGGAAGGCTAGCGAGCCATACTTTTAAATATGTATATGTGTGGAGTAATATAAAAGAGATCAGATGTTCTATGGACAAGAGCCAGAAGTTGCATATACTCCGGAGCCGCATGCTTCATTGATTCATTGGGAATACCCAGGGTAAACATGCCAGCACCCACAAACTTACCCATAAGCTTATTTATATACCATTCTACAATTATTCCTGGTGTAGTTTCTCCTATATTTTCGTACTTGATAGATATCACCAAGCGAAGGGAAACAATCAAGTGATGAACGCTCCTGCAGAAATGGTAAATTCTCAGGAATTCGCACCCCTTTAATCCCCCCCCCCCGGACGAGAAAAAATTCTCTGGCTGGAATTGGTGATGTCTGCTACCATTCTATTCACAGAAAATCGTGTTATTACACATAGTGTAATAAAATGAACGTCTGGAATATAGACGGCGTCGGCGACGTGTCACATGCATAAATTGGAAGCGTTATTCCAGCAATTCTGAGGATATCACGCGCTGTTTTGTGGAATCATCAATTGACATGGACGGTCCCAATATTTTCCTTTTTATAGTGCAATAGAAGGTAGGAAAATGTCCTATCCCTTTTTCAAATGGATTTTGCTGTTTTAATGGCTTTTTTGGTGTTCGCAGATTTTCTGGAACATCTGGATCCATGCTAAAAAAACGATAAATCATAATTTACTACTTTAGGAAGAGCAAAAAGGAAAGGCGTAACTTCCATTTCGTGATAAAGACTTATGTTCCATGCTAAAGACAGGAGTCTGGATGCATCATCGAGATTACCCAGGGTAAACCTGTTGACGTCGTGCCTATAATGGGTAGGCAAGTGTGCTGTGAACAGTTTACCCTGGGTAACCTCAATGAGGCATGTGGCCGCCAGCACTCGTAAGGCCACGGTGCTATGGCTTATCGGATATCCTACAGGTTTCGAACTTTCCCAAAAGGGAAGGTTCATGATGATGTTAGGTAGTCCAGAAAACTCACAGGTACCTATAGGTGGCACCGAGGCCGTAAGCTCAGGACCGCATGCACCTTTGAGATTACCCAGGGTAAACGTGCGATCACCAGGTAAATTTACCAGTTGTTAATAAGGGCGTCCACATGTTTGCCCTAGGTAATCTCAGTTGTGTGGACGCCCGTTCTAACAGCGGGTGAATTGATGTGTGTCAACACGTTTACCCTGGGTAATCTCGATGGTGAATTCGGACCATGGATGATAAGTGTCCATAGACGCTGAGAGGATTGTCTTTGTTCACAAAATTGTCATTAGAGCATGTTTACCAAAGCTCTAACCAATAGTTGGGTACAGTTGATGTTTCATAAGTGCTTGAAAAGGGAAGAGAGCTTATCAAAACCCTAGGATGACGACCATGCAGCTAGAAATGTCCCAAAAATTATGACCACTAAAGGCTCAGTGGATTAAACAAAACTTTTATCTTACTATCAGACTTCTTCAGAGTTGAAGAGAGAATATTCTAGGAAACTTTAAAGAAAAAATCTTTTGGTTTCCTTTTTCCAAGCATTTCACCCCCCCCCCCCCATCCAGGATAAGAAGCGTCAGTAAAAGCGGATTTGCGAGCGACATCGGCTGATTTCTGAGCACGCGACAAAACATGCCCTCTAGTAAATTGCTTTCGCCAGAAGAACACCTCACAACTCATGAGATCCGCTCTTTTCCAGGAACACCATCCGAACAATATGGAAAAACAAAAAGAACTCTGCTCGCTCATTTTCTGTGGTTAAACCTCTGTTAACCAAATCCTCAGGATTAATATTTCCTTAAATTAGTGGGAAACGAGTGTCTGGTTGTCCCTACATCTTCCAGGAATAATTCCTGGATATCCTTACCTCTTCGGAGGATAATAAATCTGTCACTAAATAGTTGTTTGGTTCAAAATACTTTATGTCATGTTGTAGTTACTAATTTCTTGTGAAATACATGGGTAACTTTTTGGTGGAACACGTGGGTAACTTTTCTAGCTACCCTTTTACCCACCTTTACCATGAGAAAAAATGTGCGCACAGCGACCCATGAGGTCACCAGTTTCCCTGAATAAATGGGAAAAACTGTTTCAAAACCTTTTCCTAGGATTACAACAACTGCTCCCTCAAGCCACATTTACCTAGTTACTTGTTTATTTATTTACCCATGTATCCATCACTTCGCTTTCATTCCTGGAATACTCTATCCTGGAATCTCAACACCAACGGGGCCCACCACATATGCCAATGATGGGTGAATTTTGTTGATATTGACGTTTACCCTGGGTGATCTCAAAAACCCTTTCCTACGATCACAACAACTGCTCTCTCATGCCATATTTACCCAATCACTTGTTGATTTACTTACCTATTTATCCACCACTTGCTTTCATTCCTGGAATGCTCTACCCTGGAATCTCAACCCCAACAGGGCCCGGATCATCATTCATATTACCCAGGGTAAATGTGTCGACGCCCTTGCCAATGATGGTTGAACTTTGTTGGCGTTGACACGTTTACCCTGGGTAATCTCAATTATGCATGCAGCCCCAGCAGAGCGAATGCTACAGAAACAACTCAGATTTTTGTGTTCTCAATGACGTTCCAATGCAAAAATGGTAAAATAAAATAAAAAATGAAAAAATAAAACAGAATGCCTTAATATAAATGGGGTTCATAGACAGAACTGTGCTGGATTGCAAGAAAAATGGTAAAATTTCCAATTTTCCCAATTTACCACTCTTTGACACGGAAGAATTATAAATTTGTCTGCAAGTGATGACCTTTGCCCCTGTTCTACTGGAAAAATGCCACGTTCTACGTATTTAGCCTGGAAATATACATCCAGTATCCCTATCCAGAGAACCGCACACGAAGCCCACCATCAACGGATTTTATTTGTTCGGCCCCAGCTGCAGTTCCGACACGAAAGCGACACGCTAATTGATAAATGAGCAATGCAAAACAACTACACGGCGAAAATGGCGAAGCTTCACATATGCAGACGTCCACACGAGTTCTCCAGAAAAATGACGTCATGCTAAGATCTCCGGAACAGCGGGGAATAAATGGATAAATGAAGCCACTGGGGATTCAATTACAGGATAACTGCCCTTGGTGTTTGCATATGGAGCAGAAATTGTCCATGGAGCATACGAGGGCAGGTCTCACATGTGCGCGTACTCTGGTCGCTGGAAACCGGCGGTTTCCGCCTGACTTCCTGGGAAACTCCGCCTAAATTGCTCGGAAAAGTGTGAGGAATCCCCCAGGAGTTTAAGCGGAATTTACAGGAAAGTTACGGGAAATTTAGGCGGAATTTACAAGAACACAGGTGAAAACACGCAAATGCGCGACCAAACGTGATCAACGGATAGAGGTGATAAAGCAGGATCTAGCTTCACAGATAACGACAGCAGATCCTGCCGTTACAAGCAAAAATACGCCCAACGTGGTTGAACACGTCGCTGCAGTGGAGTAGCACAGCACCACAACAATAGCGTGGCTATTCTTGAATCACTTAACCAGCCCGCTCATCTGTAGCGGCTGTTACTTCGTATTTCAGTGAGGTGGTTTATGTGCCTTTAACATTAGTAAATTCAACAAATTTCGAAATTGATTCCTGTTTTGCAATAAGATGCACAAACGAGTTTAATGGGGCACATCCAAGAACCGACATCAGTGAACGTGAAATAGAACGTGAATTTCCTCTAATATTTTTTGTATTTATGTTTATGTTATATTTTTCGTCGCGTTCTGTTTATTCTTGCTCCTTTAAAAGCAACGGTCTGAGCCGAATCCGTGTCGTGCGCGCTAGAGGACGCAACGCGAATTCGGTCTATCGCGTCGTTTTTGGAGGAAAAAGTATAGGCAGGAAAAGATGGGAATTCACGACGTCACATCGTGAAAATAAACGCCAACCACCACTGCACAGCCACAACTTGTGTATGCATCCACGCGGGACCCGGCGCTCTTGAACAGTTTACTTCTACGCGGCGGTAGAGTCGCAACGAAGTATAAACACAGCTTCACCTGTGACGCTGCACATGTTGTGGTCATCGTCGCAACGTTGGCGTCTCGCGAAGAAGTACAAACACAGCTTTGGAGAGATCTAGCAAAAAGTTGGAAAAATTTTCGCATGATCTAGTACTTTCTTAATTTACCCGGAATTTGGGCGGAGTTTAGGCGGAAACCGGCGGTCGACCAAATTTAACAGGAATTTACCGGGAATTTAAGCGAGATCCGCCGGTGGTTTTGAAAATGCACGATTTACACGAGATTTAGCCGGAATTTACGCGGAAACCGGCGGAATTTCGCGAAAATACACCATTTACACGGAGTTTCCCAGGAAATCAGGAGGAAACCGCCGGTGTGCAAGTACCAGAGTAGCGTCAGACCCTTTTGCTGTCTTGAAATTGTGGAAAATGAGCTGAACATGGTTGAAAAGTTGCCCTAATTCATCTTAGTTATTTATTGATCGTCTTAGATCAAAGCTGAACTGTCCTTCCTCTTTAAAGTCCAGAAATAGAGAAATAGAATAAATAAATGAATGGAAAATAATAAATAGTGAATAAACAAATGAATAGACAGCCGTTTTTCTATACAGTCGAACCGGAGCCTGATGTGCGTGGGTGGTAGGCGTTCGATAATCCTTTTACCCAAGACTAGTCATGGGCCTGATGCACTGGAAGTATGGGTAATCTCATAACCGTGGGCATGATTACGTATGGATTGTAACTGGGTAAAAATAACGCCATGTATGGGTTAACGGGTGATAGGTGTCAGGCTAAATTTGAGCGCGTTTACACAATTATCATGGGTAACCTCGGTAATGCATACAGGGGCCGCATGCATCATTGAGTTAACCAACGTGTGCCTCAATGATACAAGCTGCTCCAGGGTGCTTCACTGAAATTACCCGTCGTATGGCCTGCACTAGCTATGGGTAAATTCGGAGGTGTTAGCACGTTTACCCTGGGTAATATCAATAATGCGCGGTCCTGGCCCAGATATTTCGCGCTTGAGAAAAATTTAGTCCAGGAGGTAGAATGAGGGGTGAGCAACCCCGTGGCTAAATAAAATGTGGTGAGTTTTATTTTTCGACCTAAATGCATCGTTGAGATTACCCAGAGTAAAAGTGTTGACACCTGCGCTAAAGATGGGTAAATTTCTATGGTTTTAACACCTTTACCCAGGGCAATCCTAACGATAAAACTATAAAATTTACCTATCATTGACACGGATGTCAACAAGTATACCCTGGGTAACCTCAGTGATGCATGCAGCCCTGAACCCTTCAACAAGTAGATAAACTAAAAAGTAATTCAAAACAATGGGGTACCTCCCCTAGCTCTCCCCACATGGGAATCCCCACACCAAGCCCGTTCTCCGCTGGTTCAAGGATCCCCTAGGCTACCCCCGTGCAGACCTGTCATCACCGCCGGAACTATCTCTTCCTATACAAATTTCCGGCTTTTCAAATCAATGTGCGTAGTGTTTGGTGGAATCCCCACGCCGCCTCGACGATTCGCGACAAATCCACGGTGCCACGTCGGCTTTTCACAGATGTTTACGAGCAATAATTCGTGGGAAAAGAGAAGAGCAAAATAGCTACGCAGATGGGAACGCCAACGCATTTGTCGTTAAAATCGTTTCAGGATAAGGAAAAACAGGTTCTCCTGAAAAAAGGAGCACTCGAACGGATCTACAAAAGAATGTCTTCATATTTACTACTTTGATGGTTCAAATAATAAAATATAATTTTAAAAAATTGAAAACCGCGCCAAGATCCGGATATTATCACTATGACTAGAAATACGTTTCGGAATTCAAATGTCCGAACAAGCTTGCTTTTGGAAATAGCAGTCTCAAATAGCATCATTCATTGGCGGGATCCATGAATGCTCCCGAGCGGAAGAAGGGAGGGAGTTCCAAGCTTCCAGCTCACCTAGAGTGGACGAGTTTCCCGAGCAGAAGGTGATATGTCTGGCTACCTCGTCGTTACTTGTCATCATTACTTGTCATTGAAACAAGTCGCTTAGGGGGCAGTATACCAAATTTTTGCCAAGGCAACTCGTCCAATTTTTAAAGGAGGGTTGAGAACAAATTACCCGGCAAGACGAATTCATAAACACGGGAATAGACTCTGTGTGACAAACGTGTAATCCCCAGGACTTCATACATCATTGATATTACCCAGGGTAAACGTGCTACAAGTAAGCGAACGAGTTATAAATCATATAAATTTACCCATCGTCAATACGAGCTTCACAATGTTTAACCCTGGGTAATCTCAACGGTGCATTCGGGCCCACACAGCAAGATGGAGGCCACAAGTTGACCTTCACTGAAAAGAAAGAACGACAATTTCGTGGGCGGTATCACCCTGTGAAACCTGATTAGGAATGAATTCCCTAGGCGAGGAAGAACTTCTCCCAGGTGACGGAAGATATCCCAGGGATCTTTTATGCTCCTATCCTTGGCTTTCCAATTAAATTTTTCAACCAAAAATATCAGTGAATTGATCAACTTTAAGTAAGAATGGTCATAGTTCTCCTGGACAAATGTCATAGATCCTGAGGTGTTTTAATCCGACTAGAAAAGAGAAGAAAAGATAAGAGACTATTTTTTGGAACATTTTCCTTTACCCACCCTCAGGGCCGCATACATCGCTGAGATCACCGTGGGTAACTGTGCTAAAACCCTCTAAATTTACCCATCTGTTAAAGTATCACCAAACATTCACCCCAGATAATGATGCATCCAAGCCGTATGCAAAGTTGAAATTATCCGGAGTAAATGTGATGGAAACTCACCCATCCCTTAACGTGGCCACCCTGGGTAATCACAATTATGCACACAGGCAATGGCCCAGGGGCTCCAAACCTTTTATCTTGGGTAATCCTAATGATGCATTTTATCTCTGCTCATGTACCAGAAGCTCATATATAGCTTCTTTTCCTGTTCTGCAATTGCGAAAAATTCTGAATTTCTGAAAAACCCCCCTTCACGTTATAGTTTTTCCGCAACATTTTCCCATGAGCTGTCTTTTCCATTAGGTGTTTTTGCCAGCCGGCTGCTTTTAATCCAGTAAATTAGCCACCCACCGGAAGAACCGCCCACATCCATCTTTTTCAGATTTCTCGCCTCCATGATGGTGAGCGTGACGGTACCGGTCGCCGGACGATACCGCGTCGAGAAGCAGATATCGCCGAGACGAGATTCACGCTGCAAAACAACAATACCATTAGGATCCGATGAATTATTCGCGCGCATGGGTCCTGCGTGGAAAATAAATGCTTGAAGTAGATTTAGCGCAATATTCTGAACAACGACCCATTTCTCAATGCGATTCACAGCTTTCGACGCCACTTACGCCATTTACTGCCTAAGCGCTTGAGTAATTACGGCGGTAAAATCGCGTAATTAGTGGTCCTTCACGACTCCAAGGCGCTAGAACAAGACGTCAAACATCACCAAGTGGATTTTCCTGGATGTGTGGAATTTCCTAGGATTTAACCCCAATCCTTACACACAGTTTCAACGCACTAGTAAGTCATGTAGAAATCATGAGCTTGTGAGTGCTACGAGCGCCAGGATATGATTGAATTTCCACGGCATACTGCTGAATAATTGAAATTCACGAGCATTTTTTGACTGCCATCGTGCCCTTTGGCCGCTTTTTATTGGGTTATGTCGAGAGAAAAACTTTTACGACTAGCAAAAATGAATGAATAGAAGAACCAGGAACTCTAACGAAAGAAGGGAAATTTCAGAACCAGGAACCCAGATAAAAGAAGGAAAATTTCAGGTTTCACAAGTTTTTTTTCAACCTGTGGAAACTTAGGAGACCATGGGATGATTTATGGAGTAGTACCTACGCCTCATTTCAAATTTCCACATGGTGATCTACTCCTATAAAACTGGAGAAATGAGGAGAAATATGCTAATTCGGAGGATTTTCTCATAAAATTGGGAGAAAAAAATCCTCAGGAGTTATTACACATAGAACAGAACTAAATGATGATGGAATGGAAAAAAACCGACAAATTTCACATTTTCTCCATAGGAATCCACCCAAATGTAGGTAAGGTTTTAAGGTAAAATTCGACATGGATTCCAAAATCCAGGAGACACCCCCTGTCCTTACCGAATGAAACGAAGAGAAAACATTCTTCAAAATTAATCCTGAGAATGAAAAATTCATGGAATTCAACAACCGCCGTGTACGTTATTGAGATGCAAAAGAAAGTAACTTGTACGCAAACAGAAATAACCGTAGAAATTCGAGTTTTGTTCGGCTAATAGCCCTGCATTTTCAGATGAAACTTTCCAACCCACTGAGCCGCGTATTCCAAGTCGCAAAGATGTTTTCTTATTTCAAATTTATCGGCTTCACCATCCCAACTTGCGAGACCTGGTCCCCGACCCACAAATGTAGGTACCCGACCACTGTTATGGCTCATACTCCTATCATTAGCATCTCAAGTTTTTCAAAGAAATCAGTGGCATGAGATTTACCCGTGAAGACAGCGAAAATTGGCTTTCTTGGAAAAGAAGTGCCCAAGGATTTCAAGAGCAAAGGGCGGCACCACAGAAACCCTATCATCTCCGTAAATAAAACCCTGGAAATTACCCTGGATTTAACTAGACCCCCACTCTCCCCGTTAACACTGCTTATGGGTTTTCTACGAAACGCTCCAGTCCCTTGCTTCTCGACCATTATTAGCAGCGAAGCGGCGAGCTCATCGAAATTCTGCTGATTATGCATAAACCACTCACATCGTCGTCATTCTCCGGCTTGCATAGACATCGACAGATTTCCGTCGTCGTCCCGAAATCGATCGATTCCAGCGGAATCGATAATTGACCCATTTTGTCATCTTTCGACAGCCGATCGTAGTCGTACACGGTCAACATCAGCGTTTTCGAGTGCAACTCGTTGAAAGGGAGCTGTAAGAAAAAAATCGAATTTCCCCTGCAGGTCCGCGCTCTGCTGGGTACGCGCAGTCCGCGATTCATCCGCGGGCCATTGAAGACATGCCGTCATGGCGCTTCAATGAATAACAAATTTCTTGCTTACTACTTGTTTTCTGTGCGGCTCTGTGTGTCGCCAGCAAAATCGCGCCGTATATGTATATGTATGCATTTTCAACGAGCATCTGCCACTAGAATGAGCCGACGCGGCTATTCATAACCAGCTACGATCAAGTGACAGCGAGTATAAACTCACGGTGAACTCTGAGTTAGCGGAGAAAAGAGAAGAAACTCACAGAGAAGAGGAATGTCTCGTTAAAGACGGGATTTAACGAGTTTCGAATGATTTTCGTCTCGTATTTCTGCTTTCGTTCCGGCAGTATGCACAGTTTCACGTACGGATCCGACATTCCGTTGCGATCCATCGCCGGTAACCCGTGCGCTTCCAGAATCGTGACGGACAGCTGCAAAAGGTCAGCGGTTAATCAACCGTCGCGGACTTTAATCGCCACCACCACCACCATTCGCCAATGAGCCAAAACGGAAATTGAGCGGCGATTCGAAAAAAGCCGCCTGTGCATCCGCGATGACGATTACGTTGCAAGTGCAACTGATGCAGAAAACAGCATTGTCCTTAAAAAACGCTGCAGCGTATTTTTTCCGGATTTTCAGAGCTCATTTGGAAACCATGAACTGCGTGCAGGTGATATTTTTATTATTTTATTTTATTTCTTATTTTATCTATTATTCTATTTTATTTTTAAGAAAACTGAAGAAGAATAAGACTTTTATGATCTACGATCACTCAGATTCAGAGGACTATGGTAAATCTGTGGTAAAGGTGGTAAAAGTCTCAGGTAAATCCAGCCTAATCTCCAGCCACACCTCTCATGAATTTTCCTTTATCCCGGAACCCCTGGTGGACGTGGGGTCATCAAGTGAGCCAGGTAAACTTGCTGATTGGGTATGAATGGTGATGCTCATAGTTTACCGAAGAAACTTACCCAGCGCCTTCACCTTTACCTAGCAACAATATTCAGTGTAGATTATCAAGTGAGCCAGGAAAACAGGCAGGTTGGGCATACGTAAATGGTGCTGATTATTGTTTACCCAAAAATTACCCAGCTTCATTACCCTTACCTAGCAACATTATTTGGTGTAGGTTATCAATCGAGCCGGGTAAACTCGCTGATTGGGTATGAATGGTGCTGCTTATAGTTTACCCAAAAAATTACCCAACACATTTAACCCTTACCTAGCAACAAATTCCATGCAGAACAACATGATTCTGTATGAATGGTGATGATTATAGTTCACCCGAAAGAACTACACGGCATCTTTACCGGGTAAAGGTGCTGGGTAATTTTTTGGGTAAAATATAAAATTGGGTTTCTGTTCTTCTGCATGAGTACTGTTGCTAGATAAACAACAACAGATACCCAAATTTATAGTTCTCACAAAAAAATTACCCGGCATCTTTACCCCTACCTACCCACAATAGAGCCTGGGTAATTTTCTGGGTACACTATAATTTTGGGTTTCTGTTGCTCTGCATGAATATTGCTGCTAGGTAAGGGTGAAGGAGCTGGGTGATTTTATCGGGTGAACTATTTGTAATCAGCATCATTCATGCAGAATGATGTTGTACTGCATGGATATTGTGGCTAGGTAAGGGTGAGGATGCCGGGTAATTTTTTTTTGGGAAAACTACAAATTTGGGTATCTGTTGCTGTTTATTTAGCAACAATATTCATGCATAACAACAGAAAACCAAGTTTACAATTTACCCAGAAGATTTCCCAGCACTTTATCTCTACCTAGCAACAATACTCATGCAGAACAGCATAAATCCAAATTTATTGTTTACCCAAAAATTGCCCAGCACCTTTACCCTTACCTAGCAACAATATTCATGCAGAACAACAGAAATCCAAATTTATAGTTTACCCAAAAAATTACCCATCACCTTTACCCTTATCTAGCAACAATATTCATGCATAACAACAGAAAACCAAGTTCATAGTTTATCCAGAAGATTACCCAGCATCTTTACCCTTACCTAGCAACAATATTCATGCAGAACAACTAAAAACTAAATTTACTGCTTACCCAGAAAATTACCCAGCACCTTTACCTTTACCTAGCAATCTAGCAACAATATTCATGCAGAACAAAAGAAACCCAAATTTATAGTTTACCCGAAAAGTTAGCCAGCACCTTTACCCTTACCTAGCAACAATATTCACCCAAAACAACAGCAGCCCAACCCTTTCGATGACCAAATTTGGTATTGGCGCGACTGACTCCAGACAAAGGGTGCAATGCCTTTGTTAACCATGTACGACAAAATGTGAAAACTCGTCCAGACCGGACATCTGCCACAATTTCCAAGTATTTCCCGCACAATTTCTGGAAACGTCGATTGCATAGACGCATGCACTTGTGAGACGCTTGTCACCTGGTCTGAATTAATACGTGAAAAGACGTTTGGGGCTTGTTTGGTCGACAGCAGGTAATGCACTTGTAATACGATGAACTTGTGGGGTCACGTGCAGAATATCCGGGGTACGGTAGTTCAAATCAGCGGTGTAGTACATTTACGTATGAAACAGAAGTGGATTTGAGCACTTCCTGTTTCTGCAACATAAGACATTTTATAGCTAAACAGCAAAAATGCAATTTGTATCGACGCCCAGTCGTAGGAGAAATGTTGGCTCGGTTACTACTGCATACAATTACTTTGTAGCTACTACTGTCCCCAAAATTGAATGAAAAACTTCGTCAAATAAACCTTAAAAATTTCACCAGCTTATATTTACCTTTCCATATTTGGAAATTGATGATCAATTTATTACAGTGAACTCGAAACAGCCGTAGACATGGGGCGGGACCGCAGCGCGGGCCCTCTAGTTGGCGGGAAATCACGGCGCACAGGTTTTCCTCTGTGTCTCTGCCCAATAGGCTCGCTACCTCGGTGCAGCAGACAACCAGAGTGTCCGCGCCGCGGTCCCGCCCCTTGTGTACGGCCGTTTGCAGTTCAATGTATTTAATTTCTAACATTTGAATAAAAGTTTTACTTTGTATATTCAGCTGTTCAAATTTGAAATTTTTAGATGCTTCAATTTTGAAATAAGACTTGCTCCTGCCCCCTTTTCGTTGTGAACCTCATACCTCTTTTCTTCTCCACCCTCGACCTCCCACCTCCCCCCCCCCCAATCTATGACTGCCGCTGCCTTATAGCAGAACACTCTAGGATCTGGCTATAGTGGATAAGGATTCATCTCTTCCTTTTTTCTTTTCTCCTTGAATTTTCCTCCATGTATATAATCCTTTCAGTGAGAATTCCGGGAAACAATCCGGATACCTAATAATTCAGCTTCACTCCCCCACCCTGCAGAAGGTAGCATAAACCCAGAAAATTCCAAAAATATCCGAATTTTCCGAGAAAAACATAATGGAAATGATTTTTGAAGAAAATAGGACAAAATCACGAATGACTAGGAAATTCAAAGATCATACAACCATCTCAACTGTGGAACACTAATTAGTCACTAAAAGTACAACGGCTCCAGCCCCCTGAAGTGGACTTATTTTGGCCATTTTCCACGGAAGGAAACCACCCCCACCCCCTCAACGTCCTTTTCCGCCGCATAAAGAAAGGCATTATGGACAAATTCGATTTCCCATGAGGGGTATGTTCAAGGCGAAGCACGTAACTTGATTTTCTACCACAACAGATAAACACCCTTTGAACAATGCCCATGTGGGCGGGTTGATCTTTGAACTTAGAATTTGTTTCGAGAACGAATACCATGGGATCCTACTGGTACACTCAACTGCTAGACTAGTTCTATGTAGGTGAGATTTCGAATATTTGAAAACATAATGGGTACCGAAAGCTTCAAAATTTCGAATATCCGAATATTCGGGAAGCGCGCATGATTCGAAAATTCGAGTATTTCAAAAGTATGGAAATATTTCCGGATATAAAACCTATACGGGTTTTAGCTCCGTAATCAGCAAGGAATAAGAGCTTCTTTGTTGGTGTTTTTTACCTTGTACTTTACTTTTTTTACGCGGATTTGCCCTGCAGACCCCACTAGCACACAAAATATGCGAAGAATTCTTAGAAATGGCTTGGGGACCAGTTCTCGCACTAAAAGTTTGAGATAATTGATGATAAATGTTTCACGAATCCAGAAAAAAATTTAAAAAAAAATTAAATAGGTCTCACTCCCTTTTTAAAACTTGGTATTTTTCACTGGGAAATTTTCCTACTTAATTTTTTTAGGGAAAAATCGCCGTTTCATGTCGGCTATGACAGAATTTTCCCGAGAGGGTCCACCGGTGCGGGATAGAAGGCAAAACTATGGGAGATTTACCCCTGACTGGGAAGTGGTATGGCGGCAGAAGGTGTTCTTTTTCTTCAACGACGCTCCAGAGAACGCAAAGGCCTGGGCTCGATGCATTACCGAAGTTGCCCAGGGTAAATGTGTTGACGCCCATGCTGGAGATAGGTAAAGTTGTGGGCTGTCAAGACGCTTACCCCGAGTAATCTCAGTGAGAATGGTATGGCCGCGCAAGATGGTCCTTTTTCCCGACGTTGCCCCACAAAACACAAAGAGCTGAGCTCGGATGCACCGCCGAAATTACCCAGGGTAAAAGTGCTAACGCCTATGTGAACGATGGGTAAATTTGCGAGCTGCCAATACGCTTACCAGGGGTAATCCCAATGCATCCCCATTGCGTGGATGAATCACTGAGAATACCCAAGGTGAACGTGTTGAACCCGGAGTAAACAACGGGTAAATCTGCGTGATGTTGACAGCTTAACCCGGGTAACCTGAATGACGCATACGGCTCCAGGTCATCGCTGGTAACACATGAAAACTCTGGGCTGGATACTGGAGGAAAACAACGCCAACGCCTCTGTCTGCATCACTGAGGTTACCCAGGGTAAAAGTGCTGGAACCAGTGTAAGCAGTGGGTAAATTTGTGTGGCAGCGACACGCTTACCCTGGGTAATCTGGATTAGGCATACGGCCCAGGTCATCGCCGTTAGAAAATCTGGAACAGACACCCGAGGAAAATAGCACCAGTGCCTCTGTGAAAATCGAATTTTTCGATCTCCATACATTTGACTGAGAAATTAGTAAAGAATATGGAAATTCAGGATGTTCGAAAAATCCAGGGGAAAAATTATCCAAAGCTAAATTTCGCGGGATTTCCTAATAAAGGTTATAAACCTTAGATTTCTGGCCAAGAGATCAATTGAGTAATGCCCCTAATCAACTGACTGTAAGCATTCCATAGACCTCGAAAATTCTGGAGATTCTGGAAATTTCACGGATTTTCCTTCATTTCTCATCTTTTTTCGACATATCTATGACTTTCGCAAGAGGAAGTGCGTCTCATCGAATCTTCCGGCAAAACTTTCCCAGGAACTCCACCAATCTTCCGAGTAAAAACCCGAAGGTTTTCCAGAAGAATAGCTATGTGATCCATGGAATTCCAGAAGGATGTCACCCATCTCATTGCTGAAGCAGTAAAGAAATTGTTACATCTCCCAGGGGACAGCCTAAATTCTCCAGAAAACCCATCAAATTGAAGCGAATAGCATCGAAGCGCCAATGGTTAATTGCTGCGCCTCGCGTAGCAGCAGAATTCGCGGTGGCTACAAAGGCAGTTATCCCGGAAAAAAAAATGTCGCGTCCCTGCCGGAATAAGCCGCGAGCCAGTAGCCCCCAACACCCCCAGAGAGCCGCGCGCGCTAGAAGTGCATATGGCCAGCGGCTGCCTGTCACTTGGTTGCTATAGGTGAAATTGGTGTTTTGTTTGACTCGACTCGAGTCACAACGACGCGCTTCATTATCATTAGCGCTTTATGAGCGCTGGCGGTCCGCGGTTGGCAAGCCGCGGCCCGCCCACCCGCTGGCCCGCGGACGGCTAAGTACTCGGCCAAAATGAGGTCGAAATTGGTAATTAGCCTAAACGAGGCACACGATGAAAACATACACACTGCGCTATGGAAAGGTCATGTTTATTCCAGGCAATGTTTTTCCTGCGTTTGTGAATTTTAAAGGACGACTTTTGACGAATGATATTTAAAGGACGCAATGCATTAAAGGACGCATGCGTACCTTGTTCTGTGAGAAATCGTAGTCGATTCGAGCACGTATTTCGCCATACTGCAGAGCTTCGAGCACTTCGGCAGCGTCGGCGCCACCCGGTTGAACCGCAAGTGTTCGTGAGGTGAACGACGGCACGGCACCGACACCTACAGTTTTCTGATTCGAAGCCTGGTACTGAAAAAGAACAATAGAACATGAGGAAATTCTCTTTTTTCACACTTTTTCCTCCTTCCCTCTTTTTTTCCTCATTTTTACAAGGCTATAAATAACCACCCATGAAGGAAACATGTCAAGGACCTTGGGCAGCATTAATTGCCCCATTTGAACAAATCCTGCCCCTACAATGACGTCATCAACATGAGCCCCAAAACAAGGATACAATCCATGGCAATTGTCGTTAGAGGGCTTAGCCAAGGGCATCATCGGCTTTTCTCTGGCCTAAAAAGCCTTATTTGTCCAGAAAGCATGCAAAATCCATGCAAAAATAAACTGATTTTTTTCGGACTATTTTTCCCTGAATCCACCCTAATTTTAAAGGCTTTTTGAAGTTATTAGGAGCGCACCACCCCCTACTACTCAGTAATTTATGAGGTTAGCACAAAAACCAGCAGCCGCTCAA
>JARK01001346.1:966784-1009652 GCA_000688135.1 Ancylostoma ceylanicum | reverse complement strand
GAGAATGGGTCGCCAAATTTTTGAAATTACTTTAAAATACAAATAAAAATCATTAGTCATCATTGCATTAGTTTATTTTTATTTGTTTATTTTCACTATTATTTTTAAATGATTTTTACGAATTATTTACTATTATAGTTAATATTTTTACTAGTCTTATTTCCAGTCCGGGGTCTCCAAATGGCGGAGATCCCAATTTTTTCCCATGCCCCCCTCCCGCTTACTTTCTGTGACCGCCACTATTAGTAGTAGAGTGAATAGAGCTGTGAGCAACAAAATTTCCAGGTTTCGTTAATCCATTAAACACTATCGTTAACGGAAAGTGGTATCGTTAAGCGTATTAATAAAATAATTTCAGAAAAGCCTACTAGTAGTGGCAATGGGATTTAACAGCAACAATAAAATAAAATGAGCTAGTTCCTTAACCATTAAGGTTTCCCTTATCTTATGAAAAAAAGAGAAAAATTCAATATTATTCAGCAGGCCAAATGGTAGGTCAAATTGCGGTAAAAATTCAGAAAATAGAAAAATTAAAAAATGAATAAATGAATAAGTAGAAATAAACTATAATTGAAAAAAAAATAATAGAATAGAACAGGAATAAATAATAGTAGTAAATAACCTAAATGAAAAAGCAGGTTCGCCACTTTCTATAAAAACGAGGAAAAAAGTAAGTACTCTAAATAAATGGGCAGTAAATCACAATGGAGTGGAGTCAGTTGTTGCTACCAACTTACATGCAACTCAAAACCCCCCAGAACAAGTTGTCGTATCGCATCTGCAACTTGCTCGACGCAAAGCTTGTTGACAACTTGCTTTCGCCTACTCTCGTCTGCAAGTTGTCGGCCCAAAGCTCGTCGACAACTTGCATACAGGGCGGCCCCTGGCTGGGGGTTCTGAGCATGGTATTCGAATCTTCCTCCTGATTATTTAAATGAATGGACTGTAACGTTATTTGGATGGTTCGAATGGTATAGCAATCGAATATTTCAAGTTTTCAACCTGCTTGAGGAATTAATGGACGAATATTCAAACAATTCTATGCACAAATGAGCGAATTTTTCGATGTCTCGAATAATTCGAATATTCGAGCATCAAAAATTTCGAAACACTCGAACACTCACTCGTTCGAGCCCCGATTCAAACGTACCTAGCATCACAACCGGAATCACAGCCAGAACACCAATGACCTCACCACTCCTGGGTCCAAGTACAAGCGATGAAACGGGAAATTTTATAGGAAAAATTTCCACCAGCTGCGATAGTATGTCGCTACAGGCGGGAGATTTATTTTTATCGTAAATTTATCAAATTATTAATCGTATAGAAAATTTTGTAAAGTTATTAAAATTTGGGCTGCACGATTTATACACAGCAATACACTCTAACAAAGCCCAAAAAACGTAGTACATCGAGCTTTAAGCAATCCTCTCCTCAAATGCTGCCATCCTCTCCTCAGTTGGCGCCATCCTCTCCTTAAGTGCTGTCATCCTCCCCCCCCCCATTGTTGCCATCCTCCCGTGAAGTGCTGCGTTCGTGCTGCATAATTATCGAAATAGAAGTTGATGCAATATAAAACTAAGACGGAAAAATTTAAAAAATGAAAATATTTTGCTGATTTTTTCATGCTTTCTTGGCTGTTCCTAGAGAGCATTTTCTGTGGTGATTTCAAATCTAATAATCCGTGTAGGACCAGCTTCGTTTCAGCAATTCCGTTCTCCAAACTGCTTTTCCTGGAAGTTGTAGCGTGTGACGAACACTCGTGCACTTTATCGTTCCCAATGTCAGCTAATGAAAAATGTCGCCGTTACCCCATTAACATGTCAGATCAGCTGACAGCTGGCTGTCAGCAGTAAAGTAATAGTAAAATAAAAAATTAAAATAACTCTGTTGTCGTCAGAGTACATGTAGAAGTGGAATTATCTAAGCGGAAATACCATATGACCAAATGGCAGTAATAGCCCGACAAAAACGCTGGGCGGTGGAGATATTGAGACGACAGTGGCCGCAAAGTGGGTGGTGGAGGTGGTTTAAGAATTGGTCATGAACGGGAAACCTGAGGGCCTGGATTCATCATTGGATTACCCAGGGTAAACCTGTTGATGCCTGTGTTAACGACGGGTAATTTCGTGTGGTAATATCACTGTTACCCTAAGTAATCTCTATGGTGCATGCAGCCCCTTTGAACGTTTACCCAGGGTAAACGCAAACGTACATTACGTCGTTTACCCAGGGTAAACGTAGTGACGCCGTTAGAGTTAGAGCAAGCATGAGCAAGCATGGGGATGCTGGTACGTTTACCCAGAGTAATCTCAACGAATAAATTTACCCAGGGTAATCTCAACAGTGCACGAGCTCTCTAGAGCTCTAGTATGAAAATCATAGAGATTGTCCCCTATTCATTTCTTAAATGGGTTCCACGAGAAATTTTCCACACCCTCATCCAGGAAAGCCACACCAATGGCCTTTTTTACCGGAGCAATAATTTCCCAGGGTAAACCTGCTGACGCCCGTTTTAACGATGGATAGATTTGTGAGGTCACACCATGTTTACCCAGGGTAATCTCAGATCTGGCCTCAAGTTAGTCATCAAATGTTGAGCAAATGAGAGCTAAACTTGATTATTAAAGCGTCTTGCACTAATATTTCCAGAACTAACTCTTTACGAAAAATGCCAACACATAAACAACGGATAACGAGTGGATTTTTCCAGAAAGTCCACGAAAACACACGTAGTATTTCGCAAAGATCATAGACCACTGAAAGCATCAATGTTCTTGAGATTCCTTTCGAGGAAAGCTGTTTCCCGCACCAGAGCATCTCTCCAGACATTTTTCCAGTAATTCCTAGCAGGAATTATCAGAGTTAGAGATCTGCATTCTTTCTCGAAGGTTCTTGACCAAAAAAACCTTTTTTTCGTAAAATTCTTGTATAGCAGGAAATTTTCCACTAAGTTAACTCACTGAGAAGTTTTTCTTTCAATTTCCCTCAGCAGAAGGGCAAAAAACCACGTGGCCGTCACTCCTTCTGCAAAAGACCTGCTCCCTTTTGTAAAAATGCTGTCTTCTCGAGATTTCCTTGGAAAAGAACCTATCCAGAGGTTGCATCATTGAGATGACCAAGGGTAAATATGTTAACAACGCCCAAATTTACCCATTGTTAACACGGCCGTCCCTGGGTAATCTCAATGATGCACCAGGAGTGATCGAAGCAAAAGACTGGTAAATCCAGAAAAAAGTTCTTATTCTCATTTATATGCTGCTTTTCCCGGTAGTGCTTCCAGTGTGGAAGAATTTTTTAAAGATTTTCCTCCAATTAAACCCTCGAGAATTCTTGAAATCCCTCGATTTTGCCCTGAAAACACAGACAGTAAATCCATGTGCGCCATAGGCACATCTCCGAGGAAATAACACGTCCACAAGTGCTAACATTACTTATCAAACGACGAAAATTAATACGGCGATTTAGCGCTGATTACGCTCCCACGACATTATCAGCACTACTTCGATTAGCCTACGTACAGCCCTCAGCGAATTGCGGAAGTCCAAAGATTTCCACCGGATAAACAGCCGAAGCCGCACATGTACTTTTTCAAGTGGTAATCACTACGTAAACCCTGAAAGGTTAGACGAGGTTCTCATAGTAACGAAGAACTACAAAATTCCCAATAAACACGGAATCCCTGGACTTCCTTCCTGGAAACGAGCCATAGAATGTCCTTATTGTTTACCATTCGGCCAGAACGGCCTGCATTTCTGCTAGTGAACGCAGCAAAAACCAGAACAGCTAAGCAGAAAGTATAAACGAAGCCAAATCGCTAATAGCCGAACAAAAACACGAATCGCTGAGCCTTGAACATTGGCTGTTGTTTTTTGATTTTGAACGCTAATCTTAGAGAGAAGATGATTTGTAAGCTGAGATTATCACAAAAGAGGTTTATTTCCTAATCAACGCCTCGTTCATGGATAGAGGAACTGTAAAGTCTCGTTGATCAATGGAGAGTTGACGGAAAATGCTGATATTCTGCTGACAAACTAGCGAAGGGCTTGCATCATTGTTAGGGTTGGGATGATTTTCCAACGTGTTCCTGGCCCCACAGCATTTGTTGCGAATATTACGTGGATTTATTTATTTATTTTGATGCTTATATTTTGATTTTCCTATTTCATAGAATTCATTTAGATTTCTATATATTTATTTGGATGAACTTGTTTACTTATTTGGATGTCAATCGATAATGAATTGTGTCCCAACAATGACTCCCAGTAACTAGGATTTAGGGACATGCCACATTGAGATTACCCAGGGTAAAGTGTTCACGCTGCTCGCATTTCTCCATTGTTGGGACAGGCGTCAACACATTTACCCTGGGTAATGTCAATGGTGCATCCCGGTCCAGATCCGAGACGGACGGTCAAGTGTTTACGGATGACGTTCTCGGATGTTTATTAATATATCCTCCAGAAACACAATTCTAAATTCTAATCAATATTTAGATTTTCGCCATGGGCAATCAATTTCTACTATTTTTTATTTTATTAATATTTCCCAATATGTGGTGTACATGTTAAAAATCCTGGAATGCATGGAACTTCTGCAAAGGCAGGTAGACCAACGATCGATCGATAATGATTGATGTCCCATCTATTTCAGGAGGTTGGTCCACTTCGAAAAGGAATATAATATGTAAGAACACTTATTTCATGTTGTAATCTGTGGGGGCCGCATGCTTCACCGAGATTACCCAGGGTAAACTTGGCAACCCCTCCCAAATTCACCTATCGTTATCACGGGCGTCAATAGGATTACCCTGGGTAATCACATGCATGCGGCCACAATAGAATTTAGTATGAACACTGTTTTTACATATGGCACATCCCTCCAAAAAAAATGAACCTTTTCGAATGCATGGGACGGATTACCCAGGGTAAACGTGTGAGCGCCTCTCAAAAATACCAACACTTAATACGAGATCAACACGTTTACCCTGAGTAATCTTGACTAAGTATTCAGACACTACATTACACTACAAATAAAGCGGTATCGAACGCCAATTACCAGCTTTCTCCCTTTCACTTGCCACTAATCGATGACGTTCAGCGTCCCAGGGTCTCGTCATATAACAGAAAGCAAATAAATAATAATAGATAAATAATAAATAGAAGTAAAAATAATTCTGTTGAAAAGAAGGAATGTTCCCAAAATCTCCTACCAAAGGGTGACGTTTTATTCTGTGGTTCATCAAGACCTCGATGCATAATCGAGGTTACCGACGGTAATCGCGTTGACGCGTTTGTTAGATGGGTAAACTTGCGGGGTGTGAACACACTCACCCTGGGTTACCTCAGTGATGCATGTGGCTTCACGAGTTTGTTGTCCAAGAGAGTATAAGGACCGATGATCGATGATGTACCTTGTCCCAGAGAGGAGAGAGCCTTTGAGCACGAATTTTTGTCCTTTTTGGGACTTGCAAATAGTACGCCCATTTCCACACATGAAAAAGCTCAGCTTTGACATTCCTTACCTAATGTGAAAATTACCGCAACAGATAATAAAATTTGTACGAGGTTTCTATGGATATCTGAACTTGAGCATAGGTCCTTTATTAGAACTGCGTAGTTCTAGGCGAAAGGTCAGTCACGCGAATAGCCTGAGGAATTTACGACTTATTTTGAGCGTGAGCGCTACTCTTGATGACTCATGAGGACACTTAGAAAGCGGAATGGTTGTTACCCTAACAACCAAACAGTGAACCAGGCACAAATTTAATGACGTCATACCTAGCTAAGGAGCATACCGGGGCCTAGATGTATCATAAAGATTACCCAGGGTAAAGGTGCTCACTCTCATGTTAATGATGGATAGATTGGTGAGGCGTTAACATGTTTACCGTTGGTTACCCCAGTGATGCCTCAGCGATGCAGAAGAGGAGGCAACGCTAGTAGCTGACCAGTAACAGCTAAAGGAACATTGTGACTCTGGTGACTCTACAAATGGTTCCCAGGTGAATATTGGATAAGCCTGGGGTACCTTTATGCTTTGGAAGCTCACAAAACGCAGCGCGAACCTTTGACTCATTTGAATTCCGGGTAACTCCGAGTGATTTAGGCTTAAACTATAAAACCGGTATCCATTTCTTTCGAAGAGTAACTTCATGCCCACCAGGAACCAAATGCATCACAGTGATTACCCAGGGTAAACTTTTAGCATCACATTAAACTGCCTAGTTCACACGGGCTTACCCTGGGTAATCTCAATTAAACATCAAGTCCCAGGAAGAAGATCTAGAATTCGTAAATGGTATTTTAATGAACAAATGTGAGATAGCTGATTATTAAGTTTTACCCAGCGTACCCTACACTTGCGAAGGAGAGATGGGCTCGCGCGCGTTTGGAAGGATGGGCAATCTCATACCAAGAAATATGATTACTCATGGGTAGCAGATGGGTATAGACAGCGCCATATACGGGTAAACTTGCTGATGGGTGGAAGGTAGAGGGTAATTTTGGGCTCGTTAGCAACTTTACCATGGGTAATCTCAGTCATGCATCGAATCCTTGAGTATGCTTGTCAATGAATGGCAGGTATTGGGTAAACTAACCACACCCACTCGTTAGTTATTTCCCCCCAGGGAAGCCTACGTGATTTCCATGAGTATAGGAGTAAATCTCAAGTGTAGTCTCCAGTGGAATACACTAAACTATTTGGTCGGCTGTAAGCGGCATTCGACGGATTTCACGTGCAGTAAAAGTACGGGCGGATTTTACCTTTGGTAAAAGTATTAACATTTTGGAGGGCAAAACTAAGAACGAGGCGACCGCTTCAGAGGAAAGGTTAGGTCAATTTACCACATCAAATATTCAGCCGGTAAGGCTCCCACCAAAAGATTCTACATGGTTAGAATTTGGCTAACAGCGAGAAATTCCCCGGTAGCGTCGAATAATGGAGAAGCTAACGAGAAAAGTGAAATAAGTATCGATTTCACACTACAAAAACAAAGCAAACAAAGAGAATTTGGTGTTTGACTATGAGTGACGTCAAATGAGCTTTATTTAGCATAGAATACCCAGTCCTCTGGTTAACCACTGCGAAGATAAATGATGGAAAAGTGAAAATTTGACTCAGAAGTATGCACTGTAGACCATTTCCTGCGTATGTCCGGACTGCCGAACGCTGTTAGCGGCCGGAATAGAAGAGGCCTTTATTCACTTTTCGTTCCCCTTTGGAAAAAATAGGGCAAATCTCAGCGACATCTAGGTGTTACCTGCGGAAAACATTACAGTGCATATAAAATTATCACAATAAAGATAAAGCTAACAAAAAATTAAAGTTTCTGCGGCACTGGAAGTGGCACTGTACTATACCAAATTACCCATATTTACGTCAGTAGTGGCGGAAATGAACTTCCGAATCCAGGAAAACGTAAAACGGAAGCCGAAGAGCAAAGATGACCGTGAAGAGTCAACTGGACAAACGAACCCTAAGCACGCCCCTGATTTCTACAAAACAGCTTTCAACTGGTAATGAGATCACTAGCATGAGATAAACATGTTCTTGATTGGCTACAATTGAATTTATAGTCATTGATCGGGAGCTTAACAACGGAGAGCTAAAGGTTTATAATTCGAATACTGCCTCAAAGGTCTCATTATTTTTGCTTTTTCTTCTGTGCTGTAAAATCCACGAATCGTCCATACCTGCATCGAATCTACGCCATTTAGTACAAAAATAGTACCAATCGCGTGGGAATGCTGGACATTTTTGAAATTCCTCACCAATAATAGTAATAGCTGGCTTGTTTTTTTTTTTGTGTTTTTTCCAAGCCACTGAGGCTTTTACTCGAACAGGAATTTTTTTCACTCCTTTTCTATTAACTCTTTAGTCAAATGATCAATTAGGTATCCGTAATTTTCTAGAACCAGGACTCAATATTTTAAAAAATGGGCTAAATCTGGGGAAACTAGGGAAAGTGCGAATTGATTATTTTTTCCCGTACTTTCGGTGTCGCTTATCTTTAAACGTGTGCTCTGGACTCATAGTCGATCCTAAATCGCTTAAAATCCTTGAAATTACAGCTACTTCACCGGGCCAATAATCAAAAAAATTCCTAAGGACAAAAGAAAATTGGGCAAAGATCTATCTGGACAAGTTCTCTGTTCGGCTTTAAGCGAACCATGGTCGAGAAGGGCATTTTCGTCCAGGTGTTTCTGGATAATTTATTTATTTTTTAACAAAACAGATCTGATTAGCCATTCATGGGTAAATTAACTAGGCAACTTATGCTTACTTTTGATGTTTACTTGGTCGACTATCAGCTCTGTTTTTTCCCACAATGGCGCTAAATGAAATTACCGCAAATAAATAAATGAATAAACAAGTGAGTAAACAACCGAGAAAATAATGAATTATTGATAAACACTTTGAAAATTTTAGGATGGAAACGAGTTCGACAGTGAAACTGGGAACAAACTCCGGTGGGTATTATTGTTCGGCTATGAGCGAGGAAGTTTCCCGTGAAAAATTTCTCGGCAGCCAGTTGTTGACAGCCGAGAGCGGTCAGTAAGTAAATGTCCCACAGGGTTAAATTTGGCCTTAGATCTTAAACAGCCGGGAATAATTGGCAGAAGCTATCATTCTACGTATCTCCTGAGCGTGTCTCTGAATGCATCATTGAGATTACCCAGGGTAAATTTGTTGACGCTCGTTTTAACTATGGGTAAATTTGCGGCGTGTTAACATGTTCACCATGGGTAATGTCAACGATGCATGTGGTCCCTGGATGCACCATTGAGGTTACCCATGGTAAAGTCAAATTTACCCTTCAGCTGGCCCTTATCAACACTTCTACATACACGCAACGCTGTCTATACCCAGGTGCTACCCTTGGGTAGTCATGTTCGTGGATATGGAGTTAACCATTCTTTAATGGGAGATGTGGGGGTCGCATGCATTGAAATTACCCAGGGTGAACGCATCAATACCATACAACTTTACTCATCGCTGGCATGGCATCAACCCGTTTACCATGGGTAATCCCTATAATGCATTCGGACTGTGTTTACGCTGTCCTTGACACTGATCTACCCATGGGTAAGAGTCTACCCATCCCTTCAATGATGTATTTGAGCCTGAAACTCCTCCAGACCTGAATGGTCATTGATATTTTTGTTTCTGGTAGGAATTTTTTGACCGAAAGGATAATGGTGGCTAAATCTGACCATGCCGGACAAAGTGAAATCCAGTCCCCACTTCAATTATTCACTATTTATCTTATTGTTAGATCCCAGCAATATTAACCATCCCATAAAACACCGTTCCAAAAATCCCTTTAGAAAAGCCGTTTCCCAGCCCAACCACCCCTGGCACAGCACACAACATCTCAGGATGCATGACGAATCCTTGATTCTTGTTTTGCAACTGCGGTGTGGACGGGGGTTTCGCTCCCGTCACCCGGCGTCCCCGCGCCGTCGTCGTCAGTCGACGAAGCTCACGCGCCACGGGCGACGAGGGCTTCCATTTCACGCAAATGAGCTTCAGGATTATCACCACGGTGACCGCGCGATGGGCGATCTCGTCGACTAAATCCTGTTTAAACCGACGATAACGCCACAAGGGCACATTTCGCCAGGACGACATCACACATGGCGCGATCCAGAAAATGTCAAGCGGGGATGAGGGCAGTTCTGAGCTGGACTTTGGCATGTTCCAAAAGGTAGAATTTGGCTTTGGGGACCTGGTCTTCCAGCTTGCCTTGTACAAACGTCCTTACCCCAACTCGGATTTAGTAACATATTAGATGAATTCACACTCGAATACTCGGCTTCGAATGGACTGAAAGTTCGAATGTTCGAGGGGAGGAAACAAGACACCCCTGAAGGAAAGATAGGGAAAACAGTTATGTTTGTCCTCTCTACCTCCCAAATATTCGAATGGTCGAATAGGTTTCTGAATAATAATCTGAAACCCTAGGTAATCTCAATGATGCACCGAGGTCCTGGTATGTACATTCTGAGTATAGAAAAGCTTAAATCGGTAACGTGCTGACACCACATAAGTTTACCCACCGTGACACTGACGTCAACTTTTAACCCAAATTATAGAAAGTATTCGATTATTTTTTCGGTATGAGCATGATCCTTATCCGTACTAGCCTAAATTTCGGAGCTTCAGTACTTCTGGGGCCACACGCATTGTTGAGAGTATCCTGGGTGACGTGCTGACACCACATAAGTTTACCCACCGTGAACAATGACGTCAACTTTTTACCCTAGGTAATCTCAATGATGCATCGAGGCCCTGATACATTCTAATTATAGAAAAGCTTAAACCAATTTTTAAAAATGCTCTCGACGCCGTAAATATTGTAAATTTTAAAAAAGATCGCAAGTTTTTGTGAAATTATCAAAATAAAAAAATTTGAAAATTAGAATTTAATGTTAAATTTGGAAAAACCCCTCAACCTGACCCTAGTGATCCAGCCTCTGATCTCTCAAGTAAAAGACAAGGATACCAGGAAGTTATGGCGTGTTCCCAGTCTCCTACCCCTTAGTTTGGAGAAATAGTGGATTTTAAGAGGTATTTGTTGCTATGATGGACTCTACTTTTCCCAGGTATTCCCGGAATTTTCGTGTTTTTTGGGTTTCCCCACTTTCCCTTTTCACGCAAAGCTTCCCATCACCGTTCATGTTCTCGCACAATTCTCCAAGCTTTTTTCACTAATTCCTTTCTAATTCTGTGCCTTGTCAGCCGTCCTATTAGGGAAAATCAATAAATCGATTATCAAGGAGCATCTATGTCATACATGTAGCAGTGGTAGGCTATACAGTGGGCGTCGATTCCGGTGACCCATCTGCGGCCTCGAAAAGCACGCAGCGCGACCGCACCGCTCAAGCTGGAATTCTTTCCGGGATATCAAATTATGGGTTTTCATGATAGTCGATTAGTTTTCTTATTAACTACTATCAAATGTGTTGAACAACTATCAAAAAAACCCCAGATTCGCCACCGCGGCGACGATTCCATCGTGAGCAGGGCGGTCGCGCCACGTGCTTTTCCAGGCCGCGAAAGCGTCACTGCAATCGACGCGCACTGTATATCTTCATGTGTTCATGCAATTTAGTAGGCGAGTAAAATGACGGAGATAGCGACGCAGAGTAGGATCGTGGCGGGAATTACTCACAGGAGACGTGACACGGAAAAGAAGGGTGTGGAGCATTGTGCCGGTGGACGGCGGTGCCGCTGCACCTTGTGATTGGCCGACTGGATGATTCGGCCAATAGGAGAGCTCCTACGCGCTAACATTGGAAGGGGCAACAATCCGCACCCGAAAAAGGAAAAAAATGCTCGTGGAAAGCGGAAAATGGGGAAAATTTAAATTTAAAAATTAAAAAAAAAAATGCATTGAGCGCATAGTCTGCAAGGAGAACATGATTTGAAATTTGTCCATGCGTCCGAAACGGAAGGAAATAAATTGCCACTTAGTCGCACCCGTTTTTTCCAAAGGTAATAATAGCCTTTCTGGAAGAACTTTTGGAAAAGCAAACACTTAATCACCGCAGCACAAATTGGTGAAAAACTAGGAAACCTGATAAAGGTACAAACACGCTTTTTCCAAGGTGTTGTCAGTTGTCTGCAGGTGCAAAGGCGAGAAAAGACGTCAACTCATGAGGAAAATTATTTGGAGAACGTGGAGTACGTCATAGATGTCCTGAATTAATGCGCTGTTCTCGGCCACACGAATACAAATTTGATTTTTACAAAATCCATGTTAATTAACAGCTCTGCTACTAAAAATTATAGAACTAATACAACTCTAACATTATGAAACTTCAGCAGCTCAGCAACCCAACTTCCTGTTGCCAGCTGAGTCCCGGAAATGGGCAGTAGTAAAAATAGCATAGCAGAAGTAGGAAGTGAACATGATCAGAGGACGAGGAACTACAAATTCCAGTGGAAAAAGCGAAAATTGACTCAGACACAGGGAAAATTTGTAGTTTTCGAGAGAAAATTACGAGTTGGAAAAAGAAGAAGAGACAGAGAAAAGTTAGGTAAATCGGCGATAATATCCGGATGGATTTATCTAAAAATAGAAATAATCCATGGAAAAAGAAACTCGAAAACGTTAATATTGCTAATCAAGGGATACAACTCGACCGAAAACTGTGATTTTCCCGGGATTCTCCGGATTATCCCAGTTGGCTGGGCAATTTAGATAATGAACACTGGATACGTGGGATGTGTACTAGGACGAGGTACGGTAGAAAATGACGCGTAGGAAAAAATAGAAAGGTGAATGGGTCCTGCCGCGAACTGTTTCAGTGCGGAATCAGAAGAAAACGAAAAAAAAAAGCGCGAAGAAGGAAATTCTACGAGTTTAGGAGAAAAATCGTGGAAATGGTTAAAAAGGTTGAAATGGTAGAAATGAAAAAGGTTGAAATGGTAAAAATGGTTAACAAGAATAAAATTGAAATTAGGGAAGGAAAAAAGAGGGAAAGAACTAGAACATACGAATGTTCGTGGTCAAGATTACATAAGTAGACGAAAGCCCATGACTTTTTTCAGGATTTCTCTGGATATCCAGGGTACCACAGAAAAATTTAGCACTTGGAAAATTGGAAAATTTGGCACGAACTCAAAAAATAGTTGCAATTCACGTGAAAATGTTCAAATCTCGTTAGCAAGCAGGCAAAAGCACAAAGAAGCGTCTGACAGACTACCGTGCGAAGGATTTCGTTGCAGGACCCAAAGTACCGAGGGACATGGTAGAAAGATTTGAATATTTGGCAAGGACGCGAAGAATAGCTGTAATTCATGTGAAAACGCTCAAATCTCGTTTTCTAAGCAGATAAAGCGGCACAAAGAAAGGTTTTACAGGCTACCATGTAAAGGATTTCGTTGCAGGACCCAATGTGCTGAGTGACGTGGTAGAATGATTGGAATACTTGGCAAGGACGCAAAGAGTAGTTGCAATGCACGTGAAAACACTCAAATCTCGTTTTCTCAGCAGATAAAACGACTCAAAGAGGCGTTTAACGAACTACCGTGTACAGGTTTTCGTTGCAGGACACAAAATGCAGAATGATCCTGGCAACTCAACCAGTATCATGTAACCTGTACATGAACGACGGGAAGTTAGGGAATGTGCATGAACATGGATGTAACCAAGGAATTCAAGTGGGTCCTGCAACGAATGGTTCCAGGTGGGAGCGATGTGGCGTCTAGGAGGGTCCCACAACGACTGGCTCCAGGCGGGAGGAGGGGGGTGAAATTTAGCAGCAATAGGATGTCGCAGGTGGTCATTTTTCCCCCAAAATCACCCAGAATGTTTGAGAAACTCACTCGATTCGCACTGTTACCAGCACCGCTGCGTCGAATCGGACAGCAAGCGGTGAGGATACGATAGACCGGCGAGCAAACGACACCACCGGCGGTCCACATCACTCCTCAGTCACAGTCGCGAGGCGTCACTTATCAGCTGCTCGTCACGCACATTTTCACCCAACGATTCCGATACACTTCAATACCACTAAAGTCGTCTTATCTGAAAACTTCGCGACGTAGAAGAAAGAAAACCCCGCGTAGGAAAAAACCCGTCGTCCTGTAAGAGCGAGGGGGGCCCGAGCAGATCACAAAGCATCTACACCAGAAGCGACACACACACACACACACACACATGGCTACAACCGCCACGAGGTAACGCCCCTTCTCGCTCGGAGGTGGGCACTTTCTGCCAGCCCCTTCGGCCCCCGGCTGCCTGGTTGAAGGGGGCGGCGAGCTGGGTGGCGTGCGGTCCCGACACGAATGCACAGCGCGGCGTAGCGGATACAGTAACCGCGCCGCTAGCAGCTTTCATGAATTTTTAATTTTTCGCGAATTCTTTGGCGGTGTTTGGCTTCGTTGCTGTCAGTTATAGCTATCAATCTATTGATCTCTCGAAGAAGTAGTAGTTCTGCTGTGTTTTGACTAGCCTACAACACTTTTAGCGCTTTTTTGACAAGTGTTGTGTGGTCTGTTCGTTTACTTGTATTAATTGTTCAGGTTTATCCAACATTACTTGTAGTTGCAACGTACATATTCATGTGTTTATTCTGGAAGGGTCCATTGTACCAATGAGAGTAGGTCTCCGGGCTTGTTATAAGTTGTCAGCTTTCGAATGGTCTAAATTATTTTATTTTGATTTTTTGTGTTTTTAGACATTTCAAGTTGTTCATCACCGCTTTTTTTTTTGCAGTGTCAGTGAGACTAAGTCGGAAAGAAAATTATCACAAGCCATTCCAATGCGAGTGAACTCGTTTCTAACGGTAGAATGGAGGACAGATTGAGTTCTGACCTTTTTTATGAGTGTTTTGAAGGATTTCATCCTTTACTGGGGATTTTCTCTTCCTTTTCACTGTAGCAAAACTTCTTTTTAAGATTGCAGAATGTATTAAATGTAATCTAAATCCACTTTTCGGTCTCGAATAAGTTGAAGAATGAAACATTGTGGAAAAGTGAGCGGTGTAGACCGGGAAGTGCTATGAGACTTTTTTTCTGAAAAATTCAGTGTTTGGCTTGGTTCCTTGATTTTTTTAACTAAGATCCGCTTCCAGTTGGTGTGCGCGGAAAGAACTTAGAACTTTGGCAACTATATTCCTCATCTAAATGCAAATGCAAATGAATGCAGATGTCAAATGTGTTCTCATTATTAGTGAGACAAAACAAATAAAAAATACTAAAAGCGTGAGCTTTGGCACTACAGAATGAAAATAAATTCATTTTCGTTTATCAGTTACGTCCGAGAACATACACAACCTCAAGAACCTCAAGAGTTTCGAGTTTGATGGAAGGCGACTTTTTTAAATATTTTCAAACTTATGCCATATTCGTGAGCGATATCTCAAGTAATGCAAGGGATTTTTTTCCCAAAAATTCTCAGAAATTTTTTGCATGATGGTCTCTCATTTTCTCACTACCTCAGATCCTCGGTTCTGAAACGAAGTATCGAACTGATTCAAACATTCATTCAATCAATTGAATCGCTGCACAGCTGTCATGTCAGCTCAGCTGTTCAACACTCCCAGAGAAATTGTTCCAACCGCGAAGCTGGTGTTAACTTTTTCGTACTGTTTTCATTTTATGTTCCTCTTTAATTTTATCTTTTGTAGTAATGTTATCTACATGGCATCACTCATTCTAGCGAAATTATGTTGTTTTCAAACGTTTCGTTTTGTTTTCCTCCATCTCTACAACTGTTTTGTCAATTGTTTTGTGTCGTGAAAAAAGTTTCATGTCAACTTTTCAATGTAGATCTCATCTCCTCATTTCGTTTCATCCATTTCGTGCGATATTTTACGCTTCTAACAGCGTTTTTCTGGTGTTCCTATGGTGTTCAAAGTTTAAGCTTTCCTAAGAGATCGCTTTTTAGCACAGTCACTCACAATGGGCTTCGCCAATCTCTGGTTCTCCCACCCACGCAAGTTCGGCCCAGGATCTCGTTCCTGGTAAGATTGATCCTTTCGTGCAAAATTTAGTTTTTTTTTTCTACTTTTCTTTTTTTTTTTTGCTTTCCCTCATTGAATTTGATCATTTTCATCTCTTTTTCTATTCCATTGTTTTTCCTTGTTGAACTGGATCGTCAACTAAATGACAGATATGTGTTTTGTACCGAGAGGATTTTCGCGCAGAATGCACCATCACAGAACTTACATTTCCCATAGATTAGATGATGTTCAGCAATTTAGTTGTCCATAAGGACGAAATAGATGGTACCCTAGTGTATCCGCGTACATGCCTATGGATCATTCTACCTGACAATGAGACGAGCCTCAGATGTTAGATATCTCGTGTAACTATAGTGAGCGTCGATGGGAGTGCCTTATTCGCGACCGCGGGAACTATGCAGCGCAACCGCGCAGCCCCATTTCGTTTAAATCGTCGCAATGATGGCAAACCATAGGGTTTCCTTGGTTGTTAGCTAATTTTCTTGCTAGTTAATATCAAATGGGGTGGGAGACCATCAAGAAAACTCTTATTTGCTATTACGGCTTCGATTCCAGCGCGAGCGGCGAGAAAGCGTCGCGTGCTCCCGAATTCGTGGAAAAGATCTCCCATCGATGTCCCACTATACAGTCCATAAAATTTGCGGGTAGAGAGTTGCTTAGACGGGTCGAGCCTGTGGTGCGTTTTCGGGGGTCTGCCTGTGGTAGTTGAGCTCGACCTTGCTCAGCCGTTTGAGGAGGCCATTCATTAGATTTGGAGCCACATGTTTCAACACTCCAGGTGCACTCCAATTCAGAAAAAAAACTGGAGGAAAAACGTTTACCTAGGCTAAAATCTGATGAATAACGTCCTCGAAGTCGCGCTCAACTACTGTAGCTAGGCCGCATGTGCACGCGCCACAGGCTTAGTTCGTCTCAACAACTTTCTACCGACAGAATTTATGGAGAGTGCTTTTTTGAGGTTTTACCATAATATAAAAAAGTTGAGCGTGAGCGAAAGCTAATTGTTAGTTAGAACAATTAGTCCGTTCCACTGTTCCAGTATTCCATAAATTTTCTAATTGAAATTGAGAGGACTTTTTGGTCCAGCTGTGCTGATGGGGCTGTAAGTGTACTCGGCATTTCGCGCACTATTATATTCTACTTAGTGCGTTTTTACAAGAAGCGAAGCAGTTTCATCTCACCTAGCGGTTCTTTCGCATAATGAGTGGGGTTGCTAAAGCCATTCAGCGTAGACGATTTTTTCTTGAGGTGACATTCACCACTAATTAAATCGCTCAACCGCGTAGTTACCACATCCCAGAGAAACGAGCTCTGGGGAGCGACCGACATCGACATTTTCGGGCTTATATTCATCTGAAGCTGTATTAGAAAATTTACAGTAGTAATTCCAACGATTAACGACTTCATCTTTTTTTAATTTGAGAGAGTGAGACTACAGTAAAGCAGGCTGTATCCATTTGAGGCTGAGGAGGCTGAGGCAAGCATTTCAACTTGTCGAGGTAGTTTCTATTGTAAACCTCGCCCCAGTTACGCTTGGTAATGTCGGATATTGACTAAGCAGAGCTCGCTTCTTGAATCTGTTTCAGTGATTTAAAATTCGCTGCAGCTAGTTGTTTCCATAATGCTTCGCTTCGTTACGAAGATGACCACAATTTTTTTCTAATATTTGCTTCGTTTTTACTTTTTTCAAAGGTAGTTTTTCAGATTTATGCTTCAGATCGTTGTTTTTTCTATGTTATACTCGAAATATTAGAAATATCATTTTCGGATTTTTAATCCACTGAAGTTTCTTTGGTTTGGACAATTTAAACGTCTTTGTCGGCGAGGCTAATTCAATATGCGTATGGATATGTTATTGGGAGGCGTATCCGTCATCTTGTCGGAACACGTTTGTACTTTTTGTTATGAAGAAGCAGTCAAGTTTTTTTTTTCTTCTTCTATAATTTTTAAACTGGAATTAATCTCCATGGCTCACAAACTGGAATTTGTGGCACATTTGTTTATAGAGAATGAACCCTCAGGGATTATGATTTCTTCAAAGTGCCAAGGCACTGCCTTAATTCCAATACATTAGCTTATTTTTCTATGATTTTTTTCTGGTAACCCTCGGTCTTCTGAAGGGACAGTGAAATGTTAAAGTAGTGTGGATTTCATGTTTATTTATGCACTCCTTCTCTGTGTAGCATGCCAGTTTCATTCTCACATTTTCCGTTCTCGAATTCTACGTGTTTAGCCGCGTCTGCTCCAACCATCACGGTCTTATCCGCAAGTATGGTCTCGATATGTGCCGAAGGTGCTTCCGAGAGTACGCCAAGGATATCGGATTCAAGAAGGTTCGTCCGTTTGTTTACATTTCGTTATATTTTTTTTTGCAGTGCTGTTCTTATTCAAGCAGGGTCCCATTGCCAACCAAATCGGTGTTTGGTTGACACAGTTTGTCCTGCGAGATCAGCGGATCCGTTCGAAAGCTCATTTTCTCCGTGAAAATGTGTAGATTCTGGATCCACATATAAATTGAATTATTTGAAAATTTGTTTCATTTATTGCACTGCTTATTTACACTGTTTTCAGCTTGACTGATCGTCGGGAAGAATTGTTCGGCGCACATATGCTGTTGTTTTCCCTTGTTTATTGAATCCGAATAAATTGTTACGGAAATGTATAGCAAGAACACCAGTTTTTCTGTATTATACATAAATGCATCAACATAAAGAATCATTCAATCATCATGAGTTACTATTTTTTGGCCATGGATCCGGTTGAAGCCGGAGATTGGCTGGTCGGGAGACCACAACAGTTGGTGTTTCTCACTGGGCTTGACCCCAACAACAAGGAGTCACATTCGGCGTTGGTCAGCACATTTGGGTGGGTGTAGCACCATTCTTGTTTCGTTATTCCTCTCTTGATTGATGAGTATACCATAGTGGTGCCTTAGTGCTGGCGTAGTTTGAATAAGGAAGTGTACGAGGGTGGGTTGAAAAGTTTCCGGAATGACCACAATATAGTTGCTATTTTTTGAATATTTTCATGGCATTGCATCGATAAATCCTTCATATGAAAAGAGTGAAAATGTCAAGTCGATCCGACAAGAAGTCTATTTTTGACAATCAGTTTAGTTCAAGCAACTTGGAATGCACTCAGCTACTGATAGAGACGGAATCTAGGCGGTCATTAGATCTTTTTATTTGGAAGGGCAAACGGAAAGGAAATCAAATCGCATCATGGTGCTGGTTTCAGCACCTCATCATCTTTAATTATCAGACTTAGTTTTTGGGTTTGGAAAATATAACGTAGCTACACGCGAAAAGAAGTTATACCTGTCGCAGATCGTCGAAGAAAGGCCACTCTTCTAAAAATCATAGATAAAATGCCTAAATTGGTTCTTGCAGGTGGCAGTTGAAAGTGTATGAAATCGAGAACGATTTGGGCATCTCTTATGCAGATGAAAGTCTTTATTTCACTGGGGATAATAAGTTCAGAAAATTCTTTGAAAGAACGGTGCCGCATTTCTACAATTTTAAAAAGAACGTATCTCAACGAGAAACTTAGCCTCTTGTTTCAGACAGTTCTCTTGGACTGGAGAAGAAAACCGTATCTAGAAATGAAGCCTGGGTTCTGCACTATCCTACAGATACATGACAGTATTCAAAACTTTGGATGAGACAACAAAATTGGGTCCGAAGAAGAATAGGTCCATTTATTGCGGTGGAGAGGTGGTGGTACCTGTTTTCGATCCCGCCGAGGGAGCTTTGCTAATTATCCGGGAAGATGTTGTTCTATCATATCGGCCAATATTTTTCGGAAGCATTTCAAGTGGGAATTATAGCGAAATGCCCTCGTCCGGTCAAGTAAAGCAGCTTTGTATTCCCATGACGGTATGGCCGTTCTAACAAGTAGTATCTCTCGGCGGAAACTTATGAATATCAGACTCGAAACTTTTCCGCATCTGCTCATTTTTCTTCACTGGCTTCATCACACTCCTGCTCGTCCATGAACGTCGAAATTCTTCTATTTAGGGAAAGACTGTGGTGAAGCGACGAGCGAATTTTAGCTGTAGACGGTTATTTTGTCTACTTCAGAGAAGATGATTATAGTGGAAGAACGGATGGCTTGGAAGAGATTGGACCAAGTGCATTGAGCTTCTATGGGAATGGGCAAAAATATAAATTATTGGGTGGATGCGATTTGTTTTGTTTTCATTGTCATTCCGGAAACTTTTCAACCCGCCCTCGTAAGTACGGGTGTGCGGTGTTCGATCGCTCGTTAGAATGCGATAACTGATGAATATTTATTCTTCTCGTACTGCTCTGCTTGGTGTCGAGGAGGGCAGGAACCATGCTCTACCTGGGTTAGGGAGGTATTTCTCGTGGTATTATTATGTAAATGAGCAACAGGTGAGAATGAAGAAGCCATAAAAAATCTGCAATGGCGTGTCACTATGCGACGGGACGGGCCACATACGTCAGTGGCCTTTCGTTTTTGTGTGGAATCTTAGGGGAAGGGTGTCTGGGACTCGTCTTTCAAGCTGTCGCAGGGTATCAACAATTGATGGATTTTAATCAGAGCTTATCGAAGTAGTTTTAAGAGCCATACACAGTAAATAAAACTAATTTACTTGATATGGCGTTTATTGCGGGATTGTTTGGTGTTTTGAATCACCTGCTAAGTGTTGTTATTCGGTCTGCGACAAGAAATCACTGTGCTCATTGCACGCAAGGCCAAAGATGAAGTGGGGGATAAAGGAAGTATGTATATCATTAAGGAGCGATTGTGTGTATACGTGTTCTAATCAAATAGTTAAGAGCCGTGTAAGGAATAAAAGGCTTGAAATTGAACGGATTTCGGAAGATTGCTTTTGGACTCGTTAAGCACTAATGTTAGCCAACGTTAACGTTAAGGTATCACCAGCTCAACATTGGCTTCTAAATAAAAATTGATTTGCGAATTGCATAGTCGCAGCAATATATTCCTACCTAACAGGAGGATATGAAGTGAAGATGAATTGTTCATGCAATCATTTGAGGGGCGGAAGTGTTTTTCCTGATGGTGGTGTTGAAGATGAGGAATATGGGCAATCTGTCCTTGTCTGAAAGTGGCTAGAAGGATTTCTTATGTCATTTTTTGTATCAAACGGTTGCTGCTGCAAAATTTGGCCTGAAGAAGCGTCCAGAAGATGTAGTCTGAACCTGTATCGGTACTGAGAGCGGCATATGTTCATAAAATGTTCCTTGATACAAAATGCTGACTTGACATTAACGGATCCGTGAAGTTCCACGAGTCCCAAGTGCCGTTGCAGTTCAGCATCCCAACCCTAGACGTCTCAGCACCCAAAGTTGCCACAAGTTAAGACTAGCAGGCAGCAGCTCACACAGCCGAAGCAGTTTTTGTCCCGTTGTATAGAAGAACCCTCAGTTCTGTGGAGAGGACCTACAGCTCCCATCTCCACCCCATCTTCATCGTTTGATCTACCAAATTTGCTGGTGTTCCGTTTCTTAGAAGAAATTACCGTAAAGAGATCGCGCAAAATTTGGTAAACTTGGGATAGAATTTGAAGGCCTACGTTGATGCTAAAATAGTTGATTATGGAAGTTTGTAACATGTTTTCTGTTAATGTAATTCCAAAACTCGATGAAACTTGTGTTGGATGGGTCGTTTTCACACAAGATGTAAATAAAAGTTTTTGTGAAGCTGTGAAACCCTTGCCCTGTAGGACTAGATTTCGGTAAGTACTTATTGGATCCATGATCCTTCAAATAAAAAGAATAGTGAGCACTGTGCTGGATCTGGTATAGTTCCATGGGGGCGATAGTTGGAAAAGAGGTTGAGAGCGAAGAAGTTCAAGGAAGTACGCAGGATTACGAGAGGGTGGCGAGAAAAACAGGTAGACACGATCACTTAGCTATTATGGTGTTACAAAGAGGATAGTTTACCGTTGACCTCTTCATGTCCTATTTTTTGAAGACTATTATTGTTGGTTTCTATGTTTTTTTTTTCACTACAGAAGGTCTGCTATTGAAGTACATAGAAGATCGCAAAGTTTATCTGGAATTTGACGAGATCATTGTGACTACCCTTAACAAATACAAAACTTTACCCAGTAATTGTCCCAGAATCAGCACCAGAAATCCTAGCCAACGGAAATCCTAGCCACTTCTAATGAGTAAACAGTCAAGGATTGGTGTTTTTGACCACCAAGTCTCTACTGGTCGTATTCCAGGGTACGTACTCCTGATCGTCCACCTCTTAATCTTCGCCTCGTAACCGGAGAACTGGATCTGCCCCAGAAATCCGAAAAGAAAGGCGGCAAAGGTCCAATTCATCGTTATTCCTTTGAAAATGTAAGGAAAAGTTTTGTCTGGAATATTTCAGGTATACTACGTCGTGATTGGCCTTTGAAGTACATAGAACGAGTGCCGGCTCTGATTGTTCTATTCCTGGATCTTGACTGGGATCATTCCTCATGGCTTGAAAAGAAGACCGAGGCGGAAAGCAAATGCGCAAGCCTTCGAGCAAGTGCTGGACAGGCAAGCAGGATAGCAGTTGTGCTGTTGCAACAGAGGTGAGCATCGTGGGGTAGGATTGGTAAATCCACGCCCTGGGACCGCATTGAGACTACGCAGGGTGAACGCGTTGATACCCCTAAAATTTCTCACCGCTAACCCAAGCGTCAACGCGTTCACCCTGGTTAATCTGAATGGTGCATCCAGGCCATGAATGCTTTTTCCAGGTTGGCTTTAAAGTTTTGTAGGCAAGCCATTGCATTCAGGTCAGTCCCTACGTCTGGAGATGATCCGTTAGCCACAGAACGGGCCCATGAACTCTGCCAAATTTGCCACTTGACGCCACGACAATTGTTTGTTGTGCCTATGCTGGGAGATCTTACTGTAAGCCACTACTGATTTTTATATCGATAACTGTTGGTAATGTTCACGATCAGTTTTTTTTGTTTTTATTTCTCTTCCTGATTGCATGGTACAATGAAATGTGCATAATGCATTGGTTTTATTTGTTTTGTCACCAAGTTTTTCTCCTATGTTTTAATCATAGCAGAATGGAAAGGGTCCGGTTGCATCGTTGGGAGTTGGGCTAGTCTTATATCCATGGGTATGACTACCCAGTGATAGCAGTTGGGTATAGACAACGTGACCAATGAGTAAACACGTTGCTGGGTGGTACTTGAAGGGTAAATTTGTGTGCATTAACACGTTTACCAAGGGTAATCTCGGTGATGCATTCTGGCCCAGGATGCTCCTAAATCTCTACTCGTAGTTCTTCATCTCCTGTCTCAATAGCTTTGGTTACAGGGCTACGTATCCAAGCTGGAGTCAGCGTTCCATGAACTGGCGCAAGGATTCTATCAGCAGAAACTCAAGGTAAGTGTTGTGTCTGTTTCAGAACGGTTTCCATGTGTACCTTTCTTATTATTGCTAGACTTTGTTGTAGACTTTGTTGTTGATGTTTAGACAATCCGAGCTCGTTCCATTCCTAACAACTCGCCATCTCTGGTCGTTCGGCAGCTCTTCAAACTGGCATTTTTATCTGAACTGAGACAGGATACGCATACAGCTTACCGGTGGGTCGTAAAGAAAATTGATTAGATTCTCACCACCTTCTCTCACAACTTCCTGCCCTTTCATACGCATTTTTTTCGTGTTGTTCACGATCGTCTTCATTTCATGCTTTGTAAAAGAAGTGCAGTTTTTCAACCGTATCTAAACCATCTTATCATTTCGAATTTCTTCAGTCTTTAGTCAAAGGCAGTGTCCAGACAAGCTTTTGGTCACTCAGTTTCGATCTTTTAGGGTCGGAATAAATGAGCTCTAGACGAATGCATATATGACTGAAATCCACTAAGTAGCGTTTTACGAAGGATCGGTGGCCATAACAAGGATAGTCAGCATGTTGTGATTAGAACCTAGGTTGCCATGATTGTGTTGTCGTGTTTGTTACGTGTAGTTCTGCTGATGTTCGCAACCTGCATTAGAATACAATAAATTTTCCCCAAGAATTTCATCTTCTAATAGTGGGCAATGATCTGCCCCAGATCAATTTCGACCTCACGGTATCGTTCGCTAATGTGGCAGAAGATGATGTGACGGGAGGGTCCAAATTTTGCCCTCCTCGACTAAAATTGGCGGAGTGGCGAGCGGGCTGAGCATTAGATTCTAGGTTTTTCACTAACTTCTTTACTGAAATAGTCGTCGTCTCCTATTTCTGTAGATCTGCGTATTACTCCACCTACACTGCACCCTTTTCTGCTATATTTTTAGATTGCTTTTCAGAAATTATCGCCTTGCCTATGAGCAGTGCAAGGATCATGTGGAAAGTTGGGAGGGGATTGATATCTTCGAATGGCGAAGCGTTGTGGGACTTCTGAATTATAAGGTCAGTAGTAATGGTAATACTGCTGTTTGCAGGAAGTTATACCATTCTCTCGTTTTTTTTTTGTCGCACAATTCCATTTGTTACCGCTTTGGACCTTATTTTCCGATTTCTTTGTTCTTAATCCAACACTTTAGATTTGTGAGCTATGCTTCCTTCATAACATGGCTGTGGAGGCGATTAATCAAATGCGTAGACACCAAGCGGTTTTCTTCGCTGGACCAGCTGGTGTATACCCTACTCCAGCGCTGGCGAACATAGAATTACAGTTATGGAACGCGAAACAGGTACAGTGGGCGTCAATGGCGGTGACCCGTCTGCGGCCTCGAAAAGCACGCGGCGCGACCGCACCGCTCACGCTAGAATCGTCGCCGCAGTGGCTTATCTGGATTTTATCAATAGTTGTTCATCATATTTGATGATTACTAGCATAAAAACTAACTGACTCTCAAGAAAGCCCCATACTTTGATGTCCCGGAGAGGGTTCTCGCTCGAGCGGCGCGGTCGCGCCGCGTTCTGTTCGAGGCCGCAGACGGGTCACCGCCACTGACGCCCACTGTACGATTTCTTCGAGTCTTTGCAATTTTGAACGCTAGAATGGCTAGTTTCAGTGTTGGCACTTTGCTCAACTCTTCGAACAAGCTGTGGTAAACGGTTTGACCGCGTTGGCTACGCTGAATCCTGGCACGCAGCTAGATTTAGCAGCTTCACTATATTCTGCGGTTAATAAGAGTATATTGGCTTTGAAGAAGAGTAAGCTTTTTTGAGCGAGTTATTTAATTTACTCTTACCATATATTGGATTCAGGTAACCCCGTGACGAAGCCATATCCAGTTCCGGATCCCATGGCAGCGATACAGAATACCGTACTTATTTTTCTCATAGCGATGCTCTTATGAGATTTCGGAGCATAGTATTATGTTTTTAGGTTTTCTTCGGTCAACGCCCGTGGAGGATTGGTTATGATGGGCTTGCTCCGGCTAATGTTGAGGAGGACGCGGTGACAGCCATCTTGGTGAGATTTTTTTTATGACAGCCGCAATCGTGCTAAAAGTGCTTCTTTGAAAGATACAGTCGTTGACTTTTTTGCATACGTTACCAATCACGTAAGAGAATACTGTACCGGTTGCTATATTTCGCTTGATCTCATCATGTTAACTTCTTTGCTTTTTTTTCTTGTCCTAATCCACCATTTTTTCCTTTTCGAGTGCTCTCTTTGAAGTCTGCTGGTTCAAATAACTTTTGATCGCTTCCTCTATTTTGTGGGGCAACTACTGAAACAGTGGACCAGTTATAGGTGTGATTAATGTACATTAACCAAACTTTCTATGTATTTTGTTTAGTGTGCCTGAATCAATCTTAGAGATCGCATTTGGTTTATTTGGTCAATTTTACCTCAGAGAACTACCGATCTTCAGCAGCGATGAGTTCTGCGATTGTCAGTCTCCATGATCTTGGACCATTCTCCTCTTTTTTTTTTGTTTTTTTCTATCCATGTAGGACCGTACATGTCCTCAACGGATTTCTGCCGGTGATCTGCCTAGATCTCTCTCTCTCTCTCTCTACCGCGGATACGAACTCAGTGTTTTCGCTGTCCACCGGCCATCATTAATGCAAATGAAGTGTTCTACCCATTTTATTCTGTTCTTCCTAATTTCATGAGTGATGTCTCGATTTCTTGTTCTCCTTCGAATTTCTTCATTTGTGATGTGATCTCCAAACGTAGTTTTTAACATAGATCCTATATGGTGGATCTATCTGAACGCATCTCACCCAGTACTTATGCATTCCGAGCATTGCAGCTACTTCCGGAACCTTCTGGAAAGGTGATGAAGGAACTTTGTATCAACAACATTCTATTCATCATCACTATTGGTCATAAAATGACCTTTTCGGAATAACGCATTTGTGTGCTGTGTCACTGCCCGTACTTCGGTACCAATCTGTTTGCATACGATTCCTCCAGATTCGATGGTAATACTGAATCGATGATAAAACTGAACTTTTGAAACGATAATTTGGTAATGCAATGTCTTTGCTTGGAATGAAATTTATTGTGAAGACGACCTACAACACATAAATTGAAAATTCATCTTTAATTGGTGCTAATGATCTTTCACCATCTGCCACACCGAAATTAAATGCTGTGCTCAAGGGATGTCTCTGCGCAGTGGTTTTCTCGAATTTTGGCTCTGTTGTAATTTTGGGACTTTTTCGCCGGCAAGAGAAGCTTTATCAGTCGAGGCTTCTGTTGTCGTGGTAGTTCAATTCAGGGCTGTACAGCTGTTACATGCAGGACTTCCTTCCGCAAATTCGAAGATGAGTAGCATCGGTCGATTGGTAACCGCAGATTCGGCTCAGTTACCCAAGTCTGATAATTCGACTGTTACATGGATCTGAGCAAGTGATACGGCACATACTTTCTGAACTCCCCACAAAAGCAGTGCTACAGTCTTCTCTTCTCAACTGCCATAAGAGGTACAAAATAAAATCCAGTAAATTTCGGACGTTAGTTTTCTGAAATTTCTCTAGGAACTAAATTTTGAGAATTATTTGACAAATCAAACAACATTCAATGCCCTATTTCAAATTTTAGGAATTCTCTCATTCTGAAATTTTGAAACTAGCCTTACCGAACAGTAGCTATTCCAGGTATGGTCATATGCGTCGTAGGTGTAGATCTGAATTGTGTGCAAGCGATCGGCATATCAATTACTTTCTATATCTGACTCATTCTCTCTGTATTTTCGGCGAAAATTGTAGTTCAAATCTGAAATTCCAGAAATTCTCCATTGAATACCAAGCTATGTATGAAGATAAATCTGAGACGAGTTTAGCTGATCCTAGCATTGCTCACATCATCACCATTTTTTGCGCAACGAATTGAAGCACTGCTATCGCGCACACGGTCAATGGTTCGATCTCTGCCCTATGCAGGCTCGCAATCTTTCAGTTCTTCCGGAATAGGTAAACTTGTACAGGATTTGTGTGAGGGGATGAACCGCTGCTGTATTCACACTCAAAGTCCTACGTCCTCTGCACCCTGCGTTTTAGGGTAATACTGTGTTCACTGGTACTTGCTATATGTTACTAGCATTTCCTGCATCAATACATAAGTTAATAAAAGCCCTTGCGGCTCTGAGGATAAGTTGAACGCGTAGCGCAGCTCAAAGAGGAGTTGATAAGTAAGGGCTACTCTATTGTTCATCTTCATCTTCGCTTTATCGTGTTTCTGGAAGATCAGAAACAGTTTTTTTGTGTTGCCCACATATTCCGGTTACTGCTTGACATTGGTGACATTCCTCGAATGTCACTCATTTTGTAACGTATCTCTGGCACCACGTCATTCCCTCTCATTGCATTTTTCTTTACATGGTACATTTCAAACTAGTTTTTGGAAAAAAATTATCCGTCGCTGACCTATTTTATTTTCATTATTTAAACCAATTATCCCTCTGCAGTTCCATTTGCATTATAATTCGGCAAGTTTTACAATGTAGTAGTGTAGCATATTTTTCCCTTCATTAAGATTATCATCATTTTTCCACAATTTATTTGATGAATTTGCAGCATCGCCTTGTGGTAAATTACGAGGGAGTTATTTCGTTGTTGAATGCTGCTATGGCGCAGTTCAAGAAGTATGGATGTTTCCGTATGTATCGTAAAGGAATTATTGAGGTAAGATTTGAGTATTACCGCAGTATCTCTAAGGAAAAAGAATTATAAATATTAATAAAACTGAAAAAGGAAAATAAATTTGAAGGGGGAGGGGGTATCCTAATTGCTCGATCCGTTCTCTAACCATATTCTGGAAGCTACGTTCAAAATTGTGGTCCACCCCCTAGCTCATCAGTGTGGTGGCATCTTTCTCCTGTTGATAATACTAAACAGCACACTTTGCATGTACGACAGGAGAAAGATGCAGTCTGTTCTGGTGGGATGACGACAGCATTTTTTTCTCTTTCCCTCCTGAGTTTTTATCTGATAGAACGGCTGCAATTTAAGTTCTAGATAGGATTTTTATTAGTATCAAGTTCCATCTGAGTGATTCCAGTGACTGAGTATAGGCTCAAGATCACTTTAATTCCGATTGTAAATAACTACTGATCGATTTCAGAAAGCTGAAGTCTACTACCAGAGCGGAGATCTGACTCGCGCTCTTCAGCTGTGGGTAGCAGTCGCCAGAGAGGGTATTCCACCAGCTGTGCGCAAGGATATCCTTCAAAAGGCGATTAGTGCTGCGTATTGCATGGCTTCTATAAAGGTAAGGTTCCATCGGGTGTAGGATCCATTGATGTCCTCAGTGTTAAAATTGCTCTGGCTTTTAAAGGATTATCTGTGGTGCTGCGTGCAGTTGATGCCATCGCAGCCATTGGCTGAAGAAGGTTTCCGAGCCGTCCTGCACTCTAGAGTTCCACCACCACCGTTTGCTGCAAGTGAGGTGACCACTGCCCAGGTGGGTATTTGCACTTATTTTTCCGACTTGGACGTTTCTGAATTTTCTTTGTACTCCTTTTGTGAACGGAAATCGAACAAAGAGAGAAATAGGAAATTTTCGCCAGAAGGGGCTATTGAGAGTGAATTCTGCATTTTGTGAAGTGCTCAGATGTTTCAATGTGAGCCACTGAATCTTGCCCTTCCCCCAACCACAGCATCACCCGCTCAGCTGATAGTTAGTACTACAGTAGGGCTGTCTGAGTTGACTGCTACTTATCATGAGCAAATTGTAGTTAGACCATAGAATTCGCTCGTAATTTTATACTATTTCATCTACCCTTAAAGTACTAGCGTTTTCTTCCTTATTTTTAAAATCTACATGAGTAGACCTTAATCTTTGAGTGATGGAGCTGTGAAGTGCATAGCCGCTATAAATAACAGTTCTTGGTAATCGGTCCCTCGTAAGCAGATGGTTGCCTTCTGTTTATATCGTATTTTTGGATTTATTTCCTTGTTTATGTGATAATTTTTTCTGTTTTCCCCACGGGACAATTAATAGGCGATTCACTCGAATCTAACCTTTTGTGAATGTTTTTCGTGACAGTTGTCCGCTCACTGAGTTCACCCCCTTATGATCATTTGTCTCTTGGCGATATGTTAATTATAACATTTGGTGACGTGCTTGCAATGTCACTAACAAACGCCTCGTTAATTGGTCCCTGAGGTGGGTTGTTTATTCTCGTCACTTGATGACGTAGTTCCTATTGAATGAGTCCAGTTTGGGTCAATTGGTGGTGGTTGCATAGAAAATGAGTTTTTTTTGTTCTAGATTCAACATGGAAGTAAACAGGCTACAATGTTATCAGTTTGGAAAAATACCCTAAAGCATTTTGTGTGTTTTATTAGTAGTTGGAACAAAATTGTCTTCGAAAATTAGACGTAGGTATGAACAGAAAAGTTGCCTACCAGGAGAATTCTCCTCCCCTCTTTCTGCAGTTTCTAGAAGTGGTAGTTAGGCAGGTGTTCAGGAAGTGTATTTTTTTTTGATTTTGGTGGGCAAAAGGATGTTTTTCTGCGATTGATGCAAAACAGCTTCGGTTATGGTACCAAAATGGGCTTTTTGATGTGACTTCTAGCACAGCGGAGATGGATAGGGAACAAGAATTAGCGGATACGAGACTTTCCAAGACCTGGGTAAGGGTCCGGATAAAGGTATGGCCAAAAAGTGCCTTATAGTAGATAACAGACTATGCTTAACGGCTGAGGGCAGGGATGAACGGAATCCCTCGACATAGAAGTCCAAAAATGGATGAAAAACGTTGAGCGTAACGGAACACGGAAAATTCCGTACACCCGTGGTTAACGGTCCGTGGTACGGAACACCACCCACAGAGACAATCCAGAAAACCTGAGCCAGATTTATCTTCTGTCCGTGTAAGAACAAACGTGTCTGAATGATCTTCTTTAAGCAATTTACTTCAAGAAACCTACCAACAGTTGAAATTTGACGGAAGGGAGCTGGAGTATGTAGCGGAATTTTTTTTCTGTGAATGTGAACTGTCTCCCTGAGAAAAGTGGGAAATGAGAGCAAACTAAATGTATGTGTCTTTTCCGGACCACTATCCAGTGCAGAAATTTGGTCTGAATAATGGATAGGCTAAAACCGACAGATGACGTCTGAATGGGCAACCGCTTACGGATAATCTATTCGTCCATGGAACATCCTACAAGGGATCTTGAGCAGCGGTATCCACAGTAATTTTAGGCTTTGAGAGTTTGGCGTTATACCCGGTAGTCAAAATTGAAAGGTGAGGTAACGATAACGGGTGCAAAAATCTCAGGTTTTTGGTCTGTTTTGTAACTTTTGTAAAATCGAGCCTTATTTCATAGCTTCACATCTACCAAGTGAATGACTGAAAAAACGAAACATGAAAGAGAGAATAAGGATTGGTCCGACCCCCGTTTTATCCATATTTTCTCAAACGTGAAAAAGATGCGGGACTCAAGACTGGCCATGCACATTTTTTTCTTCAAATTTTCAGCGCGAGTTAGTTCTTTGTGTGTTTTTTCAGTGTTCCTAACATCTACATACTTCCGTTTTGATAATTTAGTTCATTTATGTGAAACCAGCACTCAAGGTGGACACATGGTGGACTCAAGGTAGACACATGGAGGTGCGTCAGCCCAAGTTGGTAGACACATCCGGGTAACAAAGTAGACTCATCTAGAATTGGCGTAAGATGGTTGACACATCTAGCATACCCTGGGATGTGTCTACCATTTTGCACCTGGATGTGTCCACTTTGTGTCCTGGTTGTGTAACTTTCTAATAGTGAGAATCCATCCTTCTCCCTAACCTCCTACCCACTACACTGCACCGCACCTCACTCATTCCTAACCGTTTATATGATGTGGGTTTGGTCGGTAAACAACATGGAGATATGATTGGAGTGGGATAACCGCCCTACTGTTGCCTCGAAAAGGCATGACTGAATCTCGTGACACACAGACACATATTCACACAGACACACACACATACAGACTAAGCGCGTTATTATAAGTCATGATTGCTGCTGTTTTTGTTACTAACGCCTGATATATGACACACCCTTTGGTGTATTAAATAAATAAATAAATAATATAAATTGAATTTACTTATCAACTTATGAATATCTGCTAAAATTCAACTATCGAAATGATTGAATGGCTGGCTGATTGGGTTGATCCGAAAGTCTTGCGCTTACATTTATTTCTCGATCCAGAATTTTTTGGTCTTGAATTGAAATTCTCGGGCATTAGAATGGGGTAGAATGTTCTTAAACTTTTCAGCTACAAAAATTTTGAATGCATCCTAAATATTATAGTTCAAAAATGAAATTATCCAAATTTCAAGAATGAAAACATCCAAACTATCTCGAGATTCCAGTTCAATTTCCAATCCAACTCATTTTTCCAAAAGTCATGGCATGGATCAATTATATGGGATCTTGCAGATGTCGCAGTATCAGAATAGTTGGGCCACGGTTCTGGCAGAACGTCAGTACTTTAACATACAAGCATCGCGTCTGGATATGTTCGTCACTGTTCAGGTAGTCGATTCTCCCTATTTTGGTCAGAATTATTTTTATAGAAGCTCTGGCTTTGCAAAAGTGACTCCTTACAGGCGTCGTTCCTCGAGACGAATCCTGTCCAGCTTGACGCGAAAGTCCCAGTTCGAGTTTGTTTGACATCAAGAGCAGTCCATCCTGTCAGGTACTTAGCTCTCAATCCTGTCGACCTACGAAGGATTTGACTCCTATTCCTTATAGCTTGTCTGCTGTAGTTGTTGGATGTGATGTGGAACGACGACGACGAGTTCCTCCACTATCCGAGAACGCCCCACTACTTCAGGCTTCCAGGAATGGAGTAGTGTTGGAGCCGAACGCTAGCACCTCCGTGGTGATGATGCTCGATTTGTCCACAGCTCAGCTGCAAAAGGGGCAGACGTTGTGGGTTCGTGGTTTTGAGGGCTTATTCCGGAATCCTACAATCCTATGGATATCCTGGTAGTCAATGGGACATAATTTTAGATTAGCCGAGTCTGCCTAGAGCTAGGGGACCGCCATTCGAAAATGTTCGGCCAGCTTGAGTTTAACCTCGACTTCTCACCAATTTCATCGCCAATTCGTGTCAAACCTGAACTTGGAAGCAGTGCTTTGAGGTAAACAGGCAGCTGGCTGTCGTCTACACTATTTGTGGTCTTTAGTGCTAGTTTTTTTTTTGAGGATTGCCGCTTCTGATGGAGGTCTGATAGCCGATCCCTCCTCGACTCAGGTGACGTGTTTGGTGGCAGAGATTGCGTCGGCCACGTTGAAGCTGAAGAACACCTGTGGGCATAAGATTGAGGCTGTTCGGTGAATTTGCCATAGTTTTTTTTTCATTTCATACGTTTCTGTTGTTTTCCACATTCAATGGCCTATTCTTAAAGGCAGTGTGTCACCTCGTTTCCATGTTTGAGCTGTTAGCAGACTGTGAATCTCCTCGACTCGCTGATTCCGGCGATATACATAAAATGTCATAAAACAGTCCTTGAACCCGTTTTTCGGGACGGGGTTTGTGAGGGGCTTGTGACAGTTTGCTCGACCGAGCTGACGTGTGAAGCCGTTGATCTCATCGATCTGGCATTTCAAAAGTCGTTGGCCACCGATGGTGCCGTGGCGGGTAGCCACCACACCCACAGAACGCTCCGTCCAGGTGGTCCGTGAACTGCACTTTGGACCCTCCCAAAAACGGGTTTATCGTCACTTTTGTGACATTTTGTATACATTTTCGGAATCAGCGTGGCAAGGAGATCAAGGATCTGTTGATATCTCCAATACGCGAAACGAGGTGACACACTGCCTTTAACTCGACTCTTTAGGACTCTTTCTCAAAAGAATTCATTTATCAACTGTAGATTTTATTGTTTCAATTGTCATTTGAGTTGGTAATGAATTAATGTCGGCTAACGTTTCGGCAGATTGCCGTCTTCAGAACCTGGAATGGGCGATTCGACAGGTCAACTATCCGATCAAATCTCTCCAGAACCACGCTAACAAAACTCCATGCCTATTTGTCCGTCGCGGATCTAGCTCACAGACTAATGCTCACCTTTTCAATGAATGTTAAGACAATAACGAAAGGTAACTCTCTACGCAAGCGAATGGCTTGACCGCCCTCTTTGGGTCAGAAGAGCAGTTCAAGATACGGAGCGAGCTCTCGCGTAATCGAGAGGCATTCTCCTTCGCGGTTCATTTTCAAATTTCTCGTTTGGATCCACAAAGCCTCTAACGTTGTAGATTTTGTTTTGTGAGAAAAATCTATTGCCATAACGTGCTGAAGCAGTAGAGACAAGTCTTGTTATCGTTGCTATGCCTCTTCCCCTGCTGGGAGCTTTCCATGGAACCTTTCTGAGTGAAATAGCCATTCATCATAAACCAATGTCGATAGTAATGTCCTAGATGTTGGCAACCATATGCTGCTGCGTTGACGTGAGGTCGCAGCCAGCATATTTCCAGAATGATGTCGGAAAAATTCCAATTAGCCACCTCCCCTCACGTCCGACGCCAGATTGTTGGCAGCAATGATCCCAGAGCCGTCGGCAGCTCGATCGCTCTCGGCATGATCTAAGCTCACTGCGGCAAGTCAGAAAATGAAGGGAGAACATGCAGTGGCGAGAGGTTGGTGACGCAAAAGCTTGCTGATGGTCTGAGGCATGACGGACGTCAGCAAGCCTAAGCCTACCAAATCCTAATTTCTGAAGATTTAGCCTGGTTTTTTGGCGGGGATGACTTATCTGCAGCCTACTATTGCCTTAAGCAAAACATTCCAAGAGATTGGTCAGCAGAATTTTGAACTCAGGAAGCATGAGCGCTTGTTCTTTTTCGGACTCATAACTTTAAAAGCACATGTGCTGGTTCTTTTAAGTTCATCTCTCGGATGTCCCGTGGATGGTCCAATGAGGGCAGTTTCACCCGTGCAAGGAATACCTGCGCTGCTTACCCAAGAGTGGATCCAGTTTACTGTACCTATGTCGGTTGACCGCCGCTTCGCTCCTCAAATTACTACTTCCCCTTCCCAAATCATCATCTCCACTTCATCGTGCCCTTGCATCTTCAACATAACTTCGAAGCCTGGCGTGAAATGCTTGCAAGCAAGACTTCTTCAAGCTATGCATAGCTATAGAGAACCTACTAACCTTCAAGCATTCCACTTTGATACGAGTGTGGCGCTATGTCTGCATCTCTGCTTTTGACGTGCCAGCATCTTTGCTCACCTCATTTTCCACTGAGATACCGCCGTAGATTCATTCATTCATTTATTTATTCGTCGATAACCAGATGAGAAAAGAATGCCAAGCAAGACTGAATGAGCAATTATTGACATAAGCAGATGATGACATGTTGGGATTACCTTCTGACCTGGCGGCATCTCCACGTCACGTTGTAGGCTTCTTTGCTACCGGCTCAGAAGACTATTAACCGCAACACTAGACCTGAGTGATTAGTCACTGTGTCTTCCTTGGTGGAGATTGTTTGAGTTAGGTGGACAACAGTTATTCCTTAGCAGGCGTAACAAGGTAAGTGGGATCTCTTCTGATGCAGATCCTACACTTTATCCGCAAAAGTTCTAACCCATGGAAATTCCAGAAGGTACGAATGGAGGCTTATAGGATGACCTTATTGCTTATTGGGAAGCTTCAACTTCAATTCTATACCCCTTGAATAGAGATCCGTCTTTTCATCTGCATTTCCTTACTTGATTTCCAGAAACATGTAAAATTTTCCAAGGCCTCTGATTAAATTCTGTCTCTATTCCAGCAATCACTTTGCTTTCCTTCAGTCTAACTTCCGTCTACATTTTTTTTCTTATTTTCTTGGCACCTTGTTTTCCAGATCTGCACAAAATACTTGGAAAGTCCCTAGGTTTTACATTTTTGCAAGTGTTTTTTTTTTCTGCGTTGATAAATCTGCTGGTTTCCTACTATGTCACTTCCTGGAAATCACTTTCGCATCATCACTCGAAATCGCTTTCGCATCAAACAGCAACCATGTGCCAGTTGTATACATAAATCAAGCAGAGCACTCCATTTCTCTCTCCACTAGGTAACTATAATAGTAAGACTTCCGGATCAACAGATTATGTTGAATACGTGCTTATCCGTTGCGAATTACAGGCTGGATTTCAAGCGTAATGAGCAAGTATCAACAGAAGCCGTTGCAGTACTGTTCGTGGATGAAAACGATGAGCTTCGATCAGAAATGACAGTCGTTGGGCCTCAGAATGTTGACGTTGGCGAGACGGTAGGAAAGAACGTTGTTCTATAGGATACGACTATTTGGATGTGACAGAAATCGAAACTTCTAAAATAGAATTTGGTCTCCGTATAACTGTACTGGAGACACTAACTAGGTGATCAGGGGCTATCGAACCTCAGTCCACCTAATAGTGCCGATCAAGTTCATGGAGGGAGGTTTGGACCCATTCTGCTGAGAATCTGCAATGATACTGCCTGCCCACTGGACCAAATTTTACACGTTTTTTTTTTTTGAGGAAGCAGCTATGGGAAGAAGAACCCTAGTTTCGGCCTACAATCAGGGTCTCTCGTTGTTAAAAGGGTTCCCATCATGTGTGTGATTTCTGTGCCAAAGAGGTTTTGAAGGTGGAACATTATTCATAGATTACTAATTTCACTATGCCGAGGTTTCATGGCAAGAAAACATTTGAACGGTTCCCATCATATTCTCAATGTGAAGGGCAGGTCTGCAAGTTTGCTGTGAAATTCCAGAAAAAATCTTTGGAGATATCCCCTGAAAGCATCTTTTTTAGATCAGCATTCCAGTCAGGTTCTCCGCACAGCTCGTTGGTAACATTGAGCTGGAACTCGAGGTGGGACTTCCTTTATATGCTTTATTTTGGAAACATAACTATGATTAATGTGGTCTTTTTGTTGGTTTTTTAGACAAGTTACCAACTCGATGGTGAGGTAAGGCGACGGACGGGACGTGTTCACCTCTCCATTACGGCGCGTGAACCGCTAATCGTGAAAAGTGGAGTGCTAAGCATGAATGTACGTTGGCGTTCCGTTGAAAATTCTCATTCGTTGATGGGAATTCTCATCCCTGCCTGAATTCCTAAATTTCAGGGACTTCCGCTGGCTTCCATCCTGAATCACAATGACCATGTAATCAAAGCGGACATCACAGCCAACGCCAACATTGTCATCACGCACGTTGAATGGCTTTTGGTAAGGTTTTTCACTGGTGTTTATGCCCAGATGGAGTCGTTAGCGGAGGTGTTTGTTGAAGCACCCCTCTCCCCACTTTGTTGAGAGAACGTGGATCAGCTGAGCTGATGCCAAGTGATCACATGACTTTGCATTTCCGTGGGCTAAAAAAAGGGATACGTGTGAATCTGATCCGAGTGATTCCAGGCTTATCAGGTAGTGGTATGTCAACAATCTGCTAGATTGTAATGGATGGTGGGGGTGTATTCATAGTGGTATCCGAGAATCCATCTAGAGCGATGAAGCGCTAGAAAGATATATAATCTGCTTTGTAGATAGACATCTTGCAGGAAAATCTTTGCTTATAACGTACAACTGCACAAGTGATTTCGGAGTTTGCTCAAATTATGAAAGTTGTTGCACCGGTAGCTCTTCTGACTTACCATTGACGGAATTTATTAACATGAACAATCAAGAACAAGAGATATTCAAAGCCTACAGGCCGGGTTGACGGAGGGCATGAGGGTCTGTCGGACAACGGCAGAGTAGAACGCTCCGGTCCTCTTCCGGCCCAAAGACGATAGCAGGTCGAATACTCAGGCAACGATGTAATAAACAGGCGTGATATGGCGGGATGTTTGAAATGGGTTTATTGGAGGTCGTGGATGTCATGACAAAATTTTTCTTTCCTCTTCGACGTTTCTGAGATGTTTTTGAACACCTTGGTGGAGCTGAGGTCTCGCATCTTCATTTTTTTCTGGTCTCTTAGACTCTCTCCAATGTTGAAGAAAGAGCATCAAAAGGAATTTATACTCCTCAAAAGAAAGCCGGATATGTGTGAGATACGGTGTCAAATGCATATCAAATATTTTCTTCTTCGAAGAGCCTATTTATGGAATATTGTTCATTGGTCAGGGTGATAAGGCTGAGAATCTGTCAAAAATCCGCTTCTTATTGTCGCTACAGGATTAGAAGCCGATTTTAATAAATGATAAAAGTGCCTTGTACAATCTTCGTCGATAATACCAAACTTTAGAAGGTCTCTGTTTTCAAGTATACCTTAATATCCGTATCTTAGCTAACGGTAGTACGCTTGTTGAAGCTGAGTCTTGAGCAAACGCTGCATGGATTAGGTGGAGACAGGTAAAACGAGTCATGTTCTGTAGGAAAATTCCGCTGAAGATGAAGTCGAACATATATTGCACAGTTGTGTGGCCTGTGGAATTGTATAGAGCGGAATGGTGGCCGATCACTTTGAAACATGAGCGGACCCTCCATGCAGTGGATATGAGATTGCTGCACCTCACGCAGGGCTAACGCGACAGAGTTCGAAACGATGATACGCGGTCGAGGTTTGGAGTAGCACTGATCACAGCGAAGATGTGTGACGCTTGGCTTTGTTGGCACGGTCACGTCTGGGAAGTAACTACAGTCGAGTAGCAAAATCAGCCATGAATATCAATTGTATTAGGTAGGTTGCTTGACACAGTGACCATGCATGTCAGGCATATACATATTGCACGACAGTGTCATTTTTGTTGGGTCACTGTAGGAAAACATGATTCCTTGCAAAACATTTTGAAACTCTGCATAGAGGGATTAATTCTTGCGCTGATCATAACTTTCGTATTCGCTGTATTCCGCAACTTCCACTTCCATAGGGTCATGACGTTATTCCAGTAGAAACTTGGAAAAAAATCACTTTTTCGGGAAGAAAATGGTAATGACATACGAAGCAATGCTCGTTATCACGTTTTGGAATAGCCCTTTGTGTACAATCTCATTGTCGTACCGTATGTATAATACCATTTACCTACCGTGTTATCTATGGAAAAGCGTTACTGTATGAATGAGTGCGATGCACACCTTCGATCGCTCTGGTAAACAATTGCGGATTACTTATTATAGATGAGATATGCGTTGTTTACGCTTGTCTTCCAGACATCAAGAGCTACCAGGATTTTGCTATCAGGCATTCGTGTCAAACTTTGCCATCTGGGCAGCTCGCATCCCTTTTGAAGCCCATCACTCACTGCAGTCACTTTAATCCAGATATACCTTTGAACTATGGCATTTCAAGTAATCTGTATAGCAATTTCCTTGCTAAAGATTTCAATTTCCGTATTATCTTCACTGCTCGAAGGAGTCTACCCAAACTTTCTTTTCGAGATCAACGGCTCCGGCAATTTTTCGTTTTTTTTTTTGTGTCGAAGAGTGAATTATTACGTATTAATGCTCGCGATGAGTAGCGGAAATCCCGGAAAACGTTGATTTTCCGGGAACTTCAATTTCTAAGATATTTTTAGTAAAATAGAAGCAGACGTTGGAGATTTTGGGTTATGTAGAGCATGCGTATCCTTCGCACATAGGCCATGCTTGTCCACTGTATTTACAGGGTGCGCCAAAGTCAGAGATAACAGATTAGTTTTGCATCATGGACGGAGAACCTATATTTTCAAGAGGACATTCAGAGGACCGTGTTAATTACAATCCTAGCAACAAGAACCTACATTATTTTTCAAATATTCCTCCATCATTGTCGACATTGACCTTAAGAGGTACCGTGGTCTCATATAATGCGGCACGCGAATAGGCGTTACTGCCAGGCCTGTCAGCGTTTGTGATTTTTTGCATGTATTTGATCCAGCAAGCAAGCATACTCAGTAGACCGGTGAGCGGAAGTACGATGAGTTGTAATGGCACAGCTTGAAGCAGATCATTCAAGAAAGGTCTGTTTGTACGATTCCAGCATCTTCTTGCAGGCTCCACAACGAAATGATAACTTCTGTCATTGAACTCGCTATTCTTAGAGGGGTTTCTAGCACCCGCTGTCATTGACGCTTCCACAAAAATTTGTTTCATGTGACATTCGGCGGAATGGGTACACCGGTATACTTTATTCCTTTTTGTCTTTTCTTATTTGGTTGGAGATTTTATGGGGTGATAGTACCATTGATAGTACTATGTTTCAATTCGTGTTCCCAGGACCTTGATACACTTCATCATTTTGTACCTATCGATTTCCCATACTTTCAAACGGTACAAGTTATGCGTGTGTAAACGTAGCCATGGTGTTAGGCGGTGGCAGTGGAACGTGACCGTTCAGGGCGCGAATGTGGCGAAAGAAGGGTTAGTAATACTAGCAGAACACATAACAATTGAGCAACATGAACTGCACAAGAATCCCAAGAGCAAATGAATACCTTAAAGCACATAGAACAACCAGATCAGATAATGCCGAGGACGAGGATTGGGGGAGTTGTTAGGCTCCTAATTGGGGTTGATTATTTGAAAAGTTCGGCTAGCATCTGAATCATCTTAAAGGCTCCGCAACCGGATCACTTTTTCATCCAATGCAGTTACTTTTTTTTGTTTCTTTACAACCGTTCTCATTGACGGCTCCATATTATTCGTTTCACCCGACATTTGACGGAAAGGGCTCGTTGGGATACGTCGATCATATCAAGTTTACTCTCGAGTTTGGTTGGAGATGTCAAGAAACATCCCTTGAACGGCTAAAGCTATCGCCTTCCAATGAATAAATCCAGTCGATAAAAAGATAAATTAATTGACGGATCCTATCACTCCGTGTTTTATTTGATTTCTTGAATAGATATCGTAACCAACGGAGCCAAGGAAAGACGGGTCTCATCCCAATTTTTCTTCATCTATGCACTAACGATGAAGCATCGAACATGTGTTGGCTCCCAAGTCTGCGCTCTAGGAAAACTTATGGCGTTACCTGGAACTATATAGGAGTATTGACAAAAGTTTCAAATGCATTACGTTGCAAAGTTCCTTTCTATAGTCACAGTTTTTTCACGTCTTATCATATGATGTAAATATCGTGGTTGTCGAAGCATGCTGTTACGTAGAATCGAATCCTCCTGCTTTTCGCATCATTTTCGAGGATTATGACCCTGCTAAGATGCTTAATACTCTTGGAATCCTGTTCAGACATTAGAGAACGCATACATGTGTGATTGATACTCACGGTACTTCTTTTTCTGTTTACGAGGACGGAACTAGGCATTCTTAGCGATGTCTTTCAGTTCGTGTGTTCTTTTTTTGAAAAAAATATAGTGCAAAATATAGTGAGCACGTCTTGAGCAGTGAGAGCAACGTTGGAGCCCTATTTCACCACTAGAGGTAAACGTTTCTCCAGCCATTTGCTGCACGCTTGATATTTGTGCGATTATCTACTTCAGCAAGGAGCTACACATTCCTGTATAGTGAATGCTCTCTTGGTCAGCTGCTTTGCGATTACTCTATTGGTAAAGCTCAAATCTCCGCTTTCGGCAATCAAATCATCCCCATGCGGAGACATTCCTCGTTCGGGGTGATGAGTTTAGGGATCAGTGGAGGAGTTATGGATATCCCATCTTGAACATTTCATCTTCGTGGCATATTTACCCGCTGATTTTCCATCTGAGCCCAGAGTTTGGCCTACGATTTACCGTGAATTACAAGATTCATCATCCTTATCTTCGTGGTTTAGCAGGTAGTTATGCTTTCTCAGTAGAGATAAACGATTAAAAATAAACTACATGATACAAAGTATCCATTTTGTGAGCTAATCTCGAAAATTGAGCGACTCATTCTCGAGGAGAGAGGGCACCCTCTACCACCCCCATCCTACTTTTCCCGCTTAGAGGGCGTAAATTTGGTGCACGTTTACTTGGGGTAAACTTGGTGATGAATGTGGTCTCTGTTTGAACGGCTCATCTACAGAAAAATACCTCCTCCTCTCTCTACCCTCTAATTCTTCATTGGAACCGGTCTCTTGCTTGGCTCCTGCTCAGATCTCCCAGAGCAACTTGCTGACAAGCATTTGGTGAACAATTTTCTGATCGCATCTGGAGTTTGCTCACCTCAAAGCTTGTTGACAACTTGCTCTCACCCTTTGTTATCAACAAATCGTTGATCTCATAGCTTGTCGACAACTTGTTTTCACGATTTCTCGCTGACAAGTTGTTTATCGTGATCTCGTCCACAACTTGCCTTCGAGAGGCACACAATGCTCATATGAGGACGAAGGACAATTTCACAAACGGAACAGGTTACTTTATAATTCATCCTTACGCTGATTGAATATAACAACACAATGAAAAGGAAAATTGCAGAAAGGAGGTTTCTATCTGGGGTTCTCCCTCAACTTTTAATTGACAGGCTGCTTGAATGGTTGTGCTACGTTTGGCAGTTTTTTAAGCTTGTATTTTTTGACGGGAAATGTGGCATTTATCGCTAGGGAAAAAGATGCCCTTTTTGGGCGTACTTTAGAATGCGTTCTTGATCATGTAAATTTACGTTACTTCAACATTAAATGCTGTTGAATACCCATTGTAAGATGTATATCTACTTTTTTCAGTCCATTCTATAACGTGCACATCCCTGGGCTGCGGCAAATAAATAAATAAGTAAATCACTAGTCCTATCCACTCATTCCTTCTGTTTTTGTTTTTCCAATTCGTCTGCTAGGATAATCCACTGGTAATACCTGTCGTGCCCCAGGGTCCGTCGGCGGTTCAGTGGCTTGGGTTAGACCCCGAGCACGACTGGCCGCGTCCGTGGAGAGTGCGCTNGAGTGAGGGGAGTCGGGTCCACCGTTGTGATGAAGGTACGCCGGCGTCCAAAGTGAGGGGAGTCGGGTCCGCCGTTGTGATAAGGGTACGCCGGCGTCCAAAGTGGGGGAGTCGGAGTCCGCCGTTGTGGTAAGGGTACGTCGGCGTCCACAAGTGGATAAACGCCTGCGAACGGGTCGACAGATGGAGATGCAGTGACTATCACACCACTCATACCATTCTCCCCACATTACCTCCCCTCCTGCGTGTTCTGCCCTCATTTGTGTCTGAACACACTGTTCCGTCCTCTTTTATGCTGATTGTTATCAATGGATCGCTCACAGCAAACAAAGGATGATAAACCATTTCCCGTGTTCATTCCAGGTTGAATCGGTCGAATATAGCTACAATTATTTCTTTCCCTCGAGAGAACGCCGGGGGACAGGTCCAGCGGTAGGATAAGGGTGCGCCGGCGTCGAAATGTGTGGAAACACCTGGAGACGGTTTGACCGGTGGGTTAAGAGTGCGCCGGTGTCGAAAAGTGAGGCAGGCGCCCAGAAGTGAGAAAACACCGGGAGACGGATCCAACGGTGGGATAAAGGTGCGCCGGCGTCGAAATGTGGGGAAACTTCTGCGAACGGGTCGACAGATGGAGAAGAAGTGAGCCGGTGCAAAGTAGCGCGAAAACGCTTTTAATTAGGTCGTCATTTATTCTAATTGTCCTCTGACGCCTAAATTTAAAGAGGAAGTACCGATGGCCCGTCTTAGTTATACCACCCATATCTTTCTGCCCTCATTACGCCACCTCCAGCGTGTTCTACCCTCATTTGAGTCTGAATACACCGCTCCGTCCTGTTTTATATGTCCATGCTGATTGTTATCAATGGATCACTCACAGCTCTGATGTTGAATGGCAATACATTTTAAGGGACTTCGTGTTTGGCAAGACAGTTTACGGGAGAAAATTTTGCTTGGCAATACATTTTACGGGAGAATGAGTGAAGAGCCTGTTTGGCGATACAAATGGCAAGACAGTGTGTTTGGCAAGACAGTTTACGGGTGTTTGGCGATACAAAAGGCAAGGTTTGTGTGGCGATACATTTTACGGGTGTTTGGCGATACAAATGGCAAGACAATGTGTTTGGCAAGACAGTTTACGGGTGTTTGGCGATACAAATGGCAAGAGTGTGTTTGGCAAGACAGTGTGTTTGGCAAGACAGTTTACGGGACTTCTTGTTTGGCAATACATTTTACGGGACTTCTTG
>JARK01001346.1:941136-962121 GCA_000688135.1 Ancylostoma ceylanicum | reverse complement strand
TCAACGAATCCTGAAAAATCCACTCAAAGTTCGAAAAAAGCCCAAATTGGTACAAAAATTTTGACGTGCGTTCAAAAGCAATTAAGGAGGTTTGGGTATCATTGGAAAGAGCAAATCTTCCTCTATTTCACAGCAACCTGACATTTGAAAAATGTCCACTTCTGCGCCCAAGACGGGGCGCGGCGCGGGCCCTACTTTTGCGTGTCTGTATTTTTTCAGAAATTTGGCACGCAGTTCTGATAACAATATGCAATCTATGCATGAAATGAATTTTTCTTTGAAGTCACTATACTGTGCTTACTTGTTCTCACATTAGAGTTTTGCAGCCGGGTCCCGGATGTTTCTGAAAATAGAGGTTGAAAATTTAAAAAAATTCATTTTTTCTCGGATCGATTTTCATTCATAAATTCCCTTCAGCTCCAATCTCTGAATATTTTCCAGTAGTACTGTTACTCTGCCACTACCACTTTACCATGTTTCCTCAACGCTTCTCCAGTTTTTAGAAAATAATGCTGTCAAAATCGTAAAAATTACGAATGTTCAGGATAATTTTTTTCACTCAGCTTCCACCACAGTGGCCAATATTAAATACTTTCCAGTAGTAGTTCTCTTCCTCTGCCGTGGGCAAGCGTGNCAGTCCCGACTCGCCTCTTCTACTTGGCCGCCCTACTCCGGCAAGCATTTTATAAGTCGGGAGGTGCCACTCCCACGCCCACCTGCGAAACGTAGGCCAAGATAGAATCGCTCATGGTCCACGCGGATTTCTCCCTACCACCATCCGCCATGCGGTGGACGCGCTCGGTAGCTAGAGCGATTCGATAGCCCCGAGCCCTTAAGTGATTTGTATGCCATCACTAAATCATTTCTTTTCCTTCTTAACTCTAAAGTCTTCAGACCAATGTGACGATGCCTGTCGAGCTTTTTTTCAACAGCGACGCAAACTGCGGCAAAAAATCATTCTGTCAAAATATGGCATTTCAATTTTTTTCAGAATGGGGAGGCTGGGAAATGCAGTGTAAATATGTTCAGTCTCAAATGCAGCTGTGATTATGATTTCTGCAATGGCGATATTTTTCTATTAAGGGTAAGTGGTTCTCCTTATTTAATGTGCGAAGGAGTAAAGAGTTTCGTTGATTTTCTTTGTTTATATTTGCATCCGTAGAGATAATGAACACCATTTTGCAAGTGTACTTCTATAACTATTTTAATTCATTCAATGCTACTTTGAAGAAACTGTGGGAGTCATCGAAGCATTTCAACAAGCACAAGTCTCACACCAGATGCCTGATGAGGGTATACTATGGTTTGTGAATCGAGTATTTTATTGAATTGAGCAAGTTAATCGAGTTTAGAATAGATCGCGTATTTATAATACAAAAAAGCAGACAGTTCAAAAAAGATTGAAACTCGATTTTTTGAACACAACCAAGATAAAACATTGAAATTATATCGATCACTGGACATTCCAATGCCTTTTTCCCTTACTGAGTGCAAAAAAAACGCATACATAAGTGTTTAGATTCCGTATAAGAATAATGCACGGAATATAAACATGAAAATGAAATGGAAAACTTCAAAACTACGTAAAAGCTATAATAATGCCAAAACTTTCTATTTTATTAGTAGACTCGATTACTCTAGAGTAATTTTGAATATGTATATGAATTATTAGGTTGGCGCAAAAGTTCTGTCGGTTCTTCTCAAAACTCTGTAACTCGCCCTTTATGTCATGTAACAACTTAATGTATGACGCTGACAACTAAAATGTCTTAATAAAATTGCGAAAACAGCTCTATTGCCGTGGATGCTCATGGCACTGACTACCGGGAAAACATAGAGAAAAGTGTACATGAGTGCCACCAGAAATCTTTGGATAACTGTTCGCTTCGTTTCATTGAAGCACGTTGTGCAACTGCCGAGAAATGAGAAAACAAGGAAAACAAAAAAAAAACCCTTGACTGACTGCCGACATCGTAACCGTTCCGAATTCCGTTAAAGGTTAGAAATGGAAGTTTGCAAAACAAAATATAAAGAAGGGATTCAAACCCTCGAGCCTCTGCCTACGAGTCTGCGTCACTATCCACTCGGTCATCCAGCTGCACCAGTGTGAGTGAAGGCGATGTATGTCAGCGCGGTGAGGAATCATCGATGTTGAATTTTGAGCTTGTATTAACCATTTAGCAGAATTCAAGTACATTCCGTAACATCGTTTGGGAAAAGCCTTCCTACCATATATGTCTCGTTTCGAAATCGCAGCTTAAGTTCGTGCACTTCCCTTGTTAGATAAAAGAAAAGTGCTCAGTCACCACTGTGACGATCGCAAATCACGCGAGACATCAGATTTCCAAAGAAAAAAAACACTTGTTGTAGTAAGAAGAGAACACCAGAGCGATATCTTTCTAGGACTCAAGTAACAAAACTGAAGCGTTGCTTGAAAAGTTAACCAAGAATGCCCACCTATGACTAAAGTGGTCGTGGAAACTGAATTCCGAAATAAAATCAAACAACATTTACCAGTCACACTGCTCACTTAGTCGGCCGCGCTACATAAGGGTGCGTTTTGTAACAGTTTGGTCTCTCAATTATTTCAGAAACCCCAGTTTTTATCCTCAACCCTTCCCCCGGCTGCATCCGCAACTAATGTAAAGCAAATTATCAAAGCAAGCTATTTATTCTATTTGACTGATATGCTGGAAATACAGCATACACTGAAATTTTAAACTCTGGAAGAATGGAGCAACTCATCCAAAAATCAATGATGAGGAAGCAATTCATAAAGAGAAGACAGAGCTTTTGTACCAATCCAAATGTGCTCTTGAATATTTTGGAAGTAGGAATTTTCTTCCGGCAATTAACACTTCCTTATCTGATCAGGTTGCAACATTCCAGCACTTGTGCCTACCACAACTACAGAGGCCATTTCAACAACTGCTGCATGGAGTCTAACCGTGGACGGCAATGACACAAGTATGTTAGCAGAGCATAGATCTCATTTTTTTCCCACGATTTAGGCCTAACGCCCTTCAGCCTTAACGCCTTTCAGTGCTTAAAGGGCACTCTCGGTGATACTAAGTCGCTGTAGTTATCGAGCGCATCCATCGTGCGGCGAATGGTAGTAGAAGCAAATCCCCACGGACCATTAGCTATTTTGGTCTACGTTTTGCAGACGTGGGGATGGCACTTCACGACCTATAAAATGCTCGCCAGAGAAGGTCGGCAAAGTAGGAGAAGCCAATGGGGATCACTTCTAAGTAAGAGCACGGTTTTCGCCCCGTGAGGTTGGCACGGTTATCAAAGCCACCACGTTTTCTGCGCATTTCCAGCGTTGGGCCCAAGTTGGCATGCCGGCTGATGGGGACCGTTTCCACACAAATATGGAAGGTTTGATGTGGAATAGGGTAAAAGCGAGGACGTCACCCGGAGTGACCTGTAATAGCTCGCCCTCCCTTGTTGCGAAGGCTAACGACTTCGGCTGAAGACGCTAGTTCGAGTTGGGTCAGTCATTGAACATAGGAACCCTAACCGGTAAGACGGGGGAGATTGCAGACTTTATAAAACAGAACGTTCTGTGTTCGCGTGTGTTTGTGCGGAAGCAAGCATCCAGAGGCGCATCAAAAAAGACGACGGAAAGAGGCCGTGCGCAAGGATATGAAAGAAGTTGGCGTCGCCAAAGATGACGTTCAGGATCGCGATCTATGGCACAGGGGAAGCAAAACGCAGAACCGATGCTAAGGAGAAAAAAAAAGTGTTCAAAGTGGCCCTGGTAGGGGTGATGCGGCAGAAAACGGTGGCCAGCATGTGTGCCAGAATACCAACACGAAAGACCATACTTTGCAGACACTGCGCAGCAACGGGATGCAACCGCGTGCCACCGAATCAACATGGCTACCCCAGCCTACGTAGTCCTGAGTTATCCTTCGCTTAATCTTCACCCTTACAGTACTGACTATTTCTCAAAAAGTTTCCTTGATACAACCATAGCTAAAACCCTCAGCCCTGCCAGTATGTATGTTTTAAGCAGTTAACAATAACGCTCCTTGTGGTTGTTGGTTACTGTGGTGATCAGATACCCCATCTACGACAATTGATTGTTGGGGAGCTGGAGCCCTGTCTGGAAAAGGTCGAACTCAAAGGCCACCCTGGTAGCAAGCTTGTATGCATTCAAGTAACACCGTTTCATGCAGCTCGAACAGTGCCAGTGCAGCAATATCATAACAACCCTCACAATCTCAACCCATCACAGGAGTGATCTCCAATAGAGTGTAAGGCATCATATTTGGAAAAGTAGGTGTTGTCGCGATTTGTGATTGGCTAATTGGACGAGCTGAATTGGCCTCTCCAGATATAATGCTCTACGCCACATCGAAATAGGCTTGGTAATGGTATGAATCACATTGTTTTCGGTCAAACTACTAGGAGAAAGAAACCTGCTCAATTTTGCTCATTTTTCCGTAACGATCCTACTCGCTGGTCAAAGAGACGAATGGACGCGTTATGTAGATGTAAAGGCCACTCGGTATTTCCAAAAATCAAGAAAAAATTCAAGGTGATCATTACTGTGACAAAACTCTCATGGCGCTGTGCAGTAACACAAACCCACCTACTGGTCTATGCCCGTGTCATTTCATTTATGTACAAATGTGGATAAAATCACAGTTATTCTCTAGATGAAAATGACACAACATCGGATCACGAGAATGCAACCACTGGTCTTCACTCTGAACATATGGGAAAGTTGAAGGTGTCTTTAAAAACTAAGCCACCGAAAGTTGCTGAAGGTAACTAATTCATACTCGTCCTCTGCAGTTTTCTAGAAATGGTTCCCAGATTGTAAAGGCGGTTATTCCTTTCGATCTTCCATTATTTCAGCTCAACATGGTCGTAAGGAACGTAAACCTAACGTACAGATAACACAGAATAATTTAGCACGAGACGTGTAAGTTCTTTCAAATGGGCTGGTTCTAAGTTACTTGACCGATGTAGTACGCGTATGCCACTGGTGAACGTAATCAGAACCTCTGGTGCAAATAGCAAATGAGGATTTGTCCGAAACAACGTGCAAAAAACTTTTAAATATTGGTAAGAACAGTAAAAGTTAGTAAACGTTCAAAGCTCAAAAATTCTGAATAACAACAGCTCGTACACTGGAATTTCTAAATCTAAATTTCTAAATTTCAAATTGAAAATCTCAAAATCTAAAAATACAATCCAAAAATCTGATTAAACTAATCTAAATTTTTGGTGGATCCACGCTTCATCCGAGATGGGTAGTCGGTTGGCTAAGGCGATCACCGCCCGAATAATGCGGATTTGCTGAGAGCATGTGCTGTCATTTAATCCTTTACTCATGCTAGCAAAGGCAAAGATTACCTGGTAAGGTGTTGCATGCGACAGTTGGGCGAAAACAGTGAATCTGTGTCGTGCTCAACCAAGAAGGGAAAGTGCAAATTTCCCGTGGCTTCCCATTTCGTCCTTCCTTCTCTTCTAAACCACAGGATTTGAACCTTACCGGCACTCTAGAATGCTTCACTGGAAGTCCGCCTTCTTATCCACTAGGCCATACGTGTCGACACGTGTGTTGTGTTTGAGCTCATGATGTTTCAAATCAGTTTTATTGCGGATCCACCGTGGGAAGCAGTGATACAGTGGATCCACCACGGTAATGTGGAAATCCACCGTGGGCATTTGCGGGCATAGGGCGGGAGTGACGTCACTCCCGGTATTCCACGGGCCTGTGCGGGTTTATCGCGGGCAACCGCATCCCCACCGCGGGAACAAACTTTGGAGTAGATGAGTTTGTTCTGGTGTTATGTTGCGATACATTTGGTGAGGTTTGTTCGGCAAGCTCACAAACGAGCTTATCAACTACCCACGCAAATCTTCTTCTTCTTCTTCTTTAGCGTTTGTCCCGTGTGATGGCGGGGTCCGCTTTGCTGATTCGCTGACGCCATNCAAAACGGCAGACACCCCCCTTTTTCACCCCCCTCCCCCGCAATCTAGATATTTTCCTCGTCGGAAAGAGTAGATAATATTTCTCATACTGAGGCAGCGAAGGCGAGGGTCTCTTCTGGTAATGTGCGTACAACTCCCTTCTTTCCTCTTCGTGACTTCCGAAACTCCCATTATTTATGAGTCATAAATGAGTCTATGAGTCATAAACCCAGAAAATGGAAAAACCGACGATGAAGCCGGATATTCAACATCGCGGAGAGTGAACCAATCTGGACCAAATTTTGCACGCAGGCCAATGAGCTACTTTGCGCTGGGAATTATTGGTTAGCTTATCGATTTCATCGATTTTATTGATTTTCTGCCACTTTTGCACAGGGTCTGGCGAGAACATGACTGCTATGGTTTCTCGACGCGTTGAACGCTACTATGACAATCGTTTTGAACCAAAATATCGATTCATCGGTATCACTGATTTTTCTACTAATTTTGTTCATGGGCTGCTTAGAACATGCCTGTTAGGGTTCCCCGAATTATGACCACCATTTTGCTCGAAATATCGAATTATTGATTTAATTGATTTTTTGCTATTCTATCCACTGGGCGTTGAGGAAATATCTGCTTGGGTTCCTTAATACGCTGAACACGAATACGACAGCAATTTTGCACGAAAAATGAAATGTCGATGTGTCGATTTTATCGATTTTTCACATCATATATGCGCCCAAGACATGTCTTCCGCAGTTCTCAATATGATGAACACGAATACAAGAGCTACTTATCAAAATAGCGATTTAATGGTTTTCCTTTCCTTCAGGCCCAGATGATTTAGCAGCGGAGTTGTGGAAGTCATGATTCTGGAATGCCGCACGCTGGCTGACGAAGTTCTTCAATGAGGTCGTTATGGAGAAGAGAACACCCGAGGCCTGGCAACGAAGCACAACAGTCAGTTCATACAGTTCATAGTTCATCACAACAGTTCATAGTTCATATGGAAGGGCAAGGGTAATCCAGCTGATAACTGGAATTATCGAACAATTCGTTTGTTGTCTCATACAACGAAGATTGTCGAGCGCATCATCGACTCCTGTATCCGCGAAATCGTACGGGTTTGCCCCAATTAGTGAGGCTTCGTGACCAGCTGCGGCACAACAGATGCAATCCATTGCATTCGGCTCCTTATCGAGAAGCACCGTGAGAATAAAAAAACCGCTACTTCTCGCTTTTGTCGACCTAAAGAAGGCCTTCGATCGTGTCCCTCACCAAGGCATTTGGCACGCGCTGCGACGGCACGGCGTTCCGTTGGCGTACACCAGGGTTCGACGTTGTGCTCGCCTCAAAAGACAAACACGAATTGGAGCTGCAAACGCAAGCATGGAGCGACCGACTGGCACAGTTTGGCCTTCGCCTCAATGTCGAGAAAACCGATTACCTGACAACTGACGAGAATGGCAGCATCAAAGTTGACGGCACCTGTCTCCCGAGGACAGATACATACATACAAGTACCTGGGCTCAACGCTTACATCCGTCGGTAGCCTATTACGCGAGGTCCTAGGACGTGTAAACGCCGCCTGGATGAAATGGCGTTCAATGACTGGCGTACTCTGCGACAAGAGCATCCCAGAGCGCTTCAAATCAAAGATTTACCGAACGGTCGTACCTTATGTCGCTTTTCATGGCGTTGAGTGTTGGGCCGCTACCAAGGAAATAGAACGACGCCTCAACGGTATGGAAATGAAGATTCTACGCTGGATGGCGGGCGTTACGCGACTTGACCGCGTCTGCAATCAAGACGTCCGACAGCGCTTTGGCGTCGCTCCAATAACGGAAAAGGTCCGCAAAGCTCGCTTGCGATGGTGTGGCCACGTACTTCGTGCTGACCACGACAGCATCTGCAAAATCGGCTCGGCGTAAAAAGAAGACGATCAAAAGGACGCCCGAAGCAACGATGGATGGACACTTTGCACGGCGATCTGTATGCAATTGGAATACACCCGAATTAGGCGCACGATAGGATCAAATGGCGTCAAGGAATCAGTAAAGCGGACTTCGCCACCAAACGGGACAAACGCTGAAAAAGAAGAAGAAAGATAGCACCTCGAAGGAAAAGTACCTGCGCTCGTGAATGTCTCTAGCGACATTTGATTTAGTGCGAGCTCAAACAGAACGACATTGTAAACTAACAAATCATAATTCCCATTGATTCACATTGCTAATTTTGTTCTGTTGGTTATTCCCAATTAGAGAGGCAAGTAATTCGTTTAATCCGCATTTGTTACGCAGGAGCGTTGTAACGTTGATAATTCTCAATGAGGGGAATAATAGGGCAGGATTCTCACAACCCACGCTCTAAATGATGAACATTTTGAAAAGATTCAATGGGATTAACAATTGTTGCAATAACAGTTAAATAACAATAAATAATAATAACAGTTGAAATAAAATAAAATGGCGAGCCCGGAAACACCGTTCAGTTTACATATAAAAGCGTTTGGTCAGCCATTGCCGTTATTCGCAGCCAACAATGCAGCGATGGCACAGTTGACATGCATCACTTGCTTGAATGTAATCTGATGCATGTACTCAACTTCCTCTCCTATAGCCTTTGTTCCTATATACTTCCTTTCCTTCCCTTTACAATGAAGACCTCCACTTCTCCTATTCTTCCGTTTCATTTCTTCTTCTTTAGCGTTTGTCCCGTGTGATGGCGGGGTCCGCTTTGCTGATTCGCTGACGCCATTTGGCCCGATCGTGCGCCTGGTCCGGGTGGGTGCCAGCTAATTTCAAGTCGGAGTGGAGGGTGTCGATCCATCGCTGCTTCGGTCGTCCTTTTAGCCGCTTGCCGGCACATCAAGGTTGAGGGCGAATTTGCAGACGGTAGCGTTATCAGCGCGGAGAACATGGCCGTACCATCGAAGACGTGCCTCGCGGAGCTTGTCTGCCATCGTGGCGATGCCGAACCTATGCCGAATGTCTTCGTTGCAGATATGGTCGTAGCGAGTAACATCCAGCGCGACATCTTCATTTCCATGACGCCTAGGCGACGCTCTACTTCTTTTGTTGCAGGCCAGCACCCGGTTGCATATAGCGCGACGGGTCGGATGACGGTTCGGTAAATCCTTGACTTTAGTCTGTCTGGAATGTTCTTATCGCACAACACGCCCGTCAATGAGCGCCATTTCAACCACGTTGCATTAATACGTGCACTGACTTCATGAGAAAGGCAACCGTCGAACGAGACCGTCGATATAAGGTACTTAAAGGCTTCAGTTCTCGGAAGGTCAGTGCCCCTACGCTTATGGTGCCAATTTGGTTCGCGTCGGTTGTCGAGTTCCTCGGGCGGGCGTAGAGAATCCGCACCCATTCGACAAGCTTCTCGGGTACAGCGTGCTTTCGCAAAGCGTATTAATTCATGCGGGAGACGATCGAAAGCCTTTTCCAAATCAAGGAAAGCGATGTGGGGCGCCTTCTGCTTTTCACGATGTTTTTCGCTTAGAAGACGCGCAACATGGATGGCGTCCGTCGTGCCACACCTGGGTACAAACCCGCACTGATTGGTCGACAAGCTGACAATGTCTCGAATACGGCGATCGAGGACGTGTTCAAAAACCATACTGTGGGACAAAAGGCGGACCGGTCGGTAATTTGAGCAGGCGGTGGGGCTACCTTTGCCTTTCCATATCGGAATCGTCGTACTTCGTTGTCAATCTAAGGGCACGCTCTTTTCCACAATCACCTGATTGGAAAACTCTGTAAGCCATGCAGTAGGACTCCAGCATTTTGATTCCCACAGCTCTACCGCAACATCATCAGGTCCCGTGTCTTGACCAGACTTCATCCGCTTCAGAGCAACCTCTGTTCCCTCAACTGTAATCGGCTGGACAGGCCCATGGGTCGGCGGGAGTTGAGGGAAGGGAAGGTGGGTAAATTCTTTAGTTGAGATCTTCTCGAAATAGTCGTGCCAACGCTCCCTCACCTTCCCGTAATCCTTTAGAAGTTGGCCGTGCTCATCGTTGATTCCGTGGAATTTTTTTCACATCCTTCGCATGCCGTTTCCGGGACTTGGCGAAACGGTAGACGAGCCATTCGCTTTCTCTCGTGCCCAACTCCTTGTTGATTACTTCGGAATGGGCTGCCTTCGCCATGGCCACAGCATTCTCAGATGAGTGTGGTAGAGACGTTTCTTCTCGCGGACTGTTCCACTTCTTCCGTCCACAGCCAGGTCTGCTTGTCTATTTACCGACGATTGGCCTTAGTTACACCGAGTTCAGAGCACCTCTGCATTCACTCGGGTCGCATGTTGCCAGGTTTCCTCAACAGTCGTCACTGGATGTAGACTTATCCGAGAAATGACAGCATCTTTCTTTTCCTTCAGTTGCCACCATTTTATCCGACTCGGTCCACATTTCTCATCGTATTTCTGCTTCAGCGGCGTGATTATCATCGTGCAGATTAGCGGACGGGGCTGTGTCACAATCACCTTGTAGGGAACGACTTTTGCGTCCGTTACGAGCTTCTGGTCTCGTAGTCGAGTATGCACTCGCCATCGCTGTTGCGCACCACGTATCCGCAGCCCCCCCTGGTACCTATACCCGTCCTTCGAAGCTCCAACGTGGCCATTCAGGTCACCCGCAATGATGAGCGTGTCTTCTGGTGGTACTGCGGCGGTCTTCTCATCGATCAACGCCCAGAATTCGTCCTTAGCTTGATCCGTGCACTCAGTCTGGGGAGCATATGCCAAGAAGAAATGTATGCGATGTCCTAGCGTGACGATAACAATCTTCGTGAGGCGGATCGTTCCTGCTATGAAGTCCCTGAACCTTTCTGAGACGATGACGCCGACGCCATTTCTTGTGCCTGAGCTGCCATTGTAGACGATTTTGAAGCCGCCTCCGATATCCTTGGACTTCCTACCAGACCATCTTGTTTCCTGCACCGCGCACAGGTCGATTCGGCGGCGCTGCAGTGCTGCTGCTAGTTCATGCGAGCGTCCCGTCAACGTACCGACGTTTAAAGTCGCGATACGCGTCTTGGCTACGTTCTGATCCATAACGACTCGCCTGCTCGCCCCCCGATGCCGCCGTTCGCGAAGCATCGAGGACCCTCGCATATTTTCCACACTCACCGGTCCCCGCAAGTGCGCGTTGATTTCCGTGGACGCCGTAACCTTCTTCCTTTGATGTCATAAACCATCTGATGTAACGTGGGGGTGTTCCTCAGTCGGCCTGTCACTACGGCCTGTCGCCGGCATTCGACTGACGGGGAGAAGGATTCCCCCCGTGGACGAGGGACTTATTTGTTAGAGGCGGCCCCTACTCAACTCTCATGCATTTCCCAGTGCGAGCTAGAATGCGAACTTTTGGTCAAATCCGAACAGCAGGATACAGCACACACAAAGCATTTGCACGCACCCACGCGCGTGAGTGCATGTTCACACTCAAATGCCGACCGTATCAATCGGATCCGACACTGTCAAACTAAGGAGTCCATCCCCTAGATCTACCCGCGTCGCAGGGCAAGCGCATGGCTGCTTTTGGTCCGCGGTAAACCCCCTATCCGCCACCCGAGGTCGCGCCACTTAGCCTCGCAGCAAATCGGTTGTAATCCCTCTAATGAGGGAGATCCGTGGATTCTTCCGTTTCATTTACCTTTGAGAGTACCCAACTGACCTGCGATCTTTGCAACGTTAAGCGTTTGCAGAAAAAAAAAGATCCACGAAGAGGTTGCAAATGTTATGTGGCTGTTTCTCTCCTATTTTATAAACATAAAAAAGCCGTTGCCATGCGTGGGTGCTTTGTGGTGAAGTGGGGGGGGGGCAACCTATACTACGTATGTTTCTGAGCTTGCGATGAAACGTTTACCGATCGTCTCGTCGCTCGTGAGCACTGACTATGGACTGAGCTCAATGATCAGAAATAGCAAACACATCCAAACAAAACCCTACTCTGATACTGAGCGTAAGCTCGCGGAAGCTCGTTGGGTGGAAAAAAGAATCTTGGGAGTGGTTATGAGCTTTTGCTTAGAAATCCAATTATATGTCTGGTTCTGCCCCTCACACTCCCAACTTCTTTGCCAACCTAGCTTGCAAATTAGTGCCTTCGAAATGATAACGCTACTTTCTGCAACTCTTCTCAACAGGTATCGACTTCTTTGTTTCTTCTCCCTTCCATTTAGATGCTTCTCTCGTGCTGTCATCCACTGCGCTAGGAAACCTAGAATCTATTCATCCTGGTATCAAATTTCCACAAACGTCGCAGGAATACGAAGAAATGCAATTAGAGAGATCTCTTCCTAAATCCAAAGCCCTGCTTGTCTAATGTTCATTTCCAATGTCCACATTTGGACCCTCGGAATATAATTTGTTTCACAATACGTCGGCTTTGCTATGTACAACAAAGGTTCTCAAATTTTTCTCTAGCGAGGAAAGAACAGTACTAATATGAAGACACTATTTGCTGTTCTGTTTTGCTGCTTTTACCTCGCCACTGCTGAAACTACTTGGTGCCCTTCGAGAAGCCGTAAATATAGCGATTATACAGGACGTCAAGCTTATGGTGAGTTACCTCGGAATATTTCGACAAGTACGCTGTAGATTGAGCTCAAATGACTGCCCGTGGTGTAGTTGTGGCTGTGAAGAGTTTTGCCGGCGAGTAAGTTAATGCGGGGCGGCAGCTGAGGAGCGGAGGCAAGTCGTTGTCGCAGAGCGCTGGACCATTTCTGCCGCGACCAAGTGATAGGGGGCTCTCCTCGTCACTGCTCGCGGGAGGTGGGGCTAGCGGCGAGCTCAACGATGCAAAAAGAGTTGTGAGTGAGCCCTTAGTCGGTTTTGCCGCATTGATCACTCGCTGCTTAGCACCCCGATAAGTTATGACATGGGTTACTCGCTCGGCGACAAAACTACTGGTGGGGCTTATGTGTCAGAGTTCAGTTCATCGCCATGGGACTTTACTACCATGGGCCAATGAATGCCTGTTACGGAGCAAATCGAAACGACTGAAAAACTGAGTTCATGTGGAAGATTGCTCCCTAACTCATCATACCTATATAATAATTATAATATAATGTGGTATCCATAATGATGAATGTTTCATTCTGTCTCGCTTCATAGTCGCCATCGAGACTTTTATACGTAAAGAATCTCTGGGAACCACCGAACACAGGATGTTGTACATTATATTCCTTGCGAAAGTGAGAGAAAACCTCTTTTAAGACGCTCATTTTTCTTCCCTGAAAGAAGGATGCTCATTGAGATGGGTGCTACAAGCAAACGCTAGCTGCCCACGGTCGATATCACTAGCACAGCTCGAGCGAATCCTTCTACATTCATGAAATTTCCAGACTGTGTGCCACAACCTGGTCACAGAATTAACAAAAGCAGCATCATCGGGTTTAACGTGTTTGTGCATTGTCGTGTTCGAAACGACCTTCAAACGCGGATTGGAGCTTTTATGAAAACTTCTAAACCACAAACCGTAGGCCGCTTGTCTCCCATTGCGCTACTCGTGCCTCTCGTGATAAAATTTCAAAAAAGCAATTTCGGGGTCAGACACTGCTTTTAGAGAAAGAGTATGCGCAAAATTGTTGCATATCGCATATTTCAACCTCCGAGGGCTAGGCATTCCTGGAATACTTTCTCCTCGAAGAGGTTGTCGTGTGTGAATTTTGCTTTTTGTAGTAGCGGAAGTCAAAATAAAGTTGATATCATCGCATGAAAGCTATGACGACTACACAGTGGAGTACGTACGCTGGGTCAAGGTGAGCGACATTTATTTATTCGAAGACGACAACAGTGTAACACCACGTTTGCTCCTTAGTGATTCTTGTTTTCCATACTTTGTCTATATTGGACTCTGCACACAATAATCACTTACTCAGCACTCGTCCTCGTCGATTTTCCTCGACTACTACGTGCCGAAAATCGTAGTGATACCTAAAAGCTGTCATGCTGATTTAGAACTTGAGAGAACCTACCACTTCGGTAGGTGCAACGTATTTGTAGAATCAACAGCCAGTGTCTTTTTCAATTATCGTTCAGGCTTCAACGATCTCTTCCATTTCGAGGCGATTTACGGATGGTGAGGAAAAGAGAACAACAACTGTTGGCTATCGATGTGGTCGTTGTTGTCGTTTATTAATAAATGGACTTTCACATTTCATGATCCCAGCAACGCAGTCTAACTCCGAAAACTAAAAGAAAATAGATCAAACCCACGGAGTTCATGTCCATGCAGTCTAAGTCACAAGCGTTGTCAAAAAATATTTCGAGTGTATGTGGGCTCAACCAAAAACAAATCCATGGGTGGATGATACAGGGTGGACCATAAGTCGTTGTACAAGCTATTTGTCGTGCCCCAGGGTCCGTCGGCGGTTCAGTGGCTTGGGTTAGACCCCGAGCACGACTGGCCGCGTCCGTGGAGAGTGCGCTTCCTACTTACCTAACGGCGGCCTATCCCCACAGACGTACCCGGCCGGAAACCTAGGATCCCGCTTCCCATCTTCCCGTCTCCCTCACGAGGTCCCTACGCTGCGCCCCCAACCCCGGCCCCGCCCACATGGTGATTATGAACTGGTAAGGAGATGATGCAACATACTACATACACAACAGAACACAATAACTGGTATGGTTTAATGGTATAAAACACACGACATCAATCAATACGAGGCGATCAATAACTGGTACAGTGGTAGTGTTAGGGCCAGCTTATAACAATGGTAGAGGTAACTGGTATTGCTCGCGGAGCACGGCATGGTAAGCCGGAGGAGGACCTGCGGCTCCTGGTACTGGTATACGCGACGACAAGATCACGAACAACACGACGCGAGAGCACTGATGGAACCAACCGTCCGGCGCGACAGCACAGCAGCGACTGACTACGAAAATCGGCCGCGCCGCGCCGTCCGCACGCGAGCAGGCGTGGGAACCACAGTACTCCAATGCGCGCGGCGGGACCCGGCCGCAAGGGGCAGAGTCGCGCACAGCGCGACACTGGGGGGCGTCGAAAAAATTTGAGTTGCCGGGAGTATGACTGGTGGTAACACTGGTATGTAGCAAGGCTACTTGCAGGTCAACCGCTCGCAGAAAAGTCAAACTTACGAGTTAGCTGGTATATACAGGAAAAAACACAATGCCTACGAGTTAAACTAGACATCGCACATCCTTACCTACGGGGTAACCTACAGTGCGACGTAAGGTTTGCCCGGAGGCAAGGGTCTCCTGCTCGTAAGTATCACTGATAAACCATGGTAGAAGCTGGCGACTGAAGGTGAACGATGGAAGAAGATGGAATTGTACGACTTGCTTGACTTGAGATGACGTGATGATCGAGTGGCATTGGATGGCGTTGAACTATCGACGGCGTCGAATGGCAGCGACATGACTTGGAGTGATGACGTTGAGATTCAACGGATCGATGGTGAACGACATTCAGCGGCTCGACATTGGTGGTGTGGGTCGGACATGTTGGCTGACTGCGGCTCGACACGACCTGAACACATGGATTGATGGAATTTACCTAGTGTGGGGCGTGGCGAGGTTGAGGTACCGTTGTTTCTTGGTCCTCGAGCAGTTTCCGAAGGTGGGTAAGTCCCGAGCCGAAAAATGGTAGCCAAGCAATTACCAAAAGTGGGGGGGGGTATGATATTTCCGTCCCAAACCCACGAAGGAAGGGTCGTACAACAACATGACTTCCACGTGTGGTGGATTGGCTGGAACACAATAGCCGACTCGACACGTGCCTGGGCACAAGATGGTTAGAATTTACCTAGGACGGGTCAGGGTACGGTTGAGAATCTGGTGTTTCTCGATTCTCTGGTAGAGTTTTAGGAGGGTGGAAAGTCCCAAGCCAAAAGTGGTAGCAATATGACAACCAAACGTGGGGGCTATGATGTTTTTGTCCCATCCCTACGTGAGGGGGTCATGTTATGGTGGTAAGTGGTGGTTGATGTCGTGGTAAACTGGTATAAGCTGGTATAAGCTGGTATAAGCTGGTATTCCCATAGAGGGTAACTGGTAGAGGGTACGTATGACTGGTAGACTGGTAGTCGAGGCGTTAATTGTTGGTAGGAAGAGTCGCTTCGTAATTGAAGTGTGCAAGGGCGATCATCTGGTCGTAGAAGAGAGCCGGGCTCCCGACGATATCATCCTTGACGTGGCGGTTCTTCCTACAGAGAGCAGAATGGTGTTCCAAGGATCCACAATGGGTGCAAGTCTTCTGACGACGGCAGTGTTCCGGCGAGTGATGGTACAGACACCGTATACAGTTCCCGACTCCAGCGACACGAGTGAGGCGTTCGACCAGACTGGTGACCTGTCTGCAGTCGGTAGTGTAATGGTGTTCACCGCAGAAGAAGCAACCGGAGTATCCTTCAGGTGGTGGGTTTCGACTGGTGGTTGTGGTATGTCTGGTAGAAGAAGTAGAAGCTCTCGAGGGCGAATGCGTAGATCCACGGGAAGAAGTCGAGGATTGACGCGAAAGTCGTGCACGTTTTGGCTGATCGTGCAAGCTGGTGGTAGATGTCGAAGACGGGCGTGTCACTGAAATAGAACTGGTAGTTGTCCGTGGCGCCGAAGCAGTCGATGTAGAAGCGGCAGCGGATGTGTTCATAGCGGCCGTAGACTGGGTCACGGACTTCGATCTGGTAGATGGTAGCGTGGTGGTGGTGGTGGTAGTAAGCTGTGGTGGTATTTCAGTAACTGGTGCCCACTGTTCCCTCGACGGAGTTTCCTCAGTGGTAGGTGCATCCGACTCCTGAAGGGGCTTCTTAGCTGAAAAGTGTGTACGGAGGCGCTTAAACAGGTTTTCCTGAATAAGGTGTGCCTCCGCACATGCGGCAGTAGCAGCTTGCTGCAGGTGTTCCAGGCGTACAAGCGAGACTGCAAACTGGTGGAGAAGATCGACGAAGGTGGTAATCTGATCCTGAGTGGTATTCATCGCCGCGAAGATGTGTTGGTCGATTATGTGCCTGTGGGTGTTGACGTTGGCTTCCAGAACTGATATCCGCTCGATGGTGTTGATGAGGTCGACGGCTGTCCTCCAACTAGCACTGGTAGCTGTGATATCGGCGCAATACTGAGCTAGATTGGTAGTAGCCCGCTGGATACCCTGAAAGCTCTGAACAATAGCCACAATTGGTAGATGTTTTAGGGAAGGATAAAGGATCTGTGATGGTGTTGGTAGCGTGGCGTCCTCCACAAGCATGTCCCGAAGGCTGGCGAGGAAGTCGTCTCTCAGGAAAGCGTCGACCATGCAAAGGTCTCGCGAGGAGAGCTGCTGCAAGCTGAAAGTATGATCAAAATTGGTAGCGATGGTGAGTGCCTGCACGAGACGCAAGGCACATCGTTGCTCCACGGGGACGGCGTTAGATGTTGACTCCACATCGTGGGAGCGTGGTATGTCGATGGCGTCGAAGTTGCCCATCGCGTAATTGTGCGCGAGCTCCAACGGCGTCATGCGTCTGGTGCCTAGAACTGGTGGTGGGACGTGCCCGGTGAACGGCTCATCGACGGGAAGATAGTGTTGCATCGTCATGTGAGGCGTCGGCGGAGCACGAAGATGTGGAAGAGGATCCGTGCCAGCGATGGACTCAACGCAGGAAAGAAGAAGGCGAGCATCCATGCCGGCGAAGGTGACGTCTGGTGCTGGGTCGACTTCCATTGCTGTACTGGTATTACTGGTAGCTGGTGGTGCATCCTCGGCCTGTGCCGGAATCGACGATCGGCGAGGAATGCGATAAGAAACTGGTGTAGGAAAAACAAAGGGAGTAACGCTGGGAAATTCCTGCTCCTCTGGTGGTTCGTGGCGTTCCTCCGAAACAGACTGAGTAGACTGAACGGAAGAAGCACGGGAACTTACCTTAGGTCCGCGGGACTTCGACGTTGCCCTGGTCTTATGGGACTTCCCTTTGATCGTCTCATATTTACGCTCCATAGTAGACAGCTCGAACGTTCGTAAGGGTGGTTAGACCTTCGATTACCTGAACGAGGAAAGGATTGAGTGACTACCGCGAGGAAAGCCAAAAGTAAAAATGAGACGTAAGTGAATTGGTATGCATTTGATAATGCGAGAGATAAGACTGGTAGTTATACTGGTAGAAGACAACAATAAACGGATGATAGCAATGGATCTTGACCCGACGTGACCTATGCAACAAGCGTGACAACAATTAGGTGACATGCAATAACGAGGTTAACATAGGATCACAGCACACACACGCCAAGTAGGAAGAAATGATAGGTAAGTGCAAGAAGGTATGACTGGTAGTGAGAGTGTAGGATGAAAAGAATGATAGATGACTGGTAGCGAGTGAATGAAGGATGGAAGTAAGTGAAGAATGAGTGGTAGAGTGATAAAGAGGATGAATGACTGGTAGGATGATAGGGAAGGAGTATGAAAGACTGGTATGCAGAAGATAACTGGTAGTGAAACGAATAACCGCGTTATACATAACGAGCACAACGAAGCAACCGCACGGCAGACCGACGAACGCAGACTGATTTCGAATTGCGAAACTATGCGGACCGTCACGCGCGCGCATCTAAATTACAGTACCCTGTAGTCAGGCAAGCGTTCAATTGGAGCGCGTTATTATAACGAGGGTGAGAATGAAGGGAAAACAATGATATACTGGTAGGAGGCTGGTACTTAGGAAGGTAGTGAGCGAGGGCGAGCGACACTAGGCGGGACCAAGCGAGCGCGAGCGACAACGGGCGACAAGGGGCGACTACAAAGGAAAACTAGGGGAATGAAGAGAAAATGATAAGAAATGAGGAGAAGCGATAGTAGAATGGAAATCTAGGGGAAAACAGGGGACTAAAGAAGGAAGGGATGTAAAAAGGACTACAACAAAAAAGGACTAGAATTACACTACAACCAAGAGAAGAACAAAAAGGAGGAGATATAGGAGGAAACGACGAAACTAAACAGGAGAACTACGATGGACTAACTAAAACGAAAGGACAGGAGAAAGGAAGGAAAAGGGAGGAAAACTAACGGGACCAGTAGTAAAAGGACAACATGCACTAAAATACGACAAAGGGGATGGACAGACTAAAGAGAAGAAACTACATCGGAATAGCTACGAAAGGAAAGAAGTAAGGAAAGGAAAGAAGAAAAATTATGGAGACAACAAGAAAAACTACTAGGACCAATAATAGGAGCGAACATGCACTACAGACAGACGGAGGGGGACAAACAACTACGGTATAAAGGAAAAGAAGAGCTAGGGGAACCGAACAGAGGAGATCATGCACTACGGCAGTTAAGAAGAAGAAGGCATGCACTAACTACGACAGGAAAGCTGGAATGGGGCGATGGAAGGACACTACAGGGAACAAACTACAGAAGCGACATGCACTAGCTAGGACAGAACAGAGGGAACTACGAGGAACAAAGGGGTAAACGGGACAAGGGAACGAAAAGGAGAAATGGAGCAGCACAAACTAAGAAGGTACCAACTGCAAGTTATACAGGATGATAAGGAAACTTACCTGCGTCCTGTAGAAAACGCAAAATGATACCGTCTGACTGCCCATAAGAGTGGAATGGAGGTCGACTCGTTGCAATGCCATGGATCACCGCTGGCCACAGTCTCCTGTGAATAAACCAGGTCGATCAAGCCCATAGGTGGAATACCCCGACACAGAGGCTCCGCCCACCTTCACTTTTGGCCGGACCCAGAGGGGGACCATCACTTTGGGAAGGGAGGGGGCGGGGCGAAGCCCCGGCCCCTCCCTTCCCAAAGTGAAAAGTTAGGATGTGAAATGCAGGAGAATTAATGGAGAAAAAAGAGCGAGAGCCTATCGTTACACATAATATAAGGTAGAAAAATAACATAGGAAGTAATGGTTTCAGTTTAGGTGGTCTGCTACGAGACTGGTTCCGAGCGGATGATGTGGAACAGGACTGAAGGAATCGAAATTGTGATCTCCTATGTGTTTTTGTGAGGTGTGGCTTACCGATCGGCCAACCAATGAATTTTATTGAATGAAATTCGTGTGTTAGAGGTGTCGGAAATGAAGACATAAAGCATCGAGAGGAATAAGCGTTTTTAGTTTGTGAAATTGCGGTTAGCTATGGAGGAATCCTAGGGGTTGACGACATTATCAAATAAAGCTGTGTAGTAGTTGCCGAAAATCACATCAATAAATACATATATTCTTCGGAAGAGGAGTCCAATCGATGGATGTTCCGCACGTAAGTGCACCATAGTGTTCATGACCTCGTTTGAGGCTTCCAAACGTCCCGATAAGAAAGTAGTATTGATAGTGTCTTCATCCGCCATTGCATAAGCTCTCAAATGGCAACAAACATGTGTTAACAAGTTGGTTCCTGACACGGATCGATTTAGTGGCGAAGTACTGGAAAATGGAAAAGTAGGGTTCGGTTGGGAGACTGTCACGGACGATAGGATGAAGATTGAAGAAAAGTACGGTTATACGGTTATAGGCCAAGGTTTGTCCTTCACAACGGTGCAGAGCAGGAGTCCCGAGATAACCCGCATCCCTCTGCCATTTTCGCCAAAGTTGACGAACTTTTCGCTACACTGATTTTTGTCGCCTTGCCGTAGGCTCCAGAAAGAAGATATGGCGGATCTATCTTATCTATGAGATTCTCCTCGTTAAGTACTTTCAGAACATATATGGTATGCCGAGAAAATTTCTTTTTCCGAAGCTGGAAATTCTCGTGAAATCAGGAAAAAATTCAAGGTATGCCAACTTTGCGCACCTACCGAGCTCAGGCGAAAGAGCCTGGTCAGAAAGTACGGTCCTGAGGCAATACCCCACCACCTGAACTCTTAAATGAAGTGGAGCTTGTTGCCTTAAAGAGCCTCTATCCCGCTGCCATTTTTGTCGAAATTCCGGATTTTCGAACTTTGGAGCTATTTTTCAGGATTCTCCGGAAAGCTCGTGGAACGGTACGGTTATAGGCGTGCTCAGCTCGTCATTCTGCGTCGATTCATATATAACACTCCTACATTTGGTTGCGGGAAACCCGATTTCTGAAAGGGGGGAGACGGCATAACGGGCCGTCTCCCC